>JALIZH010032948.1:0-217500 GCA_030522465.1 Rhipicephalus appendiculatus
GTTTTTCTTCCATGCGTGCTCGTGAAACAGTTCATTCCGAAACCAGAAGCAAACATATATAAAGCACTTTACGTGCGATAAACAACAGATGTCAATATGTTGTTATTTTTGCCATTTAAATTATATTTTCGCAAAATATTATTTTATTTGCATTTTATCTTTCCGCTATCATCATCACCATAAACGAAAAAAAATGGACGCGCCCAGTCGCAGTGTTAGCAGTGTGTTGCACAGCTGCTCCCGTGCGAAAGCACCGGCGCTCCCGTGGCATTTGTTTGCGATACGGTTGACTTTGAGTTGGGCAACGAACTTTTGGGGAGCAGTTCAACTGAAATGCAGAAACCAAACATCGGCAGTGCTATTGGCCCGCCGAGACTGCAGTTATTCTGATCTGTGCCTCTCCGAGGGTACACTCTTATCTGCAGTATGCCTGGGAACTCCGTAAGGTGGGCATTTAACGTTCGTGCGTGGCAACCGACTCGAGAGCAGTGGTTATACGCCTTACGATGTGTTCAACCTGAAGAGAAAGAACGCATACAAAAGTTTGTCTTTACTAAGGACGCCAAAGCATCAATGGTTAGTGAAGTGTCACGACTGACGCGTTATATGAACCACCTTCACAAATATATTCATTGAAGCACCCATTTCTCTTTCTTCTGTATTACTTCTCAAATATATCCAATAGAAATACCGATAGTCTGTCACTTTGTCACTGCTGACTGCGTTAGTTCGTCCAGCGGTGCCCCAATGATAACGGCACTGCCACTACACTAACCGCACCTATTCTCATGTTTGTATTGTTGGGAATTCGTCTTCGGGTAACCCAAAAATCATTTGTTTACTCAAAGCCCCGCACCTGGCTTTCATTCTTTTGTATTGTTTTCCCTTATGTCCGAATTAACCAATAACTGGGTGCTTTGGGGAAGCAATTATTGTTTAAAAGACCATTTCCTTTCTCATATGGCTCCTACCCACACAGGGGAATCGGCTAAGACATATGGAAGTCTAAATATTTGGAGTATTAACTAATGATAAAACAGAAAAGATAACATAAAAGAGAAATAGTGCAATAACTACTTGTAAATTTAGACCTGAGAGCTAAATGGTTATACTGAACAGCAGTTGGAATAATGGAATTATAGTGCAACCCAACTTCTCTTCCCTAGATCGGCAGACTTTTGCTCAGAAAATGCATCAGCGAACTTCGCGGCGTGCCCTACCAAGACATCAACTTCAGCCGAAATGAGCATAACAGACCCATCTTAATGCAACCACAACGCACGGGTCAACCTTTCGACTTCAATGTCTCTCACCAAGGGGATTACGCAGTGCTGGCAGCCGCCGACTATCCCAGTGTTGGCGTCGACGTCATGAAAACAGAATATTCCGGTGAACAACCACTCAGTGCATTAGTGTGAACAATTAGCTCCAATTGGCGAAAGCAGTTGATGACCAAGCACCTTTCACTGCAGGTGGCAAAACGATAGAAGAGTTCTTTGCAGTCATGAAGAGGCAGTTCACTCCAAAAGAATGGAGCTTCATCGAACAGCCAGGCACCGAAAGTGACCTGCTTGGACGTTTCTATCGGCTTTGGGCAAGTAAATCTTCCTGCTGCGAAATCCACTGAACAGAGTGTCACAAAACTTTTTTTCTTTCAGTGCTTGAAGGAGAGCTTTGTCAAGGCTACAGGTGCTGGACTGACTGTTGATCTGCAGCGGTTGGACTTCACTTGCCTTACGAAAGAACTCAACCAGGGCACAATCACGAGCGATACGCAGCTATGTTTTGATGGCCGACTGCTTAGCGACTGGATATTTCAAGAGACAATGCTTGATTATGAACATTGTGTCTGCACAGCCCTCAAGGTGAATCCCATATTGCACTCATCTTTTGTCCTAATACAATGAACAGCACAAGTGTTCTTTGTATAAATAAGATGCATGGGAAATACAGTGTCCATAAAGTCATGGTGCACATTTCACAGATCACAGGAAATCAACGAAACAAGATAGAAATGCAAAATATTCACTTAGGGTCACGGACTTAAACTCTGCAAACCACAGAACTTTCCTCTGAATTGTCCACATCTCGATTGGCATGGGCTGATCTGCCGCTGCGCAATTTGTGGTGCGTCACCAGCTGTGTGCGCACAACCCTGCACATCATACTATAGAAACTTGGAGTTTTCCTTTTATTTATTCATTTCACATTTCTCTGCTATTTTGTTGTTTTCCTGTGACCATTAACCTGAAGATTGGACCTGAAAATTGGGCACCACGACTTTATGAACACACTGTATTGCACTCCACTTCACACGTAGTAGGCAATGCTACAAAGGCTGGAGAGATACTCTCGCTACTTGCATTCATGACCAAACCATACCGTGTCACCTAGTGAAGAAGGGTGCAGGTATGCATCCTGTGTCTCAATATAACTAAGGTCTAATACTTGTTGTAAAATGCAACATAATTTGGTAGGAGTCCCACTCGGGCCTGTAGAATAAATGCATTGCATACTGGAAGCACAAAGGTGTACAAATATGTGATATGACAAACGTGTGCACATGTAGTTTTAATATAACAGTGGTCATCCCATGCAGGTCTTTGTGGCAGGTGCATGATCGAGTCAGACGTAGAATTCTGTGTTCTGCATTTTCTCAGCCTAATGCACAGTTACAAACGAGCTACAGCAACGCAATGCTTTTTAGATTATGTGCAACTTAGTTTTGTATAAGTATAAGCAGATGGCTGCCAAGAGAATCTTTTTGTGTGGAATAGCACACACCTGCCTTTCACAAATTCTAGCAGGAAGCAATGGAAATTTTAGGCCTTTGACCAACGAGCTCAAAAGAAAAGCCATCGTATTGACCAGCTTGGGAAACTGACTTGCAACAAAAGATTGGGGACCCAAGCTACACATTATGCAGAAAGCTAATCAAATGCTCAACAGTTTGTGAAAAGTAGAATAGCTTGAACTTAGTGGTAAACAAATATAAATGCACAGCAACATGTCAACTTGTGTGTACTTGTTGTGCTGACCCAGATGCAAAAAAAAAAATAATAATCTACAACAGGCAGAGCATACTCTGTACGCACTTTACACTTAAAGGGGCCATGACACGGTCTCCCAAGAGTTTGTGGTTTTCAGCAAAAACTAGACGTAGAGGGCCTATTATGCCTATACAGATATGAAAAGTGGGCCGTAAAAGAATATTTCAGTGTAAAACAAGCCCTAGAAGTCGCCGACCGTAAATGTCGCCCACTGCCGGCGACCGCCATTTTGCCATGGCATGTGTGACGTCATGTACTGGAAGGAGCGGAGCAGTTGTCTTCTACCAAAGTTTCAGCCCCTGCAAATCGTTCAATTTCAGTGCCAAGCTGAAGAGCCAAGCTGAAGAAAGCTAAATCATCTCGATTTCACATGCAGCTGACCATAAAATAATATCGTTTGCCGGAATGCAGATGCTCGCACAGCTCGCTCGCGAGTCGCCAGTGTTGCCTGGCTATCAGGCTGCTCGAGTGTTTATAAAAATATTCAATTATAAATTAGGTACTCGACCAAATGTGCTCGAATTTCGCCAGCTTATTTGTGAATGTACAGTGATTAACCCACATTACACATATGCTCGAAAATTGGGTGTCAAGAGAAGCTGAACTTTAATAGGAAGTTATGGCAGGTAGAGTGATTGCAGTTGAGTATAGCGCACTGTTATCAAGCAGTGCACTGTACGTATGGGAAGCTGTAGAAAGGTCCTGAAGTGTTCTGGCTTAACTCTAAATTTGTCTTACCATCCAATTTTTCCTTAATGCTGTGTTCTACCAGCACACATCTACGGGGCTGACAACCAGAGGCCGAAAAATAAGTATCTTTGGAGAAAGCCAAGAACTGTGCAAGCAGCAGTGTAAAAAAAAAAATGATGTGCACAATATACTGAGAAGACGAGAACAGTACACATTATAGGCGAAGCAAGAGTCGTATGGACATTCTAATTCAGTGAAAGAGAAGGTGCATACCATGAAATGACGAGCAAGCCCCCCCCCCCCCCCTCCCCCTCCCCCCCCTTCCCCCCAATACGGTGAGGGATAATCCGACCAAATTTGGGTGGGGGGGCGCTTGCTCAGTCCCGGACCAGTCATTGGTAGTTATTTCGGATCTCCCGAAAAAGAATGGGGGGCTTGTTCGGCATTTTACGGTAGTTGGGCAATTATGAGAGATGCAACTGGTGGTACATAGATGAAAGTGCATTCACAGAATGAATGCACTTATGTGCTATAGCTTGATCAAGTCCGTGGAAGACTGGATGCATTAAGAGGTGGCATGCCAGTTTGGTGCAGTGGTGTAGGTAGGATTCCTTGAAGACGTCATCGTGCTTAATTTGTAAATAATATACAAAAAGTACAACATTATGTTTGCAGGTTGGCAGCAAGACCACCTCACCAGATTGTAAGCTCTTCACCGTGCTGTCCTTTGATGAACTCACCAATGGAAGTCATCCATTTGGTCTATCAAACGACTCTGACTGGACACAATTCGCAGAGAAGTCAGAATTTCCAAAGTGAAACACAGAGATGCACACACTGTTAAATATCCTGCGCACAGTTTATTTTTTCTTCGTGTAAATAAAAGCATTTCAGAAATTTTACAGTCATCTCGACGCATCAGCCAGCCACAGTGCTGGTCAAGTTGGCGTCATTTCGTAAAAAAAAAGCTGTGTAAAAACCTTTCTGTCCAGTCTGCACTTTTTGTTCACCAGGTACTTAGAAAAGTGCAAACATTTTCCGACAAAACACAATACCATCACTCGGAATGTCACTGCGCACTGGCCATGCTGCCACAGTGGTGCACTCAAATCTTTCTTTGATCTTTCCATTAGATTTTACATCTGCTCCCTTTGCACGATAAATACACAAGCAGATATTAATACAATGATGCTGCCTCATTGTAATTTTTTGCAGCATAATCAAGCACGACGCTATACGAACTAAAATGCCTAGCATGAGAAAGCATGATCGCATGCAAAACAAGCAAGTGCTCTATCCATATTCAATGGACAAATGCATCACTTGTACACAATAACCCTTGGTCAGGGTAGGCAGAAGCCAAAAGAAAAAAAACACTACGGCGTCATTAGCTCTCCTTTGTTCTCCTAGGTGTCCCACTGACTAGGCTTGCACTTATCTCTCTATGGGCAACTGCAGTGGAAACAAAAAAGAGAAAAAGTTCCCACAGAGAAAATGAGTACCCGCAAAAAGTTTCAAGTACACCGATACAAGCGGCTGGCGATGAACACGCCATCCTATGTAAAATGTGTGTGACCTTGCAGTCCTTTGAACACAACAATTATTACCTTGGCAACTTGCATATGTTGTACACAGTACCCTAACAGTTTCGCAAACGCACGGTAGCACATATTTACACGACCTAGGCATGGCAAGCATGGCCGCTATGGTAACGTAACTACATACGCAGTGCACCATGCTGCATGCATGCGTTCGTGTCAATGCCTATCAACTGATGCATACATACAGATGCCAACCACCCAATGGCGTGATCTGTAGAGGCCTACACTGCTACAGTCTGTAGTCCGTACCTGCACATAAATTTTTCGGTACGAGTGCCCTCGTGCAGCACCATGGCGATACTCGTGCTAAGTACTCTGCAGCACTTGCGGGAGGGACAAGTTTACAAAGTGCATAACATTTTCGGAAAAAATGCCGCAGTGTTCCGGTCTTGTGGCCTGCGGGCGAAGAAATTTAGTTGCCTTGTAGGAGTTTTGTTTTGTTTTTTGTTATCCAGCCAAGAAGTTTGTTGCTTGCCGACACCGTTTAGGACAGGCTTTCCACAAAGGCGGCGGGAAAGATGCCTTCGCTAGAGGTTGATCCCAGCAGCCTCCCTTGCCACCAGTCGTTGTTCACCTTGCAGGTCACCTGGACTTTGTCTCCGGGGCGCAGGGTGAGTTCGTCTGCATGCTGGGCTTCGAATGGAAATGCAGCTCGGTAGATGTCCACACTCTGTTGATGGAAAACATGGGACATGCTGCTTCGTAACGTGGTCACCGAACACAAGCAACAACGGAGAAAGCAGTGGGATGCCCGAGATTTTTATCAACACACTGGGAAGACCCGCTAAAATGGTTTCATACTTGGAGATATTGCAGTTTGGCATTGACCTACAGTCTGCAACAAAAGAAAACTTTCCACAGTAGTTCAGTCACTACAGCGCAGCACTGTTAAGCTTGCTTAAAGGTTTGATTCCGAGTGAAGTGGCCACATTTTGATAAGGCAAAATGAACTTAGATGGCCAAAATTGATTTAAATCCCCACTTATGTTATGCCTCGTAATGACATCATGGTTTTCGCGCACAATTCCCAATGATTCATAATCTTTGTTTAATGAACGGGACATGACCTAAATTAAGCATACTTCCTTTATGCCCTTTCCATCTTAAACTTGTGTAAGCCACATAGCACGTGTTTCCGTGCAAGGGCTTCTAGCATGTATACTTGCACTTCTTGTATGCCAGTGATTTGTTAATGCAGCCATCTTACGTATAGATTTTGTATGTTTCGCAAAATAAGGAACGTAGAATCAACATTTATGCATTTAATTACATAGCACGGCAAGGATGAACTACATTGATGTGTACAAGCATCTGTCGGTAAGTGCTACATTCCCAATCCTACGCCACAGTGTAAGAATAAGTTAGGTGCTGACACTCGCCGCTCCGCTTAAGGACAGGGCGTGGACAGATTGTTTTCGCAGATGACCTCTGCCCACGCCCTAGTAGTTTTTGCTGCACGAGTAGAGATGGCACTACAACATGGGGTCCCAGGGGCTCGCACAAAGCGCATTCTGAAATTCGCGCGCAAAGGAAGATCTTTCTGAAAGCTTTGTGTGCATGCTGTTTTGCAATTTAGAAACGCGTTGCCCTGTGCCTGTGAGCGCATTTCTTTCGCTGATGCGCGTTTTGTGATTCACTGCATGTATACCTCGACGCTGCATATGATGCCGAGTACCCGTTAGCGGCCTTGTCGTTGGCTGCACCTCGAAATGGGCAAAAGGTGTTTTGTTCCGAATTGCAAGGTAGAGTACTATAGGATTTGTACGGAGCATGTGTCGCTTTTCAAGGCTCAGCATGAACCAGAGCGCTTAGATAAGTGGCGATGGGCAATTTCGAGAGCAGACAGTGAGTGTCTTGGAGCCTACTGACCATGTGTGCACGAAGCATTTCCCAGAAGAAGGGATCTCTGCAATATATCATGCAGAATACAAGGGAAATGTCCTGTTGCACACACACCAAAAAAAAAAAAAACCCACACTCTCTTCGGATGCTGTGCCTAGCATTTTCCCGGGCGGTCCAAAATACCTGACCGTGCAGCAAGAAACCAGGAAGCCTCCATGAAAACGGCAGGCTCCACTGCCGACTTCACGGAAGCGAGGGGGGGCCAAGAGGTTCAACTGCCTCTGAAGTGCCTAGCTCGACCACTGAATGTACGCCAAATTTATTGCGCGTGGAAGCAGCAAGTCCAGGGCGTGGCGATGCTGAATCAACAGGTGCGCTATGCGAGAGCCCGTGCTTCGACTTCAGCAGCGACGGCCGTCCTCCAGGATGCCTCTCAACACCACACTGATAGTGCAAGTGGCCTATGTACTACCGACTCACTTCGTCGTCAAACCATAAAGGTAATTTCTTGTTTTACATTCAGATGCCACTTTTCGAGCTGCCTCATCTATTCTTATTAGGACCAAGAAACAATAAATGTTGTAGAATAACCAGTGAACAGAAAAAAAAATGCGCGCGCGTGCCCACACACACACACACACACACACACACACACACACACACACACACACACACACACACACACACACACACACACACACACACACACACACACACACACACACACACACACACACACACACACACACACACACACACACACACACACACACACACACACACACACACACACACACACACACACACACACACACACACACACACACACACACACACACACACACACACACACACACACACACACACACACACACACACACACACACACACACACACACACACACACACACACACACACACACACACACACACACACACACACACACACACACACACACACACACACACACACACACACACACACACACACACACACACACACACACACACACACACACACACACACACACACACACACACACACACACACACACACACACAGAGAGAGAGAGAGAGAGAGAGCGCGCAAATGTTTTATGTCACTTGAAGGGGAGAGAGCATGTGCCAAGGGCACCGCTGCGTGTATGTCCCTGCCTGTGTGCCATCTGAAGCATCCTGGAAGACTTCACGAGTACACACATCCAAAGCTGACTAAAGCAAAGGTAGCTAGCAATGTTTTCACACTAAACCAGGAAACTCATCATGATAAGCATGGCATTCTGTTGAAAAAAATCACACCTCACCATGAGGAATGGTAAAGTACCTTTGTGGAGGTGTTCTTCGATATTGGTTGCACAAAGGAAGCCGGGAACTGCCCTCTCCTGCCTTTATGCTCTCCGCACAGCCAGTCCTTGTTGATTCGAGAAAGTACAATAACCGTGTCACCTTCCTGCAAACAGAATTGTTGTGTTCACTTGGCGATTGCTCTAGACGGCCAGCAATAGACGTGAGTACAGGCAATACGCACCGAGAATCCCAGGTCTCCGTCTTGTTCCGCATTAAAGCTGTACAACGCAATTGCCGGGCACCCTAGGGAAATAGAGGAATGTCATAAACACTACCCCCCACTTGCGGACATAGTTTCAAATCGAAACGCTAAGGACGCTTCAAGGAGGTCCCACACTGCTTCCAATCTGTATACAACGCTGCTGTGCGAGCCAAATACTGAGCTGCAGCATACAGCAAGAAATTAAGGGTGTCTAATTTAGCATGAACAGATGTCCTGCCCCTTGCAAATTTAGATAACCCTCACTTTTATGTTTCCAGGCAGGCCCACAATACCAGCAACCTAGTGAGGACCTGCACCCGTACACACGCACTAAAGCGGTCATGAACCACCCGTCAGGCTTAGTGAAAAAATACAGTAAAAGCTCGTTAATTCAAACTCGAAGGGGACTATAAAATTGTTCAAATTAAGCGGAGTTCGAATTAGCAGGCAGGCGCTAGAATGTTTCTCTGCTACAAGCGAGTCTAGCGGAGGTTACTCCAAATCGCCGCTGGACTGCCGAATCAGAATCTGATACAGTAAATGTCAGCCTGTCATACGAGGAGTTATTTACGAGTTCAGACTCGGATGTTGATGAGTGAGCGACATCTTAAAAGCATATGCAGCGAGACGATGCTGACTGGATCAAAAGTGCCCCCCCCCCCCCCCACTGTGTTTCCACTTAACACCACTTCGCACACTTATTTTTGCAAGTTTGTGAACGACACAGATGTTTATTTCAACACATCATTTATTAACAGTTGCATAGGCTCTTTTTTAGAATTTATCTTGCTATTACTTACGAATAAACCATGTGTATGTAACAACACAAATTATTATTATTTTTTTTTTCACTTTATGGTTGCCTCCCAAAATTTTTTTTGTTACATAGTTTCGTCTGAATAATTTCATTCAATAATAAAATACACATTTTCGGGACCCAAAGAAAGGCAAGAAGGGGAAGATGGAAGCTTGCGATAAAAATTCCGAAACAGGGGGTGTGTGCTGGAGCCGATGTTTCGACAAGAGGACTTGTCTTTTTCAAAGCTGCAACTGATTTCCTTAGCGCTTTTGTGTGTGTGCTTCGTACCCTCTCCTCCAATCCAAAGAGAGAAGGAGAGGGCAAGTGCAAAAATAGGGGAGGGGGTGGGGGGACAATGAGAGGCCGCCATGGAGAATTGGGTGAGCCAGAAGGAAGAAGGCATTCTGTTAAAAAAAAAGAAAAAGGAGGTGGGTGGGGGGGGGTGTACACCCCCGCCCCCTTTTTTTTTTCACGCGAGCTAAGGCAATCTTGCATGGATGCATTGCATGCAAGAGATATTGCGCTACATGAACAGTATCAGCCTGTACCCATGAGCAGCAAGACTTCCTGAACTAAAATTCACAGCGCAAACACTGCAAACGCCCCACATAGAAAAGACGACACACACGAGCGCTGACTATCAACTAGTTCAGGAATAGTATGTACCAACTAGGTCCAAATGAAGTTTTATTGAAGAAAGACTTGCCTGCTGGCTGGGCTTCAGGCTCCAGGAACGCGAGAGGAAAACGGCCCCTTCTTCCATGGATCTCTCCGAGAGCCCAATCGCTGTCCAAGACACCGAGCAGGCGCACCATGTCCCCTTGCCGAAGGCTCAGCTCCTGGCTGGACTCCGCCTCAAAGTCGTACAGAGCTCGGCGGTACCTCACCGAAGTACTCTGCAGAAACACCAGAAGTGGAGGAAAAAGTGCCCCAGCAAGTTTGGTGAACAAGGGCACGGTCAATGCTAAAACCAGACAGACTGTTCATACTTAATGTTATAAAGAACAGCTGAAATGAATAACAGAAAATTGAATTTTTTGTTAACAACAGAATGCTCTGGTTGCACCCTTTTTATATCTGGATCCTGAAGCTCGCCTTTGCTGAACAATTGAAACTTGACTGGTCACTTTCAAACTTACGCTTGCTTGCACATTTCACGGCTTCAACAAGATGCTTGTACAAATGTCACGCTTTGTCGTCGAAACACGTGGCCGAGACTAAAGCTGCACAGCATTCTTGCCTGGAGAGTTGAGCTTTTGGCAAAGGGGTTTGATAATACCAAACGGAACAAAGTCTGGTGGAAGAGTAATAGACCTTCATCTTACGTTACTAAACTCGCTATCCTCGGTGGACAGTGTGCGCTCTTCCACCTATGGAAGCAGCATCTACTCTCAGAGGAAGTGACGACACCTTCTACCGTTGAGCAGTTCAGAAAGGAAGCTTTAACTTTAGAGTTATTGCACTACCCAACTTGATGAATTACCAACCAGCACCCCCCCAGCGTCATGCTGACTGTGCCAAAGGTTCGTCCATTTCATGATATCGGAGAATGTGTACGACTACATGAAACCCACATTTTCCGTGGGAGTCCTCCTCGGCAGAACCAGTATGTCCAAGCAGCTCTTGGGTACAAGGCCTTCCTCGTTGCCACAGCGACACCTGTACCAGTCGGCCCCTTCTTCAGATAGGAGCGCAACGAGGTCATGCACCTGCACAAAGTGCACAGAACAGTTAAACGAACGAATTCAGCATTAAAACAACAGAAAATATTCATACGAGAAAACAAATAATAATTAGGGTGTTGTGTCCCAAAACCATGATATGATAATGAAAAACGCCATAGTAGAGGGCCCTGGAAATTTCAACCACGCGAGAGTTCTTTATAACATGCACCTAAATCCAAGCCCATGGGCCTCAAGCATTTTGCCTCCATCCAAATGGCGCGATTTGATCCCCCGACTTTCGGGTCAGCAGTCGCCAGAATCACAAGACTACTATGGCGGTTATGAGAAAACAAAGGAGCACATGAAATTAAAATGTAGTTCCTCACCAATACCATGTTCTGTCATCAAAAAAAGGCAAGAAACAATGTTAATGAGAACTAACAGACAATCAACAGACAAGGGGATGTTACCTGAAGTAATTATGACGCAAGTGTAAAAAAAATAATGGACGAAAAGACAACTTGCTGCCAGCAGAGACCGAACCTGCAACCCCCGAATAACGCGTCCGATGCTCTACCAATTGAGCTATGGCGGTGGTCGTCCTCCCATACACTTCATTGGGTACATCTGTGCATTCAAACCTCCCCTTGTCCCATTCAAGAAACAATGCAGTAATTTCAGTTAAACATACAAACTATGTACATATTGTGGCAGACCTGCGTGACAGTTTGTATACACCAGACATTAGGCTACAGGTTATGCACATGGATTGCCCATGAGTGAAAGGACCAGTCAATGGTCATGAACAACTACTAATCAAAAACGGTTGTTAACGAGTCCTGCCCGTCCTGTCTCTGTTCGTTTTCGCTCTCAGGGCAGTTTTGCAAGACAACTGCCTTGAAAGGTTAATGCTAGAAAAAGAAAAAAGATGGCAAGGAGCAATAGGCAGAGCAGTGCAATCACTGATCACTCAGCTGAGTGACGGAAACACCATGTTGAGGTAGGAGCGACAAAATAAACACCATACTCCATATTTTCGTTATTGTTAGATCATTTTCAAAAAATTTCTGCAGGAGCGTTCTCAACTGCACGTCAAACTGACACTTGCCTTTAGCGAGAGCTGCCCAGACGCAGATGCTTGGTAATCTTGCCTTGCTACAGCTGCTCCTGAAAGGTCCTGTGCAAAAGGAACGTGAAAGTGAATACTTGTAAAAACAAACAAACAAAAAAAAGGGACCCTGCAACCCTTCTATAGACAGATGCAGAAACAGCTCTGGTATATATAGGGAGCTTGCACGAACGGCGGCGACGCTATGCACTCTGGGTAGGCAGCCATTTTTTTGTCAGAGGCGGCCGGGGAGTGCAGTAGCGCAGTCGTGTTTGCGAGCGTTGGCTTACCTTGCAGGCGTGATCGAGTGCGAGTGCGACGCAAATTTAACTCCAAGGAGTGTCGTGCACGATGTCAGCGTCACCGGAAGACTACACCGCAACGCTGTGCCAAAAAAGACCGCGAGCGGTACGAAGAGAAGACGAGACTCTGCGGACTGGACCCATTCACGCTTCGTGCGGCCGACTGTGCAAGCGACGTGGACTTGTGGCCGCTCGTCGACAGCTCCGATATTCACGAAGTTCTCGTTCTCAGGATGAGTTTTATTGCCCGGGAGTAGTTGAAGCCGAGAAAGGCCCCCGAGGGCCACAATTTGTGACGAGTGGCTGGGTGCAGGAGCCGTGGGTGAAGAAAGTCGGTGCCGACACTTGATCGTCGTCACTCAAGTAAGACGTGTTAAATTATTTGATTTTGCCGTAGATGCCAATGTTTCTTTCTGTCCATGTTAACCACTCCCAGAGAGTTAACAAGCACCCCGTCGAGGTCTGGTTCATGGGCAAGAGTGATGGCGAGGTCCTTGCCGCGCACAGCACATGCATGACCGGGAACGGCGAAGCCTGCTCGCATCTCGCTGCGCTGTTGTTCTTCGTGGAGTACGGCGTACGTGCACGAGGAGAGCGCTCCTGCACAGACTGCCCCAACAGCTGGCTTCCTCCGCTCGTCAAAAAGCTTTATACATGACCAGTGGCTACAATGCAATTAGCGTCGTAGGCAATGAAGAAGCGCTGTCTAGATGAAGAAATGAACGACGATCACGGTGTCGGTGGCGACTTCCTACCCACGGCTCCCGCACACGATCGTCACAATGTTGTGGCCCTCGAGGGCCTTTCTCGACTTCAACTACTCCCGGGTAATAAAACTCGTCCAGAGAATGAGAACTTCGTTGAGTTGTCGACACGCGGCCACAAATACACGTTGCTTGCACTGCACAGTCGCCCGCACGAAGCGTGAATGGGTCCAGTCTGCAGAGTCTCGTCTTCTCTTCGTACCGCTCGCGGTCTTTTTGGCACAGCGTTGCTGTGTAGTCTTCCGGTTACGCTGACATCGTACACGACACTCCTTGGAGTTAAATTTGTGTCGCGCTCGCACTCGATCACGCCTGCAAGCTATGCCAATGCTCGCAAACACCACTGCGCTACTGCACTCCCCGGCCGCCTCTGACAAAAAAAATGGCTGCCTAACCAGAGTGCATAGCGTCGCCGCCGTTCGTGCAAGCTCCCTATAAGGGCACATGGTAGGCCCTATACCTCTCTTAAAGGGACCCTGAAACGGTTATTTGAAGCTTTGTCAGCGTTTAGGCTAGAGCATCATCGAACCATTGGCACCACAAATTTCGCTGCACGCCGCGTACCAAGGCGGCTACGGCCAATCATATCATACCCTCCTTCTTACCCCTGCCTTGCCTCCTCAACTCATGATACACGCTGGCATCGCTGGCGATCGCAGAGCTCATGTGAGCACACTCGACGATTTGAGCTTCACCCAGTGAGGACCTCCGAGATTGCACGCCGACAGGTTGCGTGCATCTCGGAGACCATAGCCCCAGTGCGCCCGGCAGCACGCATGCCGTCTGGCAACAGAGACATCGCGGAGTGGTTGATATCTGCTCCGACAGGTGCCGCCACCCTACCAGCCAATGTTTCGTGCCCGCACACCGCAGCCAATCAGATCGTGCGCAGACTGCGTGTTGTGCTCGGGAGGGGCGGTTGAAAACGCGTTGGGCTGAGCCGCAGTGATCTGCAGCGATTCGCAGCTTTATAGCGTTGTAATCAATTACACAGTGTACGCAGACAGCTTAAATTAGTCTGTAAATGAGCCTTAGGACTTGGTCTACTGGCTCAATGTGTTTGTACAAAATCGTCAAAACCGTTTCAGGGTCCCTTTAAGACTCAGTTTCTCAGAAACTACTACATGTGAAGCATTTGGATTTATTTAATCTTATTCGCCGGCGTCTCTTCTTGCAATAAAGCTACAATTACAATTGTATTTCACGTGTAGAGATTTTTGAAATTTTTTGGCAAACCAAACAAATTTTGTCATTATTTGTTAAATAAAACTGCCAAAGAAATGAAAACTATTCCACATACATACGCCATTCTAGCTAAGTAGCTTTGTACTGGTGCTTAGTTCATTCTGGTTAAAAATTAGCCTTCTGTCTTTTCAAGTTGTTCCGATAATGGGGACAATGTAACAAAAAAATTAATTTTCGAGATGTCGAGAGGTAAGGATTTTCTTGACTGCGCCTATTCCCATCGTTAGTATGCTAACATTGATTTCAAGTTCAAATATCTGCCCTCTCCGAGTGCTTCTGGACAGCTAAAGCCATTCAAAGGGTAAAAGTGCACGTTTTTTATCAGTTTCACTTGAGAGTTTCTTTTTTCTGCCGTGGGGAGATTTTCAAAGCTCGTTCTCAGTTGGGGAGAATAGTTTCGGTTATGGTGTCAACGTTGCTCGCCAGTGCTCCACTAAAACGACAAATTTCGATGGATTCCAATGAATCTGTGCATAAATCTCTGGATGATGGTAGCTGGACAGACGTGGAAGATGACTTCGATTTGTCAGACTTCAGCATGGATGGCGATAGTGCACGAAACCGCCCGGGAACATCAGCAGGTATCTGCCAGCAAGTTTTGCTCTCTCTTCGGGACGTTTTATCGCTGCCGTGCATAGATGTAAACGTATCCAGTGCATACTAAAGGTTACAGCTCTTATCTACAAGGTGTCAACTTCGTTCGGGCGAGAAAATTTAGCACTGCCTCCAAAAAAAGTTGAGTTCTCTCCGCGGCGAACCTTCACGAGCGCTTTGGAGTGCTGTGCGACGGCTTCTCCATGTTGTTTTTCACCGCAGCAGTCCTCAGAGAGATATGCAATCACACAAATAAGCATGTGTGGATGCACATTTTCGAAAAGCCAATGCAAGTGAGCCAACCTTTGTGTCACTGTGTCGAGAAACTGCCTTGCGCGGTGGCACGATAGGCACTAGCGCTAATATTTTTGTATGTAAATAACCTTAGTACTTACAGAGCTTATATTTCCACTATTATTCTATAAGGGCTTTTTCTTCAAAACATATATTTCGTATTTTTTTTATGTTCACCCTGTGCAGAACAGTACTGATGTTTTCATGAATATTTTTTTTCTTTTTGATGCATTTTTCTTTGTTGACTTTTGATAATATTCGAAATAAATCTGTTGTTTGAAATTAATACTGTTAGAAAGACCAATAAGAGCAATAAGAATGGCACAGTGTATTTAAGTACGCTTAAGTACTTGACGTAAGGAGTGAGAGTACATTGTCGGAAGCGTCCCATCACTCCTGTTCAGCACATGAGCAGTCGTCTGCATATGCAGGGATTCCAGCTGCAGGCATGATGCAAGCTTCTTTTCCTAGGCCAGAACACGCGCACTTGACCAGTCAATTTTGTGGCCTGTAGATTCTACGTGTTCAACGAGGGCATTTGAGGCCACATGCCATTTTCTGACCTCATATTCGTGCTGTTTCACTCTTCTTAAAACCACCTGTCTCACCGATGTACTGTTGTCACAATCATGGCAGCCTATGGAGTAAACAACACCGGGGAAATTTGAGCACAGCAATTTTTCCTTTACGCTGGCTGAAGAGTTTCTTAGCTTCCAGGTTGGTACACGCACTATTTTGATATCATACCAGCGCATTATGTGGGTGATGGTTGCACTTGTTACGGGTCCATATGGGATGACTGTTCACTTCTTCAGAATTGCCGTTGAATGCTGACTAGTACATGGTAGTGATAGTTGTTTCTGCACTGAGGACAAGACTGGAGGTAACTACACATTTTTATTTTCCAAGATTTTCTCACTAGCACACTTGTAGTCGTCATGACTTGTGCAAATGGTTTTCGCTCGCTGCAACCAGTGCAGCAGGAACAGGATGTTTGTGCGAATGCGGATGCACCGAGTTAAAATGTAAGTACTGGCCTGTATGTGTACACTTCCTGCAGAAGGTCAGACCAGTATTCCCCGTTTGACAAGAACATCAAGAAATGGCAGACAACTGCCTGACTTCTTGCTCGACAGTAAACAGAATCACCTTTTCAATGCTGTTCAGATGAGCAGTGAAAGCAGTGAGGGCATCCTTGTGAATTATGGAGAAACAATCATCTACATATCAGAAAGAGACCTTCGGAGAAGGGGTGAATGAAGTGAGCACCCTACGCTCTGTCTTCCATAACAAGATTGGTAGCAGAAACTGAAATAGATGCACCCATAGCAGTACCATGTGCTTGCAGGTACAAGTTCTGTTGGAAGACAAAGTACATATTTGATAAACAGAACCTAAGGAGACGGAACAAGTCTGGAACGTCAACTGGAGATCTCTCGGGCAGTGTCCCGTCAGACTCTAGGGCAGTGGTGCAAACATTTACAGCCAGTTCTACTGGAACGCTAGTGTAAAGATTTGACATCAAATGAAACCATCACATCATGAGCAGGAACAATGTGCCGTACCTTTTCAATAAAGTTGGCAGAATTGCACACATGCTTGCCGCTTTTTCCAACAAGTGGCAAAAAAATGTGTATTAAGAAACCGGAGAGCTTGTGTGGAGGTAAGCGGATGTAGTCAACGATGGGCCTCATAGGTACATCCTGCGTGTCTTGTGTATCTTTAGTAGGCCGAAGAGTGCAGGAGCTGGTCCATTGTGACACAATAGTCGATAATAGAGGGGCTTGTGCTGGGGTGGGACCAAATGAAAGACATCAGCTAAAAGCTTTTGGAAGTCCCTTTGCAGTTTTACTGTGGGATCACGTATCAGGCGAGTGTATGTGCTGGCATCACCAAGCAAAGCCAGCATCTTTTTAGTGTAGTCACGACTATCAAGCCAAACGGTTGCGTTTCCTTTGTTGGCTGGAAGGATAACAATGTCTAGATTGCTTCTCAGCCCGTCGATAGCCTCGCGCTCCTCCAGCGACAGCGGGGACCTTCGTATCTTGCTCAGGCCCTGTATTATAGATTTTGTCCGAGGCTTAAGACTGACAGTCCCACTTCTTTCAGCTTATACGAAGAAAGGTTGTGGACAGCCTCTCTTGGAACAGAACGGGATGTACTGTTTCACTGTGGTTGCAGTCTTTCCAACTTGGCATAGTATGAGACGTCATTGGTGCGTGTTCTCACACTTGCTTGATAGTTGGCATGCAGCTGTATTCAAGCCATTTTAGCTGGGCACATGAACTTCAGTCGGCGACGAGCAAAGGAGGAGTCATTCCCCTGCAGTTGAATTCTGGCCTTGAAATCCGACAGGCAAGAATATCGGAATATAAAAAAAAACTGCACCATGTGCCTTTAGGTAGCCAGACTACTTGTTAAAATAAATCACAGCATATCCACGGAGTGAATGATTATGAGTAGGCGAAGCTCCGGAGGTTCATCGGTGAACCGTGAATGTTCCGTGAAATTCGCCCAGTACATCATCAAAGATGTGACAAACACTGTGTGTATATATACAAGAAATTTATATTTTATTCGTGAGCCGTGACTTTCCGTTTTGTTTTCGTTTCTTCGTTGGTCGTGGTTACCGTTTACATAAGCCGTGGCTTCCGTTCCCCCCTTCATTATAACGGCTTTATGGTCGGTGAAATGGAGGCAGAGCGGTTCCTGGATGGGTTGTAGTGGAAAGTTTGCAAAGACAAGATCGATGCAGGTTCCTCGGATGGTGGTTGGTTGCATGCGGTCAAACGATATGCATGCGAGACCATATCGCGACGCCATGTGTTGTATGGCATCGTGATCGTCATCACTGTCATCAGCGTCACCGTTATGACGCATAGTGGGTACATTCCATGTACCCACTATGCGGCACAGTGCTGAGCCGTGATGGCAGCGTCATCGTCATCGCACAGGGGTGACTACGACGATGACGACAACTACGCAGGACGACACCGGACTAGCCTACGCCCTAAGGAGCTTCGCCCCTAAAAAATCACAGCATATCCACGGAGTGAATGATTATGAGTAGACGAAGCTCCGGAGGTTCATCGGTAAACCGTGAATCTTCCGTGAAATTCGCCCAGTACATCATCAAAGACGTGACAAACACTGTGTGTATATATACAAGAAATTTATATTTTATTCGTGAGCCGTGATTTTCCGTTTTGTTTTCGTTTCTTCGTTGGTCGTGGTTACCGTTTACATAAGCCGTGGCTTCCGTTCCCCCCTTCATTATAACGGCTTTATGGTCGGTGAAATGGAGGCAGAGCGGTTCCTGGATAGGGTCGTAGTGGAAAGTTTGCAAAGACGAGATCGATGCAGGTTCCTCGGATGGTGGTTGGTTGCATGCAGTCAAACAATATGCATGTGAGACCATATCGCGACGCCATGTGTTGTACGGCATCCCGATCGTCATCGTCGTCAGCGTCATCATCGTCATCAGCGTCATCGTTATGACGCATAGTGGGTACATTCCATGTGCTATGCCGTGATGGCAGCGTCATCGTCATCGCACAGGGGTGGCTATGACGACGACAACGCAGGACGACGCCGGACTAGCCTATGCCCTAAGGAGCTTCACCCCTAAAAAACTGTTAAGCTCAGAGAAATTACCAGTTCTGGTTAAAAGAAAAAATTCACCTAAGGCTGAAAGCTTGGGTTGGGCATGGCCTGAGAAAAAGGGGGGCTTGGCTGCTCGTCAGTTGGTCTCAAGAACCTGGCTCTTTTGGCTCAATCAAAATGGAAAAAAATGTGTGGCACTAGATACTATTATTAAGAAAGGCTGTATTATTCCAAACAATAAAAGAAACCAAGTTTCGATTTTTTTTTTATTTTACCCTACCCTGTGTCCTTAAAGGCCAACTGCAACGAAATTGTGCACACCTCAAAAAGCCGGTTTATTGGCAGTCCAGCTGAAGATAATGCTACCTGCCAAATTTCACCTTCGAAATGCAAGTGGTTACCTAAGAAAAAAGCTCGCCAACAACGCAATATTTCATACCGAAACTAGAAAAAACGACGCCATTACAGCTCGCCGGAAGTGACGTAGTCAACAGCCCGATGACAGACCGACCGATGCAGGCGAATCGTCTGCTCTGCGCTCCGAACATGGCTCCGAACAGCGCCTCCTCCGAAGTATGCGCTTCGCGGCCGTGCCCCACGGTTTTCTCTTCAGATGGTAACGAAGAAATTAACTATTCAAAAACATGCACAGGGAAGGAAACACGGATACATAATAATAAAAGTTCGTTTAAGCGTTTGTCTAAATAACTGCTGCCCGCTTTGCGCCTACCGTCTCGTCCTGCTGTCTTGGAGAACTCGCTGGTTTACAATAAATGATGCTGCTGGTTTACGCTTCGGGTATTCTCGCTTCGTTGATTGACTACGGATAGAAAGACGGCGTTGTTTTCGATACCGATGCTCGGTTTGGCACTCTCCCATGTCTAACGAAAACGTCCGTGCATTTCTGTAAACACTTGTGTGACTGCGCCCAAAGCTTTTGCATTAAACCGCTAACGTAGCACAATTCGTTTTCTTAAAATACGTTTACGTGCTTGAAATGCTTTGAACCGAGCACGACTACATTTCTATCGAACTTCACTGCTGTGACTACTCGCAACGAGAAGCGGGCCGATCAGCTTTTGGAGCTTTCATTACTCGTGCCTAGATGGCGCAGCTAGTCCAGCGCTTCGCGGGGCGTCGTTTTACGGGTTCTGTGTTTCGAATAGCGTTACGTTATGATTTAGCAGGGCAAAACACGCTAACGCAAGCATTTTACGCTATACTAAAGCTGTCTAATACGAATACTTCGTCGTCGGCGCTTCTCCAAATGCTGGTCAGAACTTCCCGCTGTTGGGTTTGCAGCAGCTCAATATTGAAGGCACTGCGTCAGGATTCAACATTTTTTTTCACTATCAACACTATTTGGGCGAAGAGACACCGCTCGTGTTTATATTGGACATCTTCGAAGTGCGCCGGGTAAACCAGCACGCTATTCGATACCTCTCTTTCCTTTCGCATCACTCCTGATAACCTACACCTTTTTGAGCTTTACGTTTTTCGGAAAAGCGTGAAAGCTGGTCCCAGCCGTAACATATGTTCCAGTAGCCTACGGCTCCGCATTTCGCATTACAAAAGAATTCACATCTTCTGATTCAGCCGCTCGTAAAGGGGCGTCACGCAGAAAAGGAAGGGATGCGGCTGCAGGGAGTTCTGCTCACGAGCGGTGGTGAGCTGCAATTGACGTCATTTCCGTTTGTGTCCGATTTGCCCAGGCACACCGCTAGGGCTCCGCGTCGTCTGCTAGTTGACAATTAGAGCACCGATTATAAATGAAATACGCGATTGCAAGCTTTTTCACTGCCGTTATCATTGCTTACCCAACATATACTACACATTCCGAGCCAATTCTGCCCAAGTCAGATTTCGTTGCAGTTGGCCTTTAAGGGCATCATTTTGCAATTACTATTTAAGAGGAAGTGTTTGTATGCAATCTTGCCTGGTTTAGCAGCAATCAAGTGCTCCCTGACATACCTTTCCAGCTTTGCCTGCATTTTTGCTGCTCTTACTGTGCTCGAAGCTACACCATTGTGTTGTAAAACAATGCCTCTATTTCTGGCCATTATCATGCCGTGCTTTGAACTTTGACGCTTGGGTGACCTCAATACCGCGTTTCCTACTTGACAGGCACCGCTGCGGAAACAATGCACGTAGTTGGTAGCATGGTAGAAGCTTACTCCCATAGGTTTTGTACAGCAGTTCCCTTCTATCTGCAACAGCATAGAAAAGGGCTGGAAACTAGAGGGAAATCTTCCCCCGATTAAGACAAAGTTCAGGTCTGTGGGAATAAGAGAAACCTTTCTAGTTTGAGAAAAATTTTATAGGTTGATTATTTTTTTTCCAAGACAGTATCAAACTTCAACAGCTTCGGCTACATTTGGGTCATTCCCTCTAACAGTTTGGAATTACTGCAGTCCTTCAGCAAAAATTTTTTGCGAAATTGTGCAATTATATGCATCAATGTATAATGTAGCACATTCTACCAGTGAAGAACATTGCAAAGCTACAAATTTACCATGACTAAGAACATTTCATGAAGTGCCCCACCCGAAATGGTACACTGTGTGCTGTGTTATGTGCCGTATTTACCGGTGTATAAGATGCACCTTTTTTCAGAAATTTTCATTGGTGCGTATTATGTCATGCGATTTTGAGCGACCAATATGTCCATATTTTATTCACCATTATCATAAACTGTGTGTGACAGCATTCGAGAAAAGATATTTAACCTTGTTATAACAATGAAATGACCGTGGTCTCAGATGGAGGCTACTTGTTAAAGCAGCACAGTGATCATGGAGATTATGGCTGCAATAAACGCCGCCACCATCACGCGTACTATTTTGCTGTTCGAATTGTTGCTTCTTAAAGCATTAAACCTACAGCACTGATGCATGCGTGCTAGTCGCATTTCTCAGGACTAGCAATAAAGTTCGACCAACCAACCACAACGTTTTATTGCACATTCTAGTGCCCATGATGTACCAGTTACAAAAATGAAAGCACCACTTCGTCATCATCATCATCAGTTTCCATGCGAGACTTCTCGCAGTCCAGCAGTAGTCGCAGCCTCCGGCTTCCCATTGCCATTTACATTTTGTATGCGTGTGGTATGGCGGCTTTGTGCGGAGTTGGTGTTAACGTGCGGCACGATCGTTTGTTACGTGTTTCCGCCAAGCCTCATATTGCCATAGAGGGAACACCAGCGATGTGCTTCAAGGTATGTACTTGCAATGCCACGTGAAAAAGCTAGAGGTCGAGAACGGCAACCCAGCAATGCTGCCTACCGAAGCAGCAGAACTTTTGACAGCGCACCAGAGGATGTCGCTTCGTATGAAGTGCAATTAATATTGGTTTTCTACGCCTTAGGTCAACATTATTTACAAGTTCGATACTGCTGCTTACGGATATTCAGTGCTGTACAGGACTATGCATTTCACTACGAAAGTACTCTGCGAGCGTCATGGTGTTTTATCACGTTGACAGAGTTAAAAATAGGTGCGTCTTATACGAAGGTGTGATTTATATGCCGGAAAATACAGTAGAGTAAACTCTCAGTAAACGGAAATCTCTTAAAGGAGCACTGACACAAAATTTCGAAGGCGAGATAATGAGTGAAATAGATGTATGTGGAGACATAGACAACGCCTACGAAATATCAAGGGCAAATATAGCCTAGAACATATTTAAAATCAATTTCAAAGTGCATGCCGCACGACTGAGCGAGATGCGAGCCCCTCGCGACGCCGACATCAACGCGGTAGCAATGTAAACAAACTACGTCACGATTTTGTGTTGGCTGGTTGTTGGTTGTGCCCTTGCACTACCTGCGATTTCTTCCTCCGTGCCCGACGTAGGCGGCGCCCGCTCTCGCGCGTGCCGCCTACGTCACAGTTCTGCGTGGTCACGTGGCCAGCTGCGTTTATCTTGCCACCGGAACTGCTCCTGACTAGCTCGGTGCTCTTTGAAACCGAAACTGCGACTGGGCGCTCTAAAAATGTCTCTAAATAACTAACCGTCGCGCACTCGCGCAAACGAGGTTTCCAGCCGTGATAAGTGGGTCTTAAGCTACCTATTGCAACAAAAAAAACAAGGTGCAAAATTTTTTGTGTCAGAGCTCCTTTAAACTGAATTGCTGCTTTAATGGAAAAAATGCTTCCAATATGATTAGTCTTATGTCACATTTTGCTTATTAGGCTGCATTTGGCAAACTTGCAGGATCTTTGCCTATGCACGAGGTTACAAATACGTAAACTTGTTGGATGCACTCATGCGACCTTGGTTTGATACGCATGAGCCAAAACTGTGCTTCGTTGGTCTCACCACCAATGAGCTACTCATAAAAACAGCAATAAACTAACTTCCTGCAATGACTTGCCACCAGAAATGAAACTTTATCCCGGTCGCACCATCATGCCATTAGGCCTTATCACAGTTCTGTTGGGCGTCAACAACGAGTTATGGAGAAGCAATCGGCCAACATACACACCTATTCTCAGTGGTCATATGATAGTTGGCAAACTAAGGAACAACCCCACCAATGAAAACAAGGGCAGAGAAGTTACAATATGCATGACAGCAATGCTTTTCAAGGCCACAATCCTTATGATGCTGAGCTTGGAACACAATCGAGTAACACAGCACAGCATCCAAAACTTCAGTTGCCACTAAGCTCTGGTTCTATGGAGAATGTGGACGTGCTGCAAGAAGGCTCAAAGAGTAGGGAAAGTCTACGAAAATTAAATATCTCTAAAAGTGACAACCGACTGTAATGGCATATTCCGTTTTGATAGGGCATGCTCTGCGACCCCACGATGTCATTTTGATCACGTCCAGCCTTTCACAAGCTTGTAAGGAAAATAGCAGTGAACCGCATCCAGCTTTCTCTCACCTGTTGTGCGCTATCCTCTTCAAGAGGCGGTGCTGGCGGTGGGTGCATTGGCGGAGGTGGAGACCACTCCTCCTCTGTAGGCGACCTACAGAAAGGAAAGATTACCTTAGCAACCACCACATGTAATATCTTGAACTGTATCATTATACTCACTCTTCTGTTATTTTCCTTTCAACAGTGACAGAGTTAAATTAAGAAGATCACTACTAATCTGTTTCGCACTGCTTCTTGAAGTATTTTAGATTAAGCCGAAGCTTGATACTGAAGAAGCAGCGCGACACCTGATATAAGTTGACCAATTAGTTGAAGGGGTACAGACACAAAATTTCATGGCTTAGATAGCCTGTGGTATCGATTCTCGTGAACATGTGTATATCATCTACCAAATCTGAACAGCCAATACAGTTTGGAAGGTAATTTATATGAATTTTGAAGTTCGCATGCCCGATCTAGCGCTACACATCACACCTCGCGACACTGACATCATACAAAGCATCCTGAAGAGGACCCCACTACTTCTGCGACATCACCACTGCGACAGAGCTCAGAGATACCAAGCTAAATCATGATGTCACAGTCGCCATTGAGCTTTTGCTGCACTTGTGCGAGCAGGCTACTATTCAGCGGCTGCTCGCGAGTCCGTGGCCATGGAGAATGTGTGGAAGCTTCAAGAAAGCCTTTGCCACCAGGTGACGATGACGACGATGACGGCAACTACCCAGCGCTGCACATGCTGCATGCAAAAGACCAAGCAGGCAGCATGGAAGTGCATCACAGTTCCGTGTGCCGTTTCACACGTTATATGGCGTCAGTTGCATACGGCGGCTTCATGTTCTCAAAGCTCTCCTGAACCGAAACTAAAACTGGTCAGTAATAAACAGGCTGTTATTAATTATCCATTGTGCGTTGCAGCAAGCGATGAGCCAGGCTATGACTAATATGCCTCCAGTAGCATAATGCAGCAAAGAAATGCCAAACCAAGACTTGCATCAGTACCTTTTTAAGGTTGCGTTTTCTCAAAACGGTTTTGATAACAAGGAAAATGTGACTGTTCCAACTCTGCCACATGAAACTGGCGACAGTAACTACAGCAAAATGTTCAGTGTTCTCGATTACCTTGCCATATGTGGACAATTACTGCACGTGCAATCATATTTCACCAGAGTCCTTTTGAAGGAGCTCTGGTTCCTCTCTGTTGCGTTTCAAGCAAGCACTTCATCCTGCCGCATGCGATGAGCATGAGGAGTTTGCACTAACTGGGCAAATACAGGGACCTTACTGTGAAGGAATGTGGCTTCACCTTCACACGTTCTTCACTACAGTTACTGAGAGTGCCCCCCCCCCCCCCCCCCACACACACACAAGGTGGGCACCTGGGTCCACCCCTGCTAGCTGGCGAATTGTAAATGTCTTACTTAAAAAGGACAGGATGCAAAAGCACACGACAGTGCTGACGTTCAGCATGTTTATTGCATAATGTGCACAGGGATACAAATAAGCAAGGGCAAGTACAGTACATCATTGCAGGTGATATCGCTTAATGAAGACCTACCGTGCAAGCAGGCAGCCATCTATGAATTCTCCCAGCTTATCTAGCAGATTAATTGATGGTATGCCTGCACTGCAGGTTTCATAGATAAGGAGGGGGGAGTACAAAGATGACTGCCTGTATGTGTGGCAGGGCTGCAGCAAGTGACAGGAAATCCCTGGCAATTTCATTACAACATCCTCCCCATTGCTTGTACAGCAGACTCTTGTAAAATTAAACCTCGACCAGGAAAATATGTTCTGTTTAACAGAAGTTCTGTTTACCGAGAGATGAACAGGTGTGCAAAATTCAAGCATCAAACAGACCACATCACAGGCAGTTGTTCCATTTAAGCAGCAATTTCGTTTAAGAGACTTCCATTTACTCAGAGTCTATTGCATAAATTTCAGTGTGCAGTATGACACACCCAAATGAATCGAACAGACAATTAGGCCATGAATCGCAGTCTTATAGCTGAAGTGTAGAACCTAATAATGACGTAAATTGAAATTAACTAAAGTGGACAAATAATCACCCTTTCCAATGGTGGGATTTGAACCTACAACCTTCGAATTATGCATTCAATGCTCTAACAATTGAGCTATGACGAAAGACACTTCCCCATACATTTTGTTAGATATTTCTGTATGTGTAATCACTGGGAGTGTTAACCATTGCCGCTCACGGCCAATGCGGCGAATGTGGAACACTCTTTTTGCCAGAGGGTGTCGTGTGGCTCATGATCTTTGCACGAGGCAGCAGCTGACCAATAAATCCTTGCATGCTAACCTAAGGCCCCTAAGTCTGCAGGGGTGAAGCCCTTGCTATGAATGAACGAAAGAAGGGGAAATTTTTTCGAGGGGCCCCATTTCTTTATTAGACACAACCAAATGGTTACAACTGAAAAAAAATAGGCCAAGGAAAGCATAGGGTCCATTAATTGTTCTTCATTAACTGTAGCATAGTGATAATGATGTAAACTGAAGTGAATTAAAGTGGACGAAAAATCACCCTTTCTGTTTGTTGGATTCTGAACCCACAACCGTTCAAATTATGCAACAAATTATGCGGTACATTATACATACATGCTCAAGGACAGCACTGTCATGTACTGCCTTTTCCGGTGTATAAGTTGCACCCCTTAGTTTTTACAACTTTTGCGAAAAAAAGTGATATACTATAAGACGCACTTATATTTAACTCTGTTAACATGATGTTACACCATGACACAGGCTGAGCACGTTCATCATGAAATGTGTAATCACAAATACCACTGAATATCAGTAAGAAATAGTACAAAAGTTGTAACAAAAGCTGTCCTAGGAGGTAGAAAACCAATATTTATTGCACTTCACTCTTTGCACCTAATTAACTGGAGGATGTGGCCTTCAATGGCACTGTCAAAAGTTCTTCCATTTCAGTTGCCAGCATCGCTAGGTTGTTGTTGGCCTCCTAGTAACTCGCGGTGGAGTAAGCACCATGAAGTATATTGTTGGCGTTGCTTCTATGGCATTATAAGACTTGGCAGGAACACATAAACAACGATTGCACTGCACGGTAAACACCTAAGGGCACGCATAGAAAACTTAATTGACTACAAGAAGCCGGAAGTTGTGACAACTACCAGATTGCCAAGACTTCTCGCACAGAAACTGGTGATGATGGTGAAGTAGTGCTTTCGTTATTGTAGATCATAGGGCCTGCAACGTTACAGTGAAACATTGTGGTGCCCTTTTTTTATTTATTTTGCATTAATTCCATGGTTATAACGTAGTTTTAAAAGCAAACAATATGAACAGCACAACAGTATGCATGACAATGGTGACCTTTATTGCAGCTGTAACCCCTGCAGCCGCTGCACTGCTTGAACAGCAAGAGCCGACAACCAAGGCCACGGTCGCCTCACTGTTATAACAAGACTGAATTTCTTTTTACGAATGCCGTCACGAAGAGTCTATAGTACTCACAAATGAAGCATGGATATAACGGTCACACAAAATCGCGTGGCTTTTGCAAAATCGTGCAAAATCACACGATGCACTGTTGTACAAGACGTACCAGCAAAAATTTAGGAAAAGGATGCGTCTTATACACTCGAAAATACAGTATCCTGTCCTTTAAGCTGTCTTAGACGGAAAGACCAATGTCCCTAAACTACCAGTCTTATTACGAGAACTCAGTAGGGGTGTGCGAACATCAATTTTTTTTCCGTATAAACATGAGCACAAACATCCATCTTAGAATATCAAATCGAATATTGAATATCAAAGGACAAATGCTTCTACAGTCACAATATTTTATCTAACATGTAGCTATCTAAAAAAATCCTATTACCAGCCTGTCTGCAAACACAACATACATGCTATCTGGAACACAATGTCCAGTCTAGCAAAATGCACATCAAAGCACAATGCAAGCAAATATCACAGCACAATGCAAGTAATCACTTGATGTTACCATGAAGAAATATCAGTTGCTCCACATGGTCAGGCAGCAGGCGCTCCCTCCTAACAGAGACAACCTCTCCTGCCACTGAAAAGGCACGCTCACTTGGGACTGAAGTGGCTGGTATAGGGAGGTACTTGGGACAAAGCTTTGCCAGACTTGGGTATCTGAAGGTGCCCGCAGTCTGCCACCAGTCACATAGGTCACTGTCTTTCTTCGGTAGTGCTTCATCACAATATAATACAGTAATTTCCCATACTGAAGTAGACAATGGTGCATTTCCTACTCGACTATTCGCAAGATTGTCAGAAGCACTCCAAACGAAGGAGGATGGCTGCATGCACTGTTGCGGCTCCTGCACTTTAGGTGCTTGCTCAGTCACTTCCGTAGGGCATAGAGCAATATCTTGAAGTAGGTACTTGATTTTTTAACCGCACCACCTTCTGCTTGCTGTTTTTGAACACTGTAAGCTTGAAGCGTGGGTCCAATTACATGGCCAAGCATGCTTCTTTGTCCTCGGCATACAAGGGGAATCTGGTACTATTGGTTGACCTTGCCAGTTCCTCATGAAATCCTGTTGTGCCGCTAAGGCTGTTGAGGCAACTTATACCAAAAATAATTGGTCTCCGAGTGGAAACTGAAGGATATTTGTCCATGCTAGTTACAACTGTTGCAACGTATATGGGCTTAAGTGCTTCCACGAATCCAAAAGCCTCTTTCCATTCTGCTGAGCAGAAATCATCAATGCTGCCACTTGACACTGCAAGCTCGACAGAGACAGCCTCCTTCAATTCCAAGAGGCGGGACAGCATTAGGTATTGGCTGTTCCACCTTGTATCTACATCTAGCACCAGACGAAGGGGATCTTTGCCCATCGTCTTCTGGTACTTGTCTAATCTCTTTTGCGCCTATGAGCTGTGCTTATAGTGGCCCACAATGCGCCTCGCTTTCTTGCACAAACGGTCAGTCAATGGTGTGTGGGATTCATTATGTAACTGCGCAAAAACGGACGGTGACACAAAAGAAGAGAAGGCACAAACAGGCGCAGCATTGAGATTGCATCATGAATAGCTAGCTGCAGGGTGTGGGCGAAGCACGAACGCTCGGGACACAGGAGCCTTCTGACCATGGCACGGATGTTACGTCCGTTATCTGCGACGATGTGTTTTCTGCTTTCAACAGCTCTCCGGTATTTCCCATTCCGTGCACATCTCGTCAAGCATTTGTGTGATGTTGTTGGCGCAATGGCTAACAGCCATTTGGAGAGTGTTAAGGGTGAACCATTTCATTCTAAACCTTGGAGCGTGAAGGTGGCAAAAGAAGCTCACAAACTATCGTTGGCGCGTGATGTTCACATGTCGCAGTAAAGGTGATAGCTGTTGTTCCCCCTTCAAAAACAATGCTAAGATCGGCCTTCACCTTCTTCCGTATGTCATCATACAAACGCGGAAAAAGGGTGCGTGAACGCAGGGTGCGCGACTGTAGGAGATAGATAGGAACAGCTTCTGCCATAAGTTCATTAAATCCGCAGTCTTCAACAACACTGTAGGGTTGTAAATCAAGTGCTACCATGGCGACCACCTTGGTATTTAGTGGTTGAGTCTTCTTTTCTCACAAAGGCTCAGTACGGCGCACCTGCTGCAGTCATCCGGTACTCCATCACAGTTGGATGCTGTTTTAGATTGTTGACAAGCAGGCTAGTCATAGCCATCGACATTTGAAGTATTGCACCGCATGTATTGCACTACGCTGACGATGTCTTCGCCAAGTACTTCCAGGTAGCGCTTTTTTCCTTTTGTGTTGGCCCCGTGTCTTGATCATTCCTCTGTTTCGCAGGCGGGTAGTCATCATAATCTCAGCTATCTACCATGGCACGTATTAGCGAAGCGAGTCTATCACAGGTTACAAAGGCTCACGTCAACACCGCACAACATACACCGCAAACATGCTAGCAGAATTGACCATAGCACTAACCAACGCTGCTAATAAAGCAGCAGTACCGCTACTCATGCGCTCTGGTGGCCACACCATGAAAAAAAAAAAGAAAATATATATAAGGTCTTCCTGGCTTCGGTAGTATTATAGGTGCTCAAGTGAAGTGGACGAACGAACGAAAAATGATGCTTTATTGCCAACGCGTTGCGGCCGAGGACCGGCCTTCGTCAGGGCATACGTATGCCCTGACGAAGTCCTCGGCCGCAACGTTGGCAATAAACATCGTTTTGTTCATTCGTCCACTTCACTTGAGCACTTATATATATATATATATATATAGCTGAAAGCTTGGCACACCATTACTGTCGCAAATATTCAGTACTTATGTTTATAATACAGTAATATGCATACCTTGCGGAAACGTGGCGTAACTAAGCTATAAAATCCCAAGTTGGGGAGGCCCCCCATGAAGACCCTTCTAACCACTCCTGTATGTTGACTCTGCAATCCCAAGTACAACTGTACGTCTGTTCACGTGCGCCACTTCTATGAAAAAGGAAACAAATGTGACGTAATGGTAAGAGTTACCACTAGATCGCTTTTTGTCACACTCCATTATGTTTTATAACTGAAGTGCGCGCCATCGATGACATGTTTTGGCTCTAGCACACACATGGTTGTGCGTTATCGGGCAATGTCTTGATGAGACAATGTGGCAGCGGTTGGCTTTTGTTTCTGCAAACAAGGTCCCACATAGTGACTGAGTGGTAGTGCGGCACATTACGGTTGCATATTAAAAGCATGCCATACGGTTACACGAGCACCAACAGCGCTGCGAATCAAACACATTGGAGATGCGCTAGCAATAAGTCATACGTACTGGCATGCACGCTTGTCGCTACATGGCATCATGCTTCCGTGCACTTCCGATACTTATCGCCCCTCTCGGCAACGTTTTTAGCCATCGGAACACAGCCGAAATGTGAAAGACGAGTTACTTTCCCCGTGATAATCGAATCGATATTTCATCTTTTGGAATACTCGGAGCGATTCGAATGTTTGAAACTTTTCGAATACATGGTTTTCAATTAGGATACACATATTGCGAATGTAATATTCGACGAATGATCGAAACTTTTGAATATTTGCACAACCCTAGAATTGAGACTATTATTATGTGACCATTTAAAATGGGATCACAGCACCACCAAAAGGGACTGCCCCTTGTCTAGTGCACAGTAACAACGTGCCAGCCTGCTCACCTGTTATACTGGGTGCCGTTGCTGGCCTCAGGAAAGTTCCAGGGGTCACTTGAAGCAGGCAGGCTTGCCTCCTGGGACAAGCTGGGCAGGGATGCGTTTCTTGGAAAGTTCCAGGAGTCGTCCTGCGCTGCGTCACCAGCACCCCCTTCGTGGGACATTCCCCAGAAAGTAGTCTGCGAGTGGGGCATGCCACGTCCTCCAGACCACGGCGAGTCCTTTCGGGGGAAAAAAAAAAGGGCAAAAATCCAAAACCACTGGAGCATCTACCAATTACTATTTACACCACTTATACACAAATTCATTAAAGGCCAACTGCAACGAAATTTCATTTTGGTTGAATCTGCTATAATGTTGACAAGACTACAAGACTACAGGGCCGGTTATGATGTACAGTAGCTTTCTTGTAACAGCTTCAAAACAGCAACAAAGCAGACAACGCCTGCACTTGGTGGTTATTGCTGTGATGTACGTCCAGGCACATTGCCTCCGAGATGTTTCAGTGCCCGCTTAGCTCGGAGATCATGCCAAGGAGCCAGGCACTATTCCATGTTGTGCACTCTTCACGAGTCCCAGGCAACCAGCGATAGTAACGCCTTTTTCAGTTTCGGTATAAAAAAAAGCCATTTTTTTTGCTAGCTTTATCCTTACACATGCGCCCATATTTCAAACGTCAGTTTTGCACAGAGGCTCTTCCACAGCTATCCTACCTGAAACTGGGCTCTTTGTGCTGTCTAAAATTTTGGTATCAACAGGCCTTTGTAGGCATGCCAAAGAGAAGCACCAAGACTACTAAATCATTCTTTTAAAACCCTGAAGCAGAATTCTACTTGACTTGAAAGCAGTAATGTGTGATGTCGGTCTACATACGTGAAGTGTTCCTGGCACTCACTTGTGTGCTGTGTTGACTGGTTACACAAATGCCAAGTGTTTGCAAACATCCAGTGATTATTCCAATGGAAAAACGCATGTCTGGTGTAAGAAGCTGGATTTCTGGGAAGCTTTCGGGTCATGAATAAGATGCTGCACATCTCTGATGGCAAATACATAGCGACCACTGTGAGACGCCATAACAATGGCCTTTTAGATTAGATCAAGCCACACATTCTGTACACAAACGCAGATAACAATTTTGGAAACCATGCAAAAGAAGTGCTCAGAGAGAATGCTGCTAAGTCAGTGAGCACTTAATAAAAAATTTAGTGCCTGTGCACATCATGGTATTGAAAGGCATGCGCGTAAACACAGACACAAACAGAAAATAAGAACACTAGTGCAATTTCATCATCGCTTGTGTCTGTGTTCCTGCTACTGTTCAACAACATGAATTCCTGCTCGCTTTTTGGAATTTCAGTTTTTAAGCTGCTCTCACTTCCACACATTGTACACTCAACCACGCCAAGAACTGAGACACATTAATGCAGTCTGTGCCTTCTTATGATGTAAAGCTCACATACTGTGTTCACAACAAATTTAACAGCGAAGGCGTTATTATACATAGCTGATGTTAAACTGCATTAGTAAGTCACATTCAGAATAAGGACACCTTCCTTAAAGTCATATATTAATTATATAAGTGAAAATCTGTTACAGGCTGATCATGGTGAAAAACACTAACATTTAATTCATTATATCTAATACTAACTCATTATGTCTGCATTGGTTATAATAAATTTTCCCTGTAGAACTATGACAATGCGAAATTGCAACTCACATGTGTGCTTATGTTCATTATACCTTACTGCTAATCGATGCGCTACGAGCTTGCCATGTGCAAGGTATGACATGTACTCGTGGTTTGGATACAGCTAAGGAGAAGTAGCAGTTTAAGTTCTCGAAGAACTTTTGCATGTAAGGAAACAAAAGCTTCATGCTACTCAAGGTTTCATACGTTTACAGCACAAGATATCTACCCAGTGATACAGAAAGGACAATGTGCTCTCAAGCACTACCGTAAAATCCCGAGCAAGTGCTCCCCCTACAGTATAAGATAATCATACAAGATTTGAAGGGGGGGGAGGAGGCCTTGCTTGTTTGCGGATCAAAATTCAAGGTGGCGGCAGAACAGCCGCTAAGAATAAAGAACGTGCACCCTTTGCTTTTATTGGAATGGTTTATTGAATACGCATCCATTAAATGTTTTTATTCACCCTTGACGGGCAAATAAAAACAATGAAAATAGCGGGAAGGAAGGGGGGTGGGGGGCACTTGCTCGGTCATTGGCGCATATTTCAATATCCCAAAAAAGGGAGGGGGGCACTTGCTCGGGTAGGGGCGCTTGCTTGGGATTTTACGGTACAATAAACTGGTCATGAGCCATACCTGTAATGGGGGGCACATCCAAGTCAAGTAGTGACACAGCACCTCCATTGCTAACACCTGGACCACCACCCGACGCCGCGCTGCTGGCACCAGATGAGCCACTGTTTACTGAACACGTCGGTGATGCTGGCGGAGAATCGAAGCTGATTAGCAGCGCCCCATTGTCCTTTCCCGTGGCACCAGACAGAGGCACACGATGAGGTGGCACGGGTGGTGCCGGTGCTGCACCTTTGCGAAACGAGCTTCTGGCAGTAGCTGCAATGGGCTGCTTCGGCGCGGGCCCCTTCTTTGCTTGCGCTCCCTTCTGCTGCCCCTTCCCGGTTGAACCAAAGAGGTTCAGCTGGCCTCGTACAAATCCAGTGCGGCGGGAGAATAGGCTAGAAGACGTCCCATTTGGCACTGTAGTCCAAGAAGGGTCTTTCTTCGCCGACGAGCCGAAAAATGCATCAATGTCTGCCGCTGCAGCATTGCTCTGCAAGAGATGAGGATACCCACCATGTCAATTGTCCAATTTGAAGAGCACTTTAAATTCTTAAAATGGGAAAACTAACACTGGGACGAATTAAGACAGAAGGCCTTCCATTTCCTTCAAATCAAGCATCGTTACCGTGCAGTCCATCACACAAGTGCCTTGTACACAGAAAGAAAAAAAACCAAGAAAAAAATTGACTGCCCTCAGAGACTTGCCAGTGTGCACAAAACTAAATGACCCTTGCAAGCAGATATGAGATCAATGCAACATGCTATTCAGTTGCAAACTGCATGCACTGACCATCACAAAAAGCCAGTTTACTCTTGGTTTCAATATTCAGTACTATTCTGTGAGCAATGGAACAGGTATTCAACAGAATGAAGCAATGCAAGAAGAATGGATACTCGTGCTTAAACTGAACTGTGGTTGAAGAAATATCAAACATGCAAAGGACAATACTGGTACACTGTGCCCAGCAGTAATACTTTCACAATGGCTCAACACTAATAATGCGCTCAATAGCTTTCGTAAAGTAGGCACAATCGTGCTTTTTCACTTGCAACAGTGTGCATGCTGTGTACACTTACGCCGACGTGAGATTCATTCCGTGCAGAGTTCCTTTGTGAATGCAATCCACCAACCTTTGGTGGTGCTGCAAAACGAAGAAAAACACAACATTACAAATTTGACACGAAATATCTGTATGATTCACTCAAAAAATAAACACAGAGGCTTAAAAACAGGATTTACTCTAAGGGCAATACAGCAATGTTTGAACAAGGCTTCTTAATGCAATATCTTATGCTGGATCTGAGAACCTCAACCACAACATACAAGGGGCAACACATAGTCCAGGGTTCGACGGAACACCGTCTGGCGAGGGGCATACATTTCTTGCAAATAAACGTTCACTCAGGTCATAAAATTATATTTTTTAGAAACTTTGGCGAGTGAACGTTTATTTGCAAGAAGGGGCAACACAATGGAGTGAATCCTTCACCGAGTGTGATGCGCGTGTTTTGCAAGCAAACTATCGTGCACGGACAAGTATGCTCAAATGTATAAAGAATAATATAACGCTGAGCTGTACACTACGTGAAACCTCTATATGTGGTGTCTGTTTTGAGTAATATGTAACTTCAGCTATGCTTTCAGTTATCAATCAATGTTTGTGCAAATCTTTACGACAGACATCTTACTCTTGTTTCCCAAAGACCAACAAAAGTGTCAGTCTTAGTCACAGAATCTCCATTTTTCTTCAGAGCAGAATCTCTGTTAGCTAAAGTTGTGGATTGTGCATTATCTATGTGTCATAAGTCAATGCACATAAAACTACAGAAAAATAACGCAATACTTCATGTTGCAAATGCCGCATAAAACAAAATCCTACATCAAACTGAGGCCCGACACTGAACCCACAATACAGCAACGTGTTACAAGGGTTGGAAGTCTTGTCTGCATGTTACATGCAGACAAGATTTGGGCAAGTTACAATTATTCTATGTACACAGCACCATACACAAAACAATGCCTTCAATCGTGTATTGAACTGTAATGCATGAGCATGCTGCAGATGTAAAACGTTCCCTTCAGTGCACATTTTTTGCAGGACTAATACCTGGCAAGATGAGCATGCCATAGTGTTTGCTTATTCAATAAGATGTATTCACGGATATACTGCTACTGCAGGCTAGCTTACGTACCAGTTTTTATCTAAAAAAAGTGAGGGGTTCTTGCTGCAGAGAGTCACTGCGTATAGATTTCTACGGACTGGCTCATGAAAGCAAGCATGTAAAAAAAAATAAAAGAAATGGAAGAAAACAGGGCTAGGCTCAGAAAGCAATTTTGGCAAACGACTTACAATGAGACAAATGACAAAGCAAGCAAAACAACTGAATGGCACTCACGAGGCCTCGGAGGTGGCTTCTTCTTGGGTGTGTGAACGACCTTAGGTCGAATAACCGTGGGCCGGCTTGGTGCAACACCATTCTTCCGCTCATTCTGCAATATGAAAATCGGCAGCATTCTTTTTTTTTCCCTTTCAAAACTGTGCATATATGCACGCAGCATCTTCTGCCAGTTGAAAGTAAGGTTAAGAAGATTGCATTAATAACAAAATACTCCAATGTGCTCGCAAATAAAAATAATATCCTACTTAAATACTAGATGAACAATGAGTGCCTTAGAAAAACATTGCCAAAAGCACCAAGGGTCACCTATCGTTGCAATAGAAGGCTCGAAGACATGTTAGTGCATGCAAGGATAAACCTTCAGCATAATGCATAGCTTGCTCGTAGCCTAGGTGCAACACTTGTGAGGCCTTTCAAAATGCCATTTTTCTTAAAAGCTGTGCAAGTGATCATGTGAATGAAATTAACTAGGACATATGTCAATCACGAGGCAAAATGGACAGACTATGGATTACCAGATTTATGCCCATAATATCGGCACCTAAAATCATAACTTAATGTGAATCAACATCAGGCAGTTGTAAAATAGGATACGCGAAGCTTTGGGTTAGCATTTGTCGCCACGGTGCATGCGTATTGCGCTATCCTCGTGTGTGCCCAAGTGAAGTGACGAAAATTGCGTGCGTAAGCAACGAACGTTACCTTTGTGTACCCTATTCTAAAACTACCTATTGAGTGTGTGCCAAAGCATACATTATCAAGTATTAAATGCAGTAGTAACAAAGCCAAGAAATTTGCAATCTAGAATCTGAATAGCTGCTCTGTCAGCATACTCATCCACTTCTTACTACCACACGAAAAGCATTTACTTTGATTTAGATACACTTGAACGCGATGTCAGACTGTGGGAAATTAGTTTCATGCATCATTTATTACACTCAGAAAACAGCAACAGTTGCACATGAAACCTTACTTTGAAAAATGCCGCACTCAGTTGGGTTCACTAAACCTCTTTTTTGACGATTAAGGCCAAGCAATGGCAAATTTACGCGAAAATTGTGCTGTAATGGCTTACCTTGTTGTTGTTGCTATCTCTTTGAGCTAGCGGCGGCGCTTGAGCGTGTGCACTGAAACGAATGTGGAACGAAAGTCTGCGTAAGCTATCGTCACGGCGTTTCGAAAGGTGGATTTAGGTGACCGCATGAACAAAAGTGCAGTTTTTTCTCGAGCCAACTTACGCTGTATTTTCAAACTAGGCTGTCTTACCTAGCCTTCGGCACTGGTGGTGGCGGCGCAGGGCGGAGCGGTTTTGTGGCCATAGGCGCACATAAGGTCGGAGCTGCAACCAGGAAAAATGAACACCACAGATGCCGCACAGATTGCTCGTTAGCAAGCGCTCATGAGGAAGTCATCGCTATTCACGGCGTACCAATATTCTGAGTCTCGCGCTTATCTCGGCAGCAGGCTGATGGACGTCGATAAGCAAAACGAAACGGAAGCGAGAGCCAATTTAATTGCGCGGTCTGTGCTACGGACGCGATAACGGAGCTTCCACTTGCTCGCACAGTACGTAGCCAACTCGAACGTACTGCATCGATAAAACCGTTCAGAAAAAAGGGCGGTTCTGAGCGCTTGAAACCTGCGAAGTGACACACTCCATCTACGCGACGTGACGTTTTGAGTAGACAACACCTGTCGCGTTGCACAGGGTGACATCCGCAACCAAGGACGCACATGTCGGCGGAATGAGGTCGGAAAAGGGCACAAAGTCAACCGAACTTTCAAACACAAGCGTAGAGTAAGTCAATGAAACTACGTTTTGATGATTTGCGTGGTCGACTCCCTCGGTTCACAGCAACTAAACAGATGCGCCTGGTAAGCAGGGCGTACATCGAGCGGCGATGTGATACGGTACACTGTATTGAACTCACCTGATAAAGTTCTGTATACAACGAGTCGAACAGCGAAGTAAACACGCCTAACAATCACTAACACAAGTTAGCAATTGACGACTCTCGAGTCTGCTCCACCAACGGTCAGAAACTCACGCACCTACGCCATTATTAAAGGGGTACGATGGTAGCGCCGCCTGCCCATGTGAATTGGGCCAGGTTCCGCGTCCAACAAACGAATTTTTTTTTTTCAGCCAATGGCAGAAATAGCGCTTTCCGATGTTTCACAATATAATAGTAATTGAAAACAGCTTTATAACTTCTACACTTCTCGTGCACAGTAGCGACGACGCTATATTGTCAAAGACAAAAAATGTTTGATTCACGGTGTAAGAATTGTTGCTCAGCGGTTTGCGCCTCTGCCAAATTATTTCCATATAAAAACTAAAGAAAAGCAGGCGCCAGCAGAACGTTCAGCTATTTTCAGGGCACCACCGTGTTTCAGGGCAATCAGAGGAGGTACGTTGACTTTTACCTCGAAGCTGGGAGTGCCCAATGGAGCGCGGCGGGTGGGACAAGGTAAAACAGCTTCCTTGGGGCAGAATCATTGGGATCATCATGGCAGTCCAGAAAGCGAAACCATATAGAAACATTCACTTCTTGCTTTCGCGTGATTGGTCAAAGTGACGCTTTCATCATCAAAAGCACTGTTCTGACCAATTACACGAGAGAAAGCGAACGGCTAACGTTCCAACCGTTCACTGATACAGATCGGGCCTGCGGATGAACGATGTGTCCCAAGCCGAATTCCCTGAGTGCGCTCTGCGAAACGCTCGGAAGCGACCTGTCGAATGTGCCATTAATCATCCCACTTAAAACACGGGACGATATGCTGCTCAAGTAGAGGCACGTGACGTGCCCCTCCCGCTGCGCCGAAAATAATAAAGAATTCGCGCAGCGCTGAGTTACAACTACCAGGGGCGTAGGGAGCGGGGGGGGGGGGGGGGGGGGTAAGGGGGGGATCAAACCCCCCGAATTTTTTTTGCGTGCTTATATATGCGCACACACACAAACGCACGCACGCACACACACAAAGTATGGTAGACCCCCCCCCCCCCCCTTGCACCCCCCGAAAAAAAGCTCTGGCTGTGCTAGTGACATGCACGTAATTAATCTGTAATTGTCGTATCAGAATTTGGAAGCTTGTTTAAGCAGGGCTCATTCCAGCAGGGTTCACTCCTATAACAAAATTCAACTCCTAATGCACTATGCGGCCGAGAGGAGGGGGGCACAACTTTACCCCACCTTCCTATAACTGACTCCTGTTGTCAAAAGAAATGCCCAAACTGAGCTTGGGTTCAGCTCTGCTGGCGTTTTGTTAAACCTCTTCTGGACTGCTACATTAGAGGCCCTGCAGCACTTTCTTAAGTAATCGTTGAATGGCTTCATTTAAAATTGCCTCACGAATCAAATGACGCAAAAGTTTTTAGAATCCGTCAAGTACGAGCGGAGTTACAAGGCTTTGTCCCACGCTTCAAGTGCTTCAAGCCCCTTCTCTCTCCCTTCGTACCAGCTCGCGCTGAAAGCTACTCAGGAAGGGTGGTGACAAGAGGGAAAGAAGATGCGTCCCTTCGTCAGTGCGCGTGACTTTCAGCACTATCTTTTCTTTCTTTTCTTTTTTTTTCTTCGAACGTGCGGCTTACTTTCAGTTTGATTAGCGAGTGAGCGCGTGGGCACGTGGCGGCATCCCGCAGCAACCGTAGTAACTATGCTACTCACGATGCTCAAACCAACCAATGGCCGTGGACTGTGGGTTTATAGCGCGGTCATTTGTGTTTATGCTATCATTTGTAGAGAGAAGAGGGCTCGCGTGTTCTCAAAAGCCTCGTTTACCGATCGGCAGCGTTTTCTGACCACGCTGAAAACGTGTTGCAGGGCCCCTTTAAAAACGCACGGAACTATAGTACTTTTAATTACTATCAGTTTGTACTTTATTTGCGAACATTAATTACCTGTTCCAGTAAAGTTCTTACAACATTACTTACCTGTTCCATTACTTACCTGTTCCAGTCGCTTGCGGCGAAAGTAAGTATTATAGAAATATGTCGATGCTGCTACAATGAAACGTGGCGCCATCCATCACCGCAGTGTTGGAAGACACTTTCATCCTAGCGACGATATTGTGAGAGTAATAAGCGTGCGCATTGTTCAAGAACGACAGAGCGTTGAGCTAGTTGGCAAGGATCCATCATGAAAGAGGGTGGGTGAAACAACACGTTGTGCTGTCTCGGTACCTTTTACTGGGTTCGTGTTTGCATGCCCACCCTAACTCTTTCATGACGAATATAGTTCAACCTTTCTGTGACGCTGAGCCGTGCTCGCAACTAGGACTGCAATAATGGCGCCCTTTTTTTCAACTCAACGCCATCTCTAATCCTTCACCTAGCGCGGCCTTGGAAGTGGATAAAATTAGGTGCATTTTGATAATGATGATGATGACCTTAATGTGGCACGTGCCCAATCAGGAGGATCAGCCAAGAATCGGCAGTATATAGACCTGTATAATTGTTCGACATCTTTTTCTTAAGTAGTCTGTAAATGTGTAAAAACACGTGACTAGTTTTCAAAAGCAGATACGTTTGCGGAAATATGTCCGTATTTTCGCCCACAAACAAATACTTCACGTCCCCCCCCACAGCTCATAACCACCTTTTACTTCAACGTGTATAGTTCTCTTCGCAAAAGACTCTTCGGCAGAGAGCTAGAATGCATGCGCCCGTCTTATTGTTCATCAGTTGTCGACATAGGCGTGCGCACGAGGGGGGGGCAGAGGGGGCGGCCGCCCCCCCCTAGTCCCCTAAGAACCTAAGAGGGGGGGGGGGCGCAAAGTCTGCCCCATACATTGAATTAATAGGGAAGGGGGGGCGCTGCGACGAACCTTCGCCCCCCCCTGAACGGTAACCCTGCGCACGCCTATGGTTGTCGATATATACATTCGCCCTGAATGTTTAGCACATTCATCTTGCTCACGTAAAGCGATGTTGGGGCCAAAAAGTGAGCTAAAATGTCGCCTCGAATGACGCAACCTACATTGAAGTTTTTGTACGCGTCATGTTTATGTATCGCAGTCTTCTATGCAGCGCTGACACCGTTGAAGGGACCTTTCGCATATCACGAAAGCTGAGTTCGTAAGCAACAGGCATGGGTATAGTCTGGCAGTCAGCACGTGGGCATGATTTATCTGTCATCTCTTTGAGGAGGCTCGAAAGCTCACCTACTGCAAACATCACCGGGATCGTGTCGCGCCATGCATACATGAGTAATGCTGACGGCACATGGAGGAAGAGCGTGACGAAAAGGAACAACCATACTACGGACTAGGTGGGCCTTCTCGTGTTTGTTTTTTTCGTTGCTATAACAAGAGTCATTCATTTGAATGACTGCTATAACGAAGCTAACAAAAACTTTGACACTTGGGCTTCGCGTTCAGGAGTAGAACATGAGAGCGTAACGCGATGGTTCTCAGTCATGGATGTTTCGGGACTCCTTGTGCACCGGTGGAAGTGATGAGGGACATCTTGCCGTGAGAGAAAAGGGGGAGGAGGTGTCATAAATTAACACAACTTGTAGCATGAAATAGGTACATTCTCTTTCTCCCTGGCAAACAATGTTCAAACTAAAGTGCCAAGCCAACTATAGATCTCAACAAGTTGTCAGGAAGTTGTGCGGTCTGCAGCCACATTCAACCTGTTTCTAGCTATGTCTGCTCTTCAAATATGCACTTCTAGAAAAAAGTATGCTTACAGCCAAAAAGCTTACGCCATGTCCTGCAGAAAGGTCGACAGCTGGTAACGTACGGTTAAGCACTCGTGATGTCTCCTTCCCTCGTCCGTGTTGTTTGACCGTAATGGAACTTTACAGCCATCTCATGGAGAAGGAGAAACATGCCAGCTCCGCCACAATGCAAAAATGTTTAGCGGTGAAACACACCAAAAATCAGAAGGGGCCGCTGTCATGGGACATAGTCTGCCTCCAAAAAAAAAAAAAAAAAAAAAAAAAAAAAAAAAAAAAAAAAAAAAAACGTGTTTTTAGGTGCGAAGCACCTTAGCGTCTCGGTTTGTCGGCGTGTAATGTCATCACGGTGTGTCATGTAGTCACGGTCCATCATAAACGGGTATTTACCACAAAAATTGGGCAAATCCCACTACTCGCCACTGGTCCACTAAAAATGAAGAAGGCGACCGTTAGCCTTTTTTTAAAAACGACGTTAGTGCAGCAAAAACACCCTTCCCTACACGCCGTAGGGAACTGAAATTGGGCATGTAGGGAAGAGGAAGAAGGAGAATAAGAAGAACCTTCTGTTAAGCTGCAGTCCGAAGCAGTTTTCCGACGACGTCAGTGGAGCGGAAACCAACCTTCCCTGCAATGCCCGGTTTCGGGCTTGGCACCGCCAGTGCCTTATCAGAGAAATCTCGCTCAAAACACTGCATGCATCGCCCCTCCCCAGGTTTTGCGTTAGTGGAGCTGAAACACCCGTCCCTACATTCTTCGCCCCTCCCCCGTTTTTTTTTATTTAGAGCACAGCCCGTTTTTGCGTTCAGCGCCGTCACCGTCGCCGTCGGTGGCGTAACCGATAGACATGAAAAATAAAACGAGAAAAAATACCCAGGATCGAATGGGATTTGAACCCGGGCCCTCTGCGTTGCAGTCAAGTATTGTATCACAGAGCCGCGCAGGCGCTCGAAACTAAATTACAAAAAGACTCTATACAGGCGTCATGTGGGGCAAGGAATCGCGTTAACCTGCGTAATATAGCGTGACAGAAGAGTACAATAACAACCAGTCATCACAAAACGCTAATTGCGCAACGAATGTGTGGTTTATTGCTTCCCGCCCACCGCAAAGTGCTCAACCATAATTCTTCATCATAATCAGCCCCATGCCGCATCAACAAAGTGCACATAATACCTTACAGATGTGTAGCGGGTACCTCGCTTATCCACAGAAAGACGAAAAATGGCCTAGTGGGTGCTTTCCTACCTCACAAAAATTATGGTTTATGGCGCAGTCGATACCTTGCGGAAAGCCAAAACTTCAAACACAGCTTGCCTTGCCCCACCACGAAGCTGCGCTCACAATTCCCATTAGGCAGTATCGTAATCGTCTGTGAATTTTTTCAGGCATGGGTTTCGCGGACCCATTGGGTCCATTTGAGAACTACTGGTGAAACGCATCGACTTCTAATTGGCTTGCCAGGCGTCGCTTCTCGGTGGACACATCAACCTTGCTGTGAGGTGAAGAACATCTGGGAAGTTTTTTATTTTCGAAAACAACCAAATACAGAAACCGAAACAGGGCCTAAATTTCACAAGAGCGTAAAGCGCGCCTATAAGTATATCTTGCTTTTAAAACAATATAGTAGTCAGAATGGGGCAATGCCTCATTGAACGTGAACTCAAAAAGGCAGTGTCGAAGCAGAAGTAAGCCACATCCTCCACTTGTTTCAATTAAACTGAGCCAGATTCATTAAACCAATCGCTGCGTCCAACAATCGTGACCAAAATAACCACCATTGCCGCATGCAATCTGTTTCATTCGTCTCCTTGCTTTCCTTATCGTGCTTTCGCTCCACAATTAGGTTTTCTTGGATGAGTTGATACTTACTGAAAGACATGATGTTGCAGGGCAAATCTCGAATTGAAAGACTAAGTAGCCGAATTTCCCTACTTCTGCCCTGTCTGCTATTGTTTCTTTTCAAGTTTTGCGCTACAGTATCATGTCCTCCTTTCGCTCCAAGACGGTATATTTGAAATAGAAGACAACTGAAATGAAGATATTAGGGCACCAATCCATTCCTTGAAGTAGAAGAAGGGGTCCGTAGCGGCGCGGCATAAAACGAGCTAAGAAGTAGAAGAATAGCTAAAGCATTTTTTGAAGGCCTTAATAGATGCCAAGAAAAAGAAAACACTGCCGACAGTCCTGAATGGTGCGCCTTTTGAGTGGAAGGAACACTCGCTCTACATATCTAGTCATCGCCTCTACGCCCAGGCAAAAGACGGAACCGACGGAAGCACGAGGATGGTGTTATTTTGTCGCAAAATATTGGTGTATCGTTCATTCGTTACGATTGAGACTTCTTTTGCGAGCTAGTTCAGGCACAAATTAAATATTCCAAATACCTACGATATGGGCTATATAGATTTTAGCCACAATATAGATTTGAGGTATTTTGGTGACACGAGCACACTGCCAAAAATTGTTGGAGCAGGCCCAACCGTATTGTCAGCAGAAAAAAAAAAAAAAAGAAACTGCGTTTTTCTAAGTTTCAATTGCAGTTTCTTGAAAAAAAAATGAAAAAAAAATGCCACATCTCTACGTGTGTCATTTGCCTTTGTAGACTCTCCTAAAACACCCACTCGTGATGTGGAACAAAAAAAAAAAAAGAAAAAAAAAAAGAACGAACACCGCGCACACCTAAGGTCCCTACGGGACCTTACGCACACCTTGCGTCAGACGCCACCGCGTGGCAGGGAGACGCAGAGGGGTCATTTCGCGCGCTGCACTCGTACAGTTGCAAAGCGCCCAATATGTCATAATCCATCATTTTTGCGAATTAGTAAATACCGAATTTGCGTCCGTAAGGCAATGCGAGCACCGACGCAGCTGCACGCTTTGCTGATGCGGTTGCTGCTGATGATGAATTACTTTGTAATGGGCGAGCCTTCCCTTATAAATTCATTTAGACAGTCTATAGACTGTTTACATTTATTTTTAGACAATCTATAGAATGTCTCTATTTTTGTAAGGGTTAACCAACCTACCCGTTGCGCAATTAGCATGGTGCGACGGTGCGATTTACGCTTCTGCACGCAATAGTGCATGTTTGCGCGAGTCCTTGCGCATGACGCCTGCATAGCTTTTTTTCCAGGCAGTTTCAAGCACTGGTGGTACACTCAGACTGCCACGGAGATGATCTGCGTTAGATTTCAGCTGCAATAATTTATTTGCATGCATCGCGATTTTTCGTTCACGTATACGACGCAGAATTTTCGCTCAACCAATGTCGCCGAAGCCGTAAAATTTGCGGCACGGGCTATCGCGTTAGAATGAACCATTTTGCCCATATCATTTTGACACTGAGCATATATTTTAGAAATATATGTTGGTGACCTATATGTATTATAGACATGTGCATTGAAGCGGTAAAATTCTGTATGTTGTCATTGATAATTTGCTTTCTTTTACACACAGCATTTGCACACGTAAGTGCTCGATAATAGGAAAGGTAGATACAACATGTCGGGTTTCTTACTCCGTCCAAGGAGTCTTCTCTGAGGCTCACGGGCTCAGTTTTTCCAATACTTAAAGAAACATTAACGGCGAAACACTTGGACGACAAGCAGTTAACACTTATACAACGTAAGGGTATACATAGGAATTTTGTTTTGACACAGCAGTGAAACGCTCGAATTATCGAACTGCTTGTCAGTGGACTGCCTATAGCCGGGTCACTTAGAAACGATGAGTGACCTGAACGTCCTAAAAATGTTGTCACATGTGGTACCCTCGCAGCAGCGCAGCTCGGGGCAGACACGCGTGACAAAGCAGAAAGAACGAGAGGAAAAAGATGCAAACGCAGCGTATGCTGTATATATTGGACAAGACGTCCTAATCTACGCAAATAAATGACGCGATGATACGGGGTGAATTGGAGGAAAGATGAGACGAGCCCATGCGAAGGTGTCGGCATGTGGCTCGTCAGAGCTAGGACTCCGGCGCCGTTTGGTTCTGCTTAGTAAGCGGCCCGATCGCCTCCTTGAGATACAGATAGTCCCAACACCAGGTGTTGTACGCCAGTAGCACGATCAGCGCGCAGCCGACCTTCATGGCGATGCCGGGCAGTATGAACTCGTCCTCGAGCAAGTCTCCATAGTCGGTGACGTACTCGCTGACGGGCGTCGCAGTGGACGCCATGAAGCCGAAGTAGCAGCAGAAGGTGAACGGCATGAGCAGGTACAGCGGGTGCACCTTGAGCGCGTCCGAAACGTGGCAGATGAGCGGCGCGAAGATCACGATGTTGTTCAGCGAGTTGTTGATCTCGGCCAGCACCAGGGCGACGAACGCGACAAGCAGCTGCATGTAGAAGGCCGACGTGATTGTGCCGTTCGGCAGTAGCCAGTCGAAGTTCTGTTGCAGCTTGTAGTGCACGATGAGCTTGGCCACGCACACGCCGGCGCCCATGGTGATGACGAAGGCCCACGATATCTTCTTGACGGCGTGCTGCGCCATCTGGCTGTGGAAGCGGCGCCGCGAGCGGCCGCGTCGGTGGTAGTAGATGCTGGGCAAGGCGTGCAGGACGAACGCCAAGAAGAATACGCATGCCGTCTCGTTGAAGGTGGACTCCGCGGCCTCGATATTCAGCGCTTCGGCGTAGTGGTGCGAGCCAACGATGGCGGCGGCCATGCAGAGGAAGGTGATGATGGTCGCCATCTCGGTAAAGCTGACGGCTCCCAGCTCGGCGAAGTGCCGGTAGATGATGTCCTCGAAGGCCCGCTTGGAGATGTGGTCGCTGGACACCACGTCGCTCGCGTAGCACACGGAGAGCACGAACCACAGCAGGAACGAGCAGAGCACCGTCAGCGGCAGGTGGGACTGAACCCACTGGTAGATGGTGATGCGGCGGTAGTTGTACATCTGCTCCATGAAGGCCTTCACGAACAGGTTGCCGCCGCAGCCGACCACGGAGCCCATGCTGCCCAGCACGGCGGAGTACGAGATGCCGATGAGCAGGCCCTTCTTGACGGTGAAGAACTCGCTCAGGATGTGTATCACGTCCGGCATGACGACACCGCCTTCGATGAGGTAGCGGGCCTCCATGATGGGCGTGCCGATGCCCGCGGTGCGGCGTACGTAGCGCGTCCTCAACTCGAGCACGTGGAACAGGCCTGGTTGTCTTGGATGTGCTGCAACGCTTCCATCGCGATGGGCAGCACAATGGCGGCGGTGCGCACGGCGTTCGTCCACATCGAGACAAGTATGGTGGTGATGACGAAGCCGCCGATGATGAAGCCCGACTTGCCGCCGAACACCAGCAGGGACGTCAAGATGACTCGCTTGTGAAGATTGGTCGCTTCGACACCGTGCACTATGAGAGCGTACCTGAAAGACGAATGGTCAGAGTCACGATGCGGACACCAATTTGTTTACAGCACGTACCTTCAAGGAACTCATTACCGCAGTTCACCCTGCGTATAGGATCTATTATCCGTCAAACAGGAAAAGAGGTCCCAGGAAAGAAAGCAGTATGATCCCATAAGTAATGTGCATTGGATGAAGATACGAATGGCATTTTTTAGATACATCTTGGTACTTTGTTGATACAGGTCCTGTAGAAGTCTTTAAATTTGATCGATACAACTTACTTCAATTTAATGAGACTGTCTAGCTAATAACGTACGTATATCACGGTTAAATTTTGTTTCATGTTTATTATTTACACGATAAATACTTCGCTTTCGCACTAGCTATCGTGGAAATCATACTGCAATAAGTTCTTGGATAGCAGTTACTCTTTGACTGCCATCTATTCGATTCCAACTGCGTGATCTTGTGGTGGAAAGTGCTGCTGCAAGTAGACATCTTATCGTCATAATAGGCATGCTGTGACCATGTATGTACACGTCAGTGCTATTTCCACTACAGCTTTATATATGATGTTCTGAAGCCAGAAGTGCGCGCCATAGACTAGGAACGCAGAACCGGAAAGCTGATGCGAAGTCGACCCGCCCATGACGCCATCTAATTGACAAAAGTAAAGCGGTGCGTACCCGACATACAGCAGCATCGTCTCGGAGGTGTAGTACTCCAGAAGGTCTGAAGTTGAGTAGTTGAGAAACGCTGGCGCCAGAATTATTGGGAGGAATGATACGATGGCTGGTGGGATGGACTGCGGCAAAAGAAGCAAAAGATACATTGCACTTCTGCTGTACTACCTTCCGAATTTCAGGCCATGTACCCTTTTCGTTTGTGCCGGTGAATAAATTTCGCGTGCCTACTGTCGCCACCTCATATAAAGCCCCAACGTAACTTTCGACTTGTCACTGCAGCCATATATTGCAGACTTTTCGCGTCGCACTCATGTGTCTACTGTTTTTCGACTTTCACCATTCTTCTCTATAAACTCGGGCGCATGTTCGCGGAAACCACTAACCGGAATAGCGTGCAAGCAAAGGTTGACAAACGTCCTAACGAACGATATGGGAGAGTTGGCGAGCATAATTCCAGTAACAGGCAATGCCACTAAGTGCCATTCTCACAATAGCGGGTTAAGAATTTTAGTAGATGTGAGCTCGTGTTTGTTATCACTGACATCATCGTGTTAAGACAGTCGTGTCTGGCATTTTCGACATTTATGATGCTACCGAGACCTGTACGGCAACCATTGATTACTTAGTTGCTGTACGTACCTGGAAGAGCCAGAGCAAGAGTACGTAGAGGACGATGAAAGCGCAGTGGCTTTCGGCCGAGCGTTGCCACAGCAGCGGCGTCAGGCTGATCGGGATGACGTACATGGCGAAGGCGCGCACGTAGAAGCCGATGGTCATGAAGCGGTCGGGCAGCCTGTGCCGCGCCAGGTCCGTCAACGAGAGGTCCTCCGGACTTGCTATCTGCTCTATCATGGCTGCTGCTTTTTCTCGTCTCGGTCGTCGCTGAACAGTTCCCCGACACGCCTATCTCGCAAGAGGGTTGCACCTGCGCGGGCGTGGAGTATACACGAGCGTCAGCTTTAAATGGTCGCTAAAGTGAAACACTAAATTAGTTCAGACTGATAAATTATGCTCTGAAAACTGTAGTGACGTTAATTTCACCACCATAGGTTTAATGATAGCTGAGGAAAATCGTTGTCAAATGTCTCGCTTTTAAATTTCCCGCCGAAATTTTCGTATTTGGCCACATTAGTTCAATGTTAGTTCCTGAAACTTGGTGTGCTAAGTCTCTCGCTTCCCAAGAAGAGAATGTACTACTTCATTTTTACCGATTAGGAACTACGTAGGCCCTAGTAATTGCCGTCAAAATCTATGACGTCACGGTGAATTGTGCGGGAACTTCAAGGTGGCCTCGCCACCCACGCGTTTTCGCTCTTACCAAGCGTCTTCCCGCAGCAAGCGTAGTGTTTTTGGTATCCTGAAAGGGTAGTTTACCCAATATACGAGAAAAATCGTTTTGCTCTTTAGTGTCCCTTTAACAGAAAAAGGCCGTCAGCAATGTGTGGTGGCCTCGTCCATATTAAATGTCATCAAGCATCAGACAGTTGCGGTACTCTGCGATACCTCGACGACCTCCATAACAGTAGGTCTTAAAGGAGATAAGTTTTGATGGAGATTAGAGAATGTCGCTCAGAAGTAACGCCTAATTCAACGTCAATGAATGTAATCACGGTTCGAACTCTATTGCAATGACGTTTTAAACGTACCATGTTAGGTTTATCCGCGGTGTGGTTTCACTAACGCTATATGTGAATATCAAAATCATGGTTACCAACACTAGAGCAGCCCTTCGTAGCAAATATACCGCGCAGTGGGGTGGCCTTAGCCACATATTTATCTGAAGAGTTTCTTGAGCAATTTCAACCCTCAGTTTCTTCTATTTAATCAACTGATCTCTAATCTGGCCAGCTTACTCCTCGAGAGAGGTATGCGGCAGTTGCAAGTAAGACTGAAGGCGAGGTGAATTGAGTACGGAAATATCTCAGGAAATAATAAAAATAAAATAGAAAGCTTGGTTTATTGCTGAAGTGCCCATTTATTCTACAATATCGCGCGAAGCATTGCAGCTGACCTTGGAGCCTGTGTAGAAATTAAGGTAGTTCGGTGGTTTTTTTATAAGTGCCAAAAGCCAGCGCCGTTATCCGGGCACTCATATCAGAACGAAACGAGACATCCAGGAAACCAGTGAATAGAGTTTCGCGGCCTCTTCGAAAGATGACGCGAAGCTGCGTGCGGGGTTAGAATCGTTGTATATGACTCCACAATCGGAGCACCAGCGTCCGGCCTGCCGAAGCTCACGCCTGCGTCGCGTCGTAGCCGCATAAGCTTGGCAAAGCCCGAGGTTTATCCCATACAGTGACAGGTAACAATGGCGTGCACAGTATGTGGTCCAGTGCACAGTATAGTGTGTGGTGGGGCACGCCCTTGCGAACGTGCATTAGGCCCACTTTAACATTAATGCTATAGACGATTTTAAGTTAAGACTTATGGGCACCGTCACATTGGCACGTTAAACGAACGCTTTCTCAATTTTGTACACCGTAACATGAATTGATAAGGTCATGAGACGTCTAGTTGTTAAAAATACAAAATGGCAAAGTTAACAGCCCATTATGGCGGCACCGAAACCCACCGGTAAAATGGTCTAGTTTCGTCGCCAACCTATTTGCTTCGCCGGCAGCCATTTAAAGCTTACGTCTACTTTCGAACACGGGAGAGCCAGAGAAACCCTTTTGCCCTGATGTCCTGTCAGAATCTGCAATCAAAGGAAAATGTTGGACAGCTCACCTCGCAGCGACAACGTTGCGTTCGCGTTGCCGTGATCGTCGCAGAAGCCAGCAGCACTTGGACAGCAGCCGTCAATCAGGAGACGTCGGGTGCAGCACCGCGTCCGGGGTTCTTCTTCTTCTTCTTCTGCTCGAGATAGGCCTCGCGCCTCGAGCTGCAAATTCTTCTGCTCTTCCTCGCTCTTTATCAATGATGTTTTACGGCAGGAAAGACGACGAAGACGATGACTGCAGACACTTGCATGTTTTCATTACAGGAGTGCGATTTAAACGCCCATTATTTATAAAAAAGGATGAAACTCATCCAATCTGAGGATTACCGGCACCTGCAGGGCCGTACCCAGGAATTTTTTTCGGGGGGGTGTTCTTGTGTACAACGGCTAACTTTGACAACTGGTGGTCGATGTGAAGGCGTGTAAATACTTTAGTGTCACCCAAAAAGTTAATGCATTTCAAATTTCGGGGGGTGTCAGAACCCCCTCAACCCCCCCTCTAGTTACGGCCCTGGGCACCTGCATCTCCCACGGAACCCTAGCAAATGCCTTTCACGTCAATACGAGGAGACTCTAACAAGCTTCCATTGCAGAGTTCCCCGTCTAAATGTTAACCTGCACAAATCTGGTCTCTCATTAACTAACCTCTGTACAGTTAGCAGTGAACCAGGAACGATAGATCACTTTCTTCTCTCATGCCGCTTTGCCTCACTCCGCAGAATGTTCGTTGAAAAACCGGCTGGTAGGCCGGTATTTCAACATGTTTTTAAAGCTTATAATTTTTTTTTCAAGATTTCACCTGTTTCTCTTGGAATGAACACCTATTGCTATACTTATTTACGTCGCGTATCATCCTGCTCTTTCTTTTTGACACTACATAGCGCTTAGTATTGCTTTATTTAATTCTTTTCACTCATTTTCCTTTATAATCGACAGTGTGGCCAGTTCCTCTAGTGGGTATGCACCAGTTCTCCTAAAAAAAAAAAAAAAAAAAAAAAAAAAAAAAAAAAAAAAAAAAAAAAGTCGATTGAACGCGACAGCGTATTCGGGACCCGTGCGCATCGGCTTCTCGTCTGCAAGCGTGATTTCGATTTTCGGTGCATGCCTCAACCGTGTCGTAAGGAAACGAACGACTGTGCGCGTTTCAAGGTATCCTTGAATGCCTACTGCAAGTACCGATACTTGTCCACTACGCCATAATTCTTCCTTTTGCGAATCAGCGAAGGGCCCACTACGCGTTCGTAGGGCAACACGCAAACCTACGCATCTGCTTACTTTGTTGATGCTTTTGCAGCTGCTAATGGTAAAATTTGTCTGAGCGCTTTGTAATGGGTGGGTTTTTAAAACGCTCACTCTTTGCGCAATTCACATGTTTTGACGCCTGGCACGATTCTACACTCCTGCCAGGCGATGTTACATGCGTTAAGGAGACTCCTTCCACTGCATGACATTCATACAGTGTTTTTTTTTCCAAAGCACTTTCAAGCCGTAGCGTGGCTCTGCGGTAGAACACCTGCTTTGCCCCGCAGGCGGCCTGGGTTCGATTTTCGCTCGAACCGAAGATTTTTATTATTTATTTTATTTGCATCTTTCTCGACTTTTCGGTCACGGACAAGATGATTTTTCTCACAGCCAACGATGCCGACGCAGACACCGTAATGTGATTGGTAGAGAACGGAGGAAGATTGCTGATGCTGCAGCTGCTGCTGCTACTACTACTACTAATGCTCATAGGCATGCGTACGAGGGGGGCAGCCCCCCCCCCCCTCAGTCACCTAAGAGGGGGGCGCAAAGCCAGCCCTATACATTGACATAATAGGGAGGGGGGTGCGCTGCGACTCGGGGGGGGGGGGGGCAAATTCAGCCCTATACATTGACATAATAGGGAATAATAATGACATAATTGACATAACCTGCCCCCCCCCCCCCCCTGAAGGGGAACCCTGTGCACCCCTATGCTAATACTACAGCTATGCACCCCTATGCTAATTCTAGTACACTGTACTAATACTAATGATGGTGAGGATGATGACGGTAAAGTGAGGAGGAAAACTTATAGAGTGGAGATATTTTAGGCATAAAAAATCAGGATATCAGGCCTTGAAGCGCCTGACGTGCGAAATAGTACCGTCGTATTTGCCTTCGTTATTCAAAAGATGTATCATTTTCGTGTGCAAGGAAACATTCACGCCTATGAGTAAACAGCACTTAGGTCCTTCAATTGCCGTTATACATTTAAGTCGTATTATTCTTGGTTGTATTGAGGAAACCATTTCTAGCTATTTTAGATATCACTTTACCATTCATATAATTAATAGAGTCTAAGACGCGTGATTAACTCGTCTCGAAGGTCTAGAGTGAAGGTCTCGAGTGATGAACCCGAGACCAAGCTTCATGTTAAACGTGTTTGATTCAGAAGCTGAAAGCAAGCATGTACCTTAAGGCAGTTGCTTTTTCTTATTCGCTTTATATTTAAGAATGCCTGGCATATTTCATGAAACTGTGCAGCATCACAACATAAAATTTTACTGTTGTTTCAGTACTGAAAGAACAAACGTGAATACAACTCGTTGGTCAGTTTTTCTTTGGGCATTAATGGGATGGATAGACATTTGGGACGCCTTACAGGTCATACTTACCGAGCTCTGTGTCGTCGTCCTGTAGAAGATCTGTAGATAATTATCCGATGGGTATACAGATAAATTCCACGACTAAGAAACGATAGAAACGGCGAAATGACGCAAATGTTAATAAGGATCGCGCCTGCTTGGCTGCGGAGCGGTGATGCGTCATCGGTATGCAGTCTTTCCAACACACGTCACCGCAACTTCACAGGCTTTCAGTATAAAAACACGTTGCTCAGTAAATCGCCGTTCTTGTTGCTCCTTGCTTCCTTCTAGTATCTCGACAGCGACGCAACAAGCGGGGTTAATGTAAAAGACGTATAAAAGAAAACGAAGACGATAATGTAATAAGCAACCAATGTGCACGTTTCATAACCTAGTGAGAAGCATTGGTACAGTCCATTTGTCTTGATTATTCGGCAGCAGCGGCTCAATAGCTGTCTACCCGTAGGTGACGGTCAATGCCATGGTCCTTTATTATTTTGCTCCACGAATGGTCGGTTATCTGGCTGGCCAAGGCTCTAAGACGAAGCGAAGCTCTCTGTTGTTCAAACGAAGGGAGATTACTCGGAAAGTAAATTATACTGCTTCCTTGAAACCGAAACAGCGGCAGGCGGAGATTCACCTTTCTAAATAAATATGCGTTTGTGAACGCGAAAAGTCGGAGAAAGAGTTAGATTAGCTTAAAGGGTAGAGTTTTGGGTGCTAATAGAACTAACAAAAGGTTAAGAAAAGAAAATAGGCACTCGTTGCTCAATGTCTTTTGCCCTATTCAAATGCAGCTAGAGTATATGTGGTCGCCTTGACTGCGACCAGACGACCACACTACAGATGTATCAATCACTTATACCGTCTGTCTTGATGTACTCCTTACCTGTCTTCAACGTGCCGCGTATTTTGATGTCTCAGTTAAGACTTGTTGCCATCATGTAACCCTCCGAGTCATGCTTGGTTTATCTCATGAGGCGCAATCTGTCCCATTACTCACCGAGGCAAAACAGTTTGCCCTGGCAGAAGTTGCAAGCAGAGAGGGTTACACTACGTAGACCGTTTGCAACGAGTATCAGAGGGCAAGGCACTTTTTAATCGGCTAATTCAGCACCCGTTCTCTCGCATGGGAAAAACGGCGGAATTATTTATTGCCATCGGTGGCAGTTCAGAAAATGCCACTTCCTTCACAACTCTGAAAAAGCCCGGCAACTACATCTTTGCTATTTAGCTTTCGATTCCAGAAATACACAAAAATCTGACTAGTTTGTTTCGGCCCTATTACAGTTGGCACAGTCGCATTCATTTGAAAAAATGAAGAATATAAACGAACATTTCTGTGCCCAGCGCCTGCAGCACTGTAAAATTTCGCTGTGTTCGAGTACTTTATTGCAAGTTCGACAATAGTGTATCCAGCCCCCTCCTCCCCCCTCGCCCCCCCATATTTTGCAAGCTTGGGCGTGTTTAGATTAACACAAAGCAGAGCTAGTTGATATAGGTATTCAAGTATTCGTGTTAGAAAGACAGGGTGGGCAAACACGTCTTGTCATTTTTGATATTGTGTGTCTTTATACAAAAGCATGCACGAACAGACAAAGAGTAATTGAACACCTCTCCCCCCTCACCCTTAAAAATTTCTGGCTAAGTCCCTATTGAGATGCGGCAAATACATGATCGCGACTCATAAAAGCCGCACGGACATGTTTAGGGGCCACAGTAAAGTGCCCTTACCGAGACTGATCGTTACTATCCTCGCCCTCACTATCCACTCCGATAAAAAAAGATAAAATGAAACGTCTGCATTGTATGTTGTTAGACGCGCAGCGCCATCAGTGCGAGTTGCTGTACGATGTTCTACTGACAACACAGCTATACGCAGCACCTCTATAGATTTGCGCCTTTCGACAGAACTTTCGACCGAAAACACGAGAGAGAACTTGTAACAGTTACGCAAACAAGACAATGGGTGGCGAGGTGATGCAACTCGGGCGACGACAGGAACGTCGCTGCAGGGATTCGTTGACAGAGCGAAACAGCCTGCGTTTGCGCCATACCTCGACGTGCTCGCCGCAAGTCGATTCCCAACCATTCAGTTCGAGTATCCGACGACGTTGTCTATGAAACCCCGCAGCTGTTGTGAACAGATCACGACTGCTTTACGGGTGGTAATGCAATGGTGGCCTTCGAAAACGCGCACATTTTTGCTCATTAAAGGTCGCTGAAATGTCCTTTATGAAAGGTATTTGATATATTCATGACATATGAAGCAGTAAAACATGGCGATAGGGCCGGTGATACCTACACACACCGCACATGTCCTTTGCACCATGTTCCTTGCAGGCGGTTCGCGAAATCAGTCATCGCTGTGATTGGATCGTCCGGTGCCGGTATTCTTGAAGCGTGTGTAATGGCCATACAGTGGCGCCACGTGTCATGCCGCATGAATGTGGAAGCCATTGTCGCCTCATTTACTGTGCAGTACATTAGTGTTTAAACATACCTTCCGATGACCTTTACGCCTGGCAAAAAAAAAAAAAATGTCCAGGGAGATCAGTACTCAGTAAGGGTTTACGGTACAAGCACTCAAACGGGACAATCCCCACTGTTAAAGGTTATCGTGACAAGTATGTCGCATATTGGTTTTAAAGTTGCGCACACATTTTACCTATTTCGGATAAGTGGTCTATTTAACACAGAAGATGGATGGCAATTGATAAATATGACCTGACCTATGAACGTAATATACAAAAGAAGAAAGCCTACTGCATAGAATATACGCTCTACTGTGTGCCCGAAGTGATCGCCGGCATTGAGAGCAACCGGTAAAATGAAAACGAGCCCATTTGCGAGGTTAGGTTGAGCTCACCTTTAATTAAACTGTCACCGGTGGTCGTCAGTCCTCTACTTTCAGTACAGTCTGGAACTTAAAATGGGTATCGCTACAGCAACTACTGAAGAAAAGATGAAAAAGTTGTTTACAAGACGAACAGAAGGACAAAATCCAAATAGAAATAAAAAGCCGGCTACGCCATTCGTATTATGAAGCTCGGAAAGAGCGCCGCGTGCTGGCGGACAGGTGATACTCTGCCTCGAATTGAAGTACGAGAGCACAGTAGTAAACAACAATATTAGTTTTATTATTAATTTTCAAACAACAATATTAGTGCCAAGGAGTCAAAACGGGACGATCCGACTGTATGCCCTTAGTGGAGACAGGAGGTTGACCCTGGCCCACATGATGGCTTCGCTTAGAGATACGGCCGTATAACTATCGTCCAGGTAGTATACAGGGCCCTGTGCAGAGAGAAAAAAAGAAAATTTTTTTAGGCAATAAGGACAATGGAAGATTGACAGCTGTGGTTTGCACTATACTATGGACACTGTATGCGGATACGTTGACCAAAATGAACGAAATGAAAAGGAATCGAAACACTTTGCTCGAGGCCCAATCAAATTTCCAAGTAATCACAAGGTCGAAAAGCAGAATGGTCATTAAAAAAGCCGGTGAAATGCATGATTCGACGAAGTTAATTGCATTTAGCAAAGAAAACAACATGCTGCTGAATGTTGGGTGCAGAGTTTTGATCTGCCGCATCGAATGTTACAGGATTGTCAAAATGCTGATAGAAAACACGAAGTTGTAAAGTGCCTCGGCTATATTTTAGTTTTGTATTGGTCGTAAGAATTTAATAGGTTAATTCATAAACTCTTAAATTAAGTTATTTGTACTGCCTCGCAAGAATTTTATTCACAAGTTAGTTGGTCATTCAAAGCAGAGTATGAAAGTATTTACGATTTGTAATTTAGTTGACGAAATCAATGCCGTTTACGTAAGTGATATTTCTTTTATAGATTTGCTGTTTCAATCTTTATGCGTTATATATGTTTGAACGGCCTTTCCCTCTACCAAATGTCTTCCAATGAGATAGCTTATAAACTTCTCTACGTCGTAAAGTAACGCCTTTATCTACAAAATGCGATCAAGATTACGTTAGTACATCTGTGGAAAAATTGGCGTTAATGCATTGATATTTAAATATTCGATATATTTATAGAGACTGGTGAGATGAAGCTAACTCATTTTCTCATACCAACCCGTACATCTGAAAGCTTTGGGAATCATTTATCTACAAATGAATGGCGGACAAATCAAAAGTGTTGGTAAAATAGAGTCGAAAAATATCCGCAGCTTTCACTGGTGGCGCAAGGCTAGAACCAACAGCAGAGCAGGGCGGCCTTCCTCGTTTCTCTTTTTTCTTTCTCCCTTTCTACCAGTCTCCTCCCTCTGTATTCTCCCTCTGTAAATGACTGCGCCACATACACGAATTGACGGCCACTGGTGTTTTGAGCATCGTGAGCTTCATAGTTGCCAAGGCCGCCGCGGGAGGCCGCCACGTGCCCGCTCGCTCGCGATCACACTGAAAGTAAGCCGCGCGTTCTAAGAAAAAAGTTCACGAAACGCGCGGGAAGTAACTTTCTTCCCCCGTGCCATCCCTCCCTGCTTAGCCTCCAGCGCGCTCATCGGGAAGAGGGGGGGAGAGATAGCAATTACAGCATTCGACAAATCTCCATAACTCCGCTCGTACTTGACAGATTCTAAAAAAAAAAAAACATTTTGGGCGGTCGATTCGTGAGGCAATAAACTCCTTTAATGAAGCTATGTGACGGTTATTTGGAAAAGTGTTGCAGGGCCACGTGAGTGTCCGTTTTGTACTATTAGGGTTTCACTTAATCTACAGTAGCATTGCATGTCTCATCATTGTCATGCACTCGTCGATAAAATAGTCACATAAATGCTGAAATAAGAACCGATCTACTGCTTAGGTAATGAACCGAAAACGTGCGGTTTTACGAATGCCAAGTAATGAGTAAGACCATTATCCCAAATGGATGTCTGAAGAGCCCCTCGCCTAAGCAAGAAATAAGCTGTGTCCCGAGTTAAAGGAATAAACGTATACCCCGGGACATATGTGCAATCTATCTCGCGTCGTGGTCTCAGAGGCAGTGGCCCTTTTCAGATTTCAGCTCGAATTAACTGCTCTCAAGATCTCTGCTTAGATTGGTTTTCCTAATTGCGGGGCTAATTACCTAATAGCGAAGAAGGACTTCGAATGATTCTGAAGAGTTTCTTCTGGCAGAGAAGTACATCGCGTTGAAATCGAATCCAATATCAGGACTTCAGGATGGATGGATGGTAAAACTGTGCCAATTTAAACTTGTGCGGTAAGAGAAGAAAAAAAACAGAACAAGAATGTCTCTGTAAAAGAGCAACAAGATGGCGATCTGGTTTTCGAAAAAAAAAAATAACCATTAAGAGTGCCTGCTTTACGAGGAGTTTCTTGTTAAGTTTGTTAGAATGAATATCGATTTGAAGCCAATATGCTTTATATAGCAAAACGACTGAGGAAATTTCGAACTCGCTCGCTACGCGTGAACTAAGGGGCTAGAATCGCGAAAGTGTCGGTAAATATTGGTCCGCGTAAGTTTGTTTCAGTGAGCATTTCCTGCTGTCCTTACGGCGTTGTCCTGTGTAGAAAACTGATTGTTATTTGAGCCTATGAGCCTAACAAAGCAGTAACGTCGCGTCAGGAATCCTATTTACATAATCTCTTAAAAAGGTGTGCTTAAGCTGTAGCAAAGAAAGCGACAGAGCCATTAAGAAGAATGAACGATATCATTTAGAAATTCGATAGCTTTCGTTGTATCGAATTGCCTTAGTGCAACGCCGTAGCCTTGAAGCGATGACAGACAAGAGGCGTGGTAGGGGGGGGAGGGGGGGGAGTAGGAGGGTAGGAAGAGAGGGCACACAGGGCTTCCTGCACAAAGTTTAATCTTGGATACGTGTTATAAAACGAAGTGCGGCAGCATCTGCCTGTGCCTTCATGCGATACTAACGTGAAGGTTTAGGCGATTTTCTACTACATTGCACAGGATATTAACCGCGTGAAAAAAAAAAAAAAAAAGCCAATGTGAAGAGTCACAGGCGAGCGCTTGTCTGTATTCCCTCAATTCGTCCTTGGTATGTATATATATATTTTTCGCTATCTTAATGTTTTATGCCGTCATGAGGCTCGAAAGATGCTAAGAGCATATTCGCTGCCCTTGAAGGCTAAGTACCAAATTGACTCGTCGGAGAGCCTACGTTTGTTACCTGAATAGGTTTGCCGGTGAAGATTGAGCGCCGTTGATCGGAATGCCTGGGCAGATTGGAACCGGCGACCAGAACCTCACCGAATTCTCCGTTCTCCGAAAGTTGGCCTCCTAATTTCTCGCTCAAACGGTCGCTGTGAAACACTCGATTCTGCAGTATGCTATTCCTGAAAAAAAAAAAGGGGGGGGGGGGGGGAAATTAGTCAAGCCTATTTGTCCTAGCTCTCAACTAATTATCTCATTGAAACTTCAGCGAAAGCGGACGAGGACAGGAAGGCGTAAACACCGCTGGCTCCTTTCTCGTCCACGTGCGCCTGAGATGTTTTCCAAGCACATTTACCAATTATCGACAATACACAGTTGCACCGCTTCACCACGAAATCTGCATGGCTCTTGTCACAAAGACCACCACTAAAAAGAAAGGTCTATCTTTGCTGTGCGCACAGCGCCTTATCTGCTACATAGAGTATTGCCTGAGCTCTAAAAACTTGAAATTCGGCGAGATTGTGCACAGCTAATGAGAAAATTTTTGAGCGCTAAAAGAAGACATTCACAAGAACGAGAGAGAGACTGGACGGGCGCTACGCACAGCCTCTCTCGTTCCTGTGAATGTTGTTTTTGAGCTCAAAAGTTTTCCCATTAGCCTGCACTCTCAGTCATTTCAGCAGCGCAAATTAAAAACGCGCAGCGAATACACAATGAGTGAGAGTTCCAGCAACCAACGAGCCCTCCTCACCGCTTCGACTGCATGGCCCGAGGCGCGTCCTCCGAATTATCGTGTAGACTCCACCGCTCCCTTTTTCATATGAGGCGCAAAGCGTCGCGAAAATTAACAAGCACTAATATGAATCGCGCCATAGCTCTATGATTAGCGCGTCCAACTCCCACGCGCAGATTGACGTACGAGATTTAATTTGAACCCCAACAACGTTGATGGCATTCATGTGCGTTTTTTCTTCAACATGTGGGGAAAGGAGATGTTTGAGTCTGAAGTTGACGACACAGTGAGGACAGCAGTACAGTAATGGAAATGACAACCCAACTCTCGAAGGTTTAACTGCTGTCGTAGTAAGAGAAGTTGGCGCTTCTCATATATTCGGAAATCACTAACGAACCCGTTAATTTTTTTTTCGGCGACTTATTGTAAAAGCGGACGGCTGAAGGCTGCGACTACACGGCGTCGCTAATTGGCGACAGCCGCTGCAAGTGAAAAGCTGCGACAAAGTCTCGACTTCTCTTTCGCTGTTCTCGGTAGCGATGGCTGTAAACAAGAGCAGCACTCCTCGTTAGTACAGAGCCACGCTTAGGACAGAGTTCAAACATGCAGCCTGTTCTCTGAGCGCGCAGCGTGAAGGGAAGGTATTCGCACAGCCGTTAAGGCCCACTGAATTTGGGCGTTAAAGCCGAAAATCTTTTTTTCGGTGAAGAATGCAAACAGTGCTTAGTTTGCACGTCAAGATTGCTGTACAGCGGCAAAACAAACAAAAAAAGTGGGAAGTTTGCACTAAGTTACGCAAAGCTTGGCACAGCGAAGCTGGTGGATCTTCAGCTCGTCGTGCCGCAGCACGGGAATACCAACGGCGGCGGCGATTGGATCCAGCGTGCTTGGCCGAAGAAGCGGCAGCCAAGAGACTGCGACGGGCGGATCCGAAACACCCGCAAAGCTTGCCATACTGAATGTTTTGAAATCACTGTCCCTGAGCCATGGTGTAAGAAACCGGGGTGGTCGCTATGGCGACATCACGGCAGCGGCTGCACCTCCGTACGGCGGTGGCTTGGCTCTTTATCACAGGTGGCGCACAGTTGTGGCGGTTGCTATGGCAACGGCACAGCAGGGATTTTTTTGTTAACGGACGTCTTACTGCCAGCTTTAACAGCTTCGCTGTTAAAAAAACCTTCAACTAGCGGCAGACAAGGAAACTATGAAAGAAAAAGATCCTTACTGAAATTTGTCGACAATGTACATACAATAAGGGTAATGATGGCAAATATTCGAACGTTTATCATTACTATGATCACTCAAGTTCCCTCACAGAAACTTCCCCGTATTCCAAATACAGGCATTGTGCAAGGTCCTCCGTTGGGTGGAGCGAAATCAGTTTCTCTCAAGTTCGCATATAGACAACATAATTTGCGACGCACTGAAAGAGCAGGTAAGGAAACTCCGGAGAATTCAGAGAACTGTTCGGGCTTGCTAAATTCACGCACTTTTCTCGCGCAGTTACAACGACACATCAGCACGCGCTGTGGTTTTGCGCTTGTACGTTTCCCGACAACAAAATCACGCCATACACGAGACGAACTGCTAATTTGTTCATACTCACTTTGCGTCGGCACTGGTGGGAGTTATTGTTTCACTGTCGTCCAGTAGTACCTCATTTTCTAATAGTAGCTCCAATAACTTATTTTTCCTTAGTAAGTCCCTGAAACAAACAAACAAATAAAGTACGTTTCCATTCAATCATTCCTTAAGAAAGCTAGCGAGCGTTGAAACTAATCAACCGACCTGGCATGGGCCAAGAGAGGTGCCACGACAGGCCAGTAACCATCACGAAGAGCTTTCAGCGCACCAAGGTACGCAGAAAAGAACCTCAGTTCCCTGTAGAACCTACATGGGATTAAAGAAGAAACACAAAACACAGGATCATTATGTGGTAACGTTCTAAATGTACGAAAAGCTTAGTCTGTATGCCCAGCCTAGTACTACGAGCCATAACAATATAATTTTCTTTCTGTTCTTCCATGTTCCTGGCGTCAAAATAGATGGTAGCAGTAGAATATACGCGAATCACAGTATCGATTCACGCAGCTTAGCCAGTACACTGCGGGTTTTTAGAAGGTAGTGTATGATAATTTATAATTTCTTCACACGAGCATTCTGGTATTTCACCTCCATCGAAATGCGACCTCCGCGCAGGAGATCGATCGCTGAACCTCGTAAACAGCGGCGCAATGCTGTAGCCGCTGAGCCCGCTCTGGAAAGAACTTATAACTCCGATTGAACCTGAAATCACAGTTTTGCTATTGCTCTACCTCGCAACTCACTCTTAATATCGGAGTTTTACGTGTCAAAACCACGATACGATTATAAGGCACGTCATAGCGGAGGGTTCCGGAAATTTCGACTACCCGAGGTTCATTAAGATGCACCTAAATACAAATACACCGGCTAGCATTTTGCCGCGATCAAACCCGCGACTTTCGAGCCAGCAGCCGACCTTCACTCACTCTTCGTTCTTCTCTTGGGACAATATCCTTGGATGTAGACATTGCATCCAGCGCACCGGCCGCCAGAGGGAGTCGAGTGTCCAGGCTTTAGACGATATTTGTTCTGTTACGAATGAAAGCGAAAAGCGGTAAAACAAATGGTTCTGTACACAAGATTATATGCGTGGTCTGAGTGAAATCTCAGTGATCCGGAAGTTTTCTATTTCGATACTCATTTTTTAAACACGCGACCAAAGATGCATGTTTAGATCCACATTTTAACAAATTTCCTGGCTGTGGCGCAACCCTGTTGTGCCTTTTATGAAGCAAGTAATAACGTGTTCGACACTGCAAACATTTATATGTCATTTGAAGCCGAGAGTTGAAAATACCCACGTTTTCGGCAGCAGCGCCCAATTTATACTTTCATGAAAGTGAAAAATTGTCCTACACTCTGTAGCATAAAGTTACGCAGGAAATCCATGCAGACTTCTCATAATGAAAGCTTCGTAGTTTATTTCTTCCAGGTAAGAATTAAACTGTGCTAACGAGTCTTTTGGAGGGGTCGCCGCATCACCTGGGCTGACTAATAGATTGCAAAGCGGCGTCAAATTAATCGGAAACTCGGAACATAAAGGCGGTAAAGCCAATCAACGCAGAGAACTGTCGGGCTACTCAAATGTGGATTCAAATTTCTCCCTTTCAGAATAACGTCGCCATCCTCGTCGAGTTCCGAGAAACTATAGTACCGATATCAGTCTGCAACATATTGGCCGGATATCACAACTAAGGATTATAATTAACGCCATAATAACCATCACTGTAGGTTGAGGAATCTTCCCTCACATCTCCCGGTACAACTGTGTAGTATCAACCCGTTTTCTGTTCTGAGTCAAAGATTTCCGCAGCTTTCCGAATGTCCTTACCTTTTTTTTTTTTTTTTTTGCGTAGGCTGCAGCCATACATATTCATATACTAAAATATAAAACAAACTTAGAAGCTCTTTCTCACCTTTAACGTAGCTCATTCCAACCCTTAGAGCCTCGGATTGAGTTTCGGAGATCACGTAGTACCGAACGGCTGCCACGATGTCGCCATCCTCGGCTGTGTTGACGTGCAAGTGGTGTACATTCCTCGACAGAAGGCAGAGAGACCTGGAATAAAATTGCTTACTTTGCCATTCTTAGAAGAAAGCAAGTGCTCTGAATGCATTCAGCCCTAGACCGAGATGAACTTGCCGTACACGAACTAAACTAAACGTACAAGGTTTCCCGCTCATTACCAAGTGGCAATCAGCCCGTTTTTCGAATTGAATCTTGGATCGACAATGACGTGACTGTTGTAGTCATGCAGTAGCAACGCCACCCACTCAGGAAGTAAGTCACGAAACTTCCGGTACGAGGGTTGAAAGACTGATTTTAGAAACCCTAATTGAAACGAGATTAATAAATGTTAATTATGGCACAATGTTAACCGACATCAATATTAAGGCTATAAATAGCTATTGCGGTAAAGCAAATGTGATACCGAAAAAGTGAAATTTTAACATGCCGTTCTTACCTTGCATCAAAAGCTTCAAGTACCAATTTTTCTCTGCTTTACTTAGAATCTTAATGTAACTTACGCCTTCGAAATTCTCGCTCATTTACAATGCACGTCACAAAAAGAACAGCGTTCGGTCTTAGTTCACTCGCTTACTTAGTTGCAACGTAACATAGAAATTCTTTAAAAAAGTTTCAATTCTGCATCACGAGTGTTGAAAAACATATTTCCTTCTGGAAAAAAATATTGATCTTCGAGCACACACATCGAGCTACGATCGCTGTAAGGGCACGGAAATTGATCGATCTTAAAACTTCTCGGAGCTTTACAACATCCCGCAGCATCACCGAATGTCGAGTATTAGCATGTCGTGAATTTTTTTTACATCGATTGCTCCTTAATGCGGCACATACCAGCTGCTCAGTGTTCTATTTTTAAAATTTAAAAGTAAGAACGCGAGTTTGAAAGGTAGAATAACTTAACCTTGGGAAAAAAAGGAGAGACAAGCAAACGTTGCAGCAAGCAGTATCATTCATAAATTATCCTTCAGTGGATTCACGAGAGAAAGTTATTTATTGCGAAACTACGTAAAATGTGCAAAAGGGAGGGAAAGAAAACTACGAGAAGTCCCGCTTTATCCCTAACTCGCGAAATATTCAAAGCGCCTATCGCAGCGCTCAGAACAAGAGCGCGTGAGCTATGTATGATCACCTTCTCGTGAAGAGCGTTCCTCTCGGCCAAGGAGCATCCGCAGCCGGCGAGGATTTCGATTCTCTCCGCCTGCGCCTCTTTGCACAGACCCAGCAGGTCCATGGCCAATTCCCTGGAACGATCCCACACAATCTTACTACCAAACGGACAGCAAGAAAGGGAGAAACTTTTCGTCGCTTCTACATTCACTGCGCCCACGTTTGAGAGCAGCGAAAAAACTCGCGCGTACATTTTCTTTGTTCAGACAAGAAGAAAAAGAACGCTGCGAGGAAACAGGGAAGTGATGGCGAATCAATGCGCGAGAGGGGGACCGCCCGCGTCTGATCTCTAAGGCGTGGAGAGCGCGCCTCGGACACTGATGAAAATGTGATCGCGAATGTTATACACATATACACGAAATTGAGCGCCTCAGTTTCCAAGGAAAATGGACTTCGCGATCTCCCTCCTAGATGTCCTAGCGCTGCTCTTAGGAAGATTGCACACGCCGTCAGAATGGGCCTTGTTTTGCTGAGAGCTTTCGCTGTATACTCAGCCTCAGAACCGCTGCCGGCCGTGCTGGTGCGTGCATTGCTCGTATACAAGCGTATGTAGTGGAAATGAAGAGCAATCACTGGCCGTAGTGCGTAGCTCTTCCAAGTGGCGCCTGGAGGACAACATGATATGCGTTCTTACGAAATCTGGTTATATCGGTTTCCACGCGGTCCACTGTGGAAGCGAGGGGCGTATGCAAGCATACCAACTGCCTACAATGCATGTTAGAGCACTTTGCCGCAAGTAATGTAGACAGGAGAAGCCCGTAAAGCGTTCCGGCGAGTTGGGTTGTTGACACGAGATGCTGGTGCGCAGAGAACATTGGGAGCACAAAGAGCTCAGCGCGCGTTTGGGTAACGTTAAGGGCAACACAGAGCCCTGACTTGCATGGGCTGTTTGCGGCAGAGTGAGAGAGTGGAAGTCTGCTGAACGAAGTTACTGTGATTTCCGGTTGGTACCTAATATGCATAAAAAACGGCACTCTTAAAACAAGTTGCGCTACTACTATATATAGTAAATGAATGGGCCGCTCGACGTACCTTTGAAAGTAAAACAATAGCATGAACCAATTGGAATAAGCGTACCACAGCCCTATAATACGCGTTTCATGTTGCACTTTCATAACTGTGTTCTCAGGTATAGCGGACACCTAAGAATTGGTAATTAAGTATAGTTTACCGATGACCTTTAATTATTTACATTACAGAATATATTGCAATTGAACTGTAGCCGGCGAGGTTAAACACAAATACGGAACGAAATTTAAGGGTGCCACGGATTTCGAGATATATGTCATTAAACTTTCGGCAAGAATGCGTTGTTTCAGTTACTTTCGTAACAGAGTGCGCTCTTGCGCACTGAATGACAAAAGTAACAGGCATGCGCATAGATTTCGTCACAAAGTATGAAAGAACTTTCAGGGTAACAGGAGTTCGATATATTAATTATCAGAGTAAATACGCCTTACGAACTTATTGGTTACAATACAAATGCAATATGGGCACTAAATGCATTTAATAAGAAATAATTAACTGAAGTAAGTTATTATGAATAACTAACGTATGGACGTCCGCCACACCCGAAAGTTTACTAATGAGAATACTTTCGTCCCAAGGCCCATTTTTTAGACCTCTCTCTTTTACTCCCTTATTCCCCTCCCAGTGTGTAGGGTAGCAAACTGGACGTAGTCTAGTCAACCTCCCTGCCTTTGCTATATTCCTCTCTCTTGCACGCATTAACTGAATCACGTGATAAAGAACGAACAAGGCTGCGAGCGTTATTAGCGCAATAATATGTTGTGACGACTAAAATATGGTAACGCGTGAGGGGGGAGACAGAAAATTAGGTGGGCATATGAGATTAAGAAGCTTGCAAGTATAACGAGGCCGAAGCAAGCAGAGGACCGGGTTGATTGGCGGAACATGGGAGGGGCCTTTTCCTTGCAGTGGGCGCAGTCGGGCTGATGGTGATGATGAATAACTGTAGAGATGCTGTTGCGATACCGTATAGAGGGAAATAAAAAGAGATCAAATTATATGTACGTATAGGCGATGCATGGGGTTACTACAGTCGAGAGCACTAACGTCTTCCTCAGCCATTGTAGCATAGCTCAAACACACAACACGTCGAAACACGTCGAAATTAAAGCATTCGAGTGCTTTGGTATTTCACACGCTGTGAGAACGCATGCGGCCGCCGAGGCCATACTCCCATCATGTGCATCTCTTTGTTCTCGCTTTTCTTTAATTTATTGCCGTATTATCTACAACACCGGAAAGTTGCTTTGCGGGCGAGTTGGTGTTCAATAGGTGCAGCATGATTTAGCGCCACGCGAAAAGAAACGACACGTGCTAAGGGCAAGAAAACGCTCTAGCACTATCCTCTTTTCCTATGCGGCGCTAATTAATGCTGCAGTTTTATTTACCAGTACTCCTGACCAACTAGCCCAAGCAAGTTTTCTGTGGAAATCGAACCCGAAGCGTATGTGCGATTGCTCACCAGTTTCCGGTGTGAGAACACCTCCAGGCCAGCCAGGAACAGAGTGACGCAGCCTTCGCAGGTTCCTCGCAGCCGGAATGTAAGATGACACTGAGCGCCAGTTCGAGTTCGTTGCCGCGTATTAAGGCCCGCAGGGCACCCTGGGCAACAGTTGCAGAATAATCATGATCGAGTGTCATTATACAAAGTGAATAAAATCTTTAAAACAGGTTGCTCAGCAACGTGAAATAAAAATGTAAGCTAAGGAATGAGCTCGTCAATGTGAAAGTCAGAGACCATTTCATGTGTCCGCGGAATTGGTTTAGAAGACTTTATCTGATGAGTGAAAACCTGCAATTCCTGATAATTGTTGGGGTCTTACGTCCCAAAACCACGACATGATTGAGGGACGCCATAGTAGAGGGCTTCGAAAATTTCGACCACCTGGGGTTATTTAACGTGCACTGACATCGCACAGTAGACGGGCCTCTAGCATTTCACCTCCATCGAAATGAGACCACCGTGACCGGGATTCGATCCTGTGACCTTCGGGTCAGCAGTAAAAAACACCATAATCACTAGACCGCCGCGGCAGATAGAATCTAGTTCCTGGGGCCCACAGGTAAAGACCCACGACACCTTTTAAAGAGAAATGGTCCATCGTTGGGTAGCGCACAAATTGACACAAGACAAAGCGAAGAAGAGGACAGGACAGGACTTCTTCGCTTTGTCTTGTGTCAATTTGTGCGCTACCCAACGATGGATAAGTTCCAACTCGCCCGCCTCTCAGTGCTACTACAGAAATGGTCAGCTCCCATCTCTACTATCAGCACCTACTCGTATTAACATCTGCAGAAGCAGCAATAGTTCAAGAAGTCTGACTTAAGACTCCTTCCTATTGCTTTTTCGCAATAAGAACATTTTTTTCTCTACATAGAAATTGGAAGTTCACTCAGGCGATTAAAAGAAAACACGAGGACAGCATTGCCAAGAAAAGCGTAGCATCAGATATCGCAGAGCCTGTTCCGTTCGAAACTCGCGCAACGCAACCAAGTGCCCCGAGGCAAAAACCCATTTTTATCACAGAAAGAAACCCATAAGAAAGCCGACGGCGTGTATGACTGGTCATCTAATATTATGCCCAGTTTAATGTAGCATTGACGTATATTTCTGAGGTTCAGATCATTCTAAAGTGAAGAGAAAGAAAAGGGCGGAAATTATTTCCGTGCTCTGCCGCCTGTTCACCTACCAGCATAGGTCGGCAAAACACATGGAGCTCACTCAAACTCACTAATGAAATATACTTTGTGCTTAGAGCTCAGTCGAAGTCAGACTCACCGAAATTCTCCCGAGCCGGACTCACTCGTACTCACACTCACGAAAATTTTCTTCAACCGGACTCACTCGGACTCAAACTCTCCAAAACTTGGCTCACCCGGTCTCACTCAGACTCACAACTCGATCTGAGTGAGTCCGAATGAGTCGACTCGTGAGTCCGTTAGCCTAGAATTAGCTTTTTCGACCATGGTGTCAATGCACTTTAACACCAATATCTCACGTAATCGGTGCTATTCTTGGCGCCTTTTGATATAGTACCTTCGAATACGAGTTATGAAAGCTCGCAAACCAGTAAGGTCATTTTTATTGAAAGAGGTGGCAACATAAGGTATGTTTATCAAGAACTTCCCAGAAAGAGTTGGCGGGGGGGGGGAGGGGGGAGGTCAAGGCAACCCTCTACGTAAATCGCGTCTTTGATCAATAAATATTTAAATGGTGCATGAACGACACTGCTTTGGAATACGTGTGAGTAGACATGAGTACAAACGTGAATCCAGGTAGGGCTGATAGTAATGCTGAAGATGAGTAGATAGGACCATAGGTCGGCAACAAAAGTGAAACTCACTCAAGAAATATATCTTGCGCTTTGGACTCACTTCGACTCAGGAAAATTTTAGTATGAGTCCAACTCACTCGGACTCACACTCACAAAAATTTTATTCAACCGGACTCACTCAGACTCACGGCTAGATCTGAGAGTCGACTCATGAGTGAGTTCGCCGACCTATGCCTGCCAGGGCAGAAAGTTCGGAACTGAAAAACTTGAATAATGACAGTGACTTTTGTAATCTGCTAAATTATTTTCCTTGATGCCTCAGGTTGTAAGGCAGATGCCTGGTCAGCAGCTGAAAACTTGATAGCGGCTGCAAGGAGAAGTCTGGGCTATATATATATATATATACATACATATATATATATATACATACATACACACACATATATACATACATACACACATACATATATACATACACACATACATATATACATACACACATACATATATACATACACACACATACATATATACATACACACATACATATATACATACACACATACATACACACATACACACACACATACACACATACACACATACACACACACACACACACACACGGAGAGAGAGAGAGCACGTTATTTTCTTTCACTTTTTTGATCCATTGAATCTTCAACATTTTTCTAGTTAGTACTACATGAAGCTTCAGTTTGATCAAAATAATTGACAATAGTGGGCGAACAAACATGTTGCCGCCTACCATTACTTTAAGGCTACTTCGTCATAATAAATACTGCGAAAGAGAGGCTACAGTTTGTTACACTGGCACTTGATATTCATGTATTATTCATGTGATATTCATACTTGCGTAGCGCTGCGCAGAAAGTTGCGCCCTATTGGACACTTTAACAGCTTCTTAAAGCAGCGAAGATTGTTTGAAATAGCGACAGTCAGAAGACATACCCGGGTGTCATTGACAGTCAGGTGAGAACAGGCCGCCAGGGTAGGCTTTCCTTCCAAAAGGTACTTCTCCGAGATATCTTGAGTGCATTCCTGTACAAGCCTGCCACAAGCATCAGACATGAAAACGACGACGAACTTACGTTGTCTTTCTATGTTAAGAGGGAGGGGCCATATAGGGAATGCATTCAATGAAAATAACTGCGACCATGAAGAAAGTAACACTTGACAAGATCACACGTTTGGGCATATCGGCAATAAGTGTCAAAGCGAATGCAACGCGATGGGCAATGACGCAGGTAGAAAGACGCGCACTACTTCGCTGAACTCCAATATTTGAGGACATCGCAGTGTATCTTTCCACCACATGCCCTGTCCTTCGCGCTGCTCCCGTTTTCGTTTTGGCAGGTAGTCAGAAGTTGTACATAAAGACGCAAATGATCAAATGCACATGAGTGTTGAGCGACTTTGCTACTGTTAGAGCCGGCTTCTCGGCTCGGCCAAATGAACAGCGATCAAAAACCCTTTCCCACATAAAAATCTATGTTGCAATGACTTCTGAAGTTAGACATACAAAATAAAGTGGTACTTAAACGAAAGCTGAGAGGGCTGCTGAGGTATTCTAGACTGCATTAGAGACTGTGCTAGAAACTGAACGGACGTCAGACGACGCTTCTACCCGGGAGGACACGTGACTAGGACATGCTGATTCGCAAGATGGTGGTGCATTGCTTATGTCAACAGCAGTTTCCACTCCAGCACTTCACCTAAAAAAATATTAGGGAGCAACTTCGTCACTGGGAGTCTATTTGTGGTGAAACAAAAATCAACTGCTGCGGTCACAATTCAGTGTGACGCATTCAATCGAGACCCAACGAGCACGAAAAGACGTTGGACGCGCGCAAGGCCAACGATACAGGACCGAACAAAGATTTCGTTGCTTTGAGTGCTTCCCGCGGCTTCTCCGAGCCTTCATTTGTTTACTGCACGTTTTCAAAGCCTGGATATAGATGTTTTCTTTACTTGTTTTGTGAAACAGACATTGTGCGATATACGTCAATCACGCGCTGCCTTAGAGTCTGTGAATCGACTTAATACCCATGAGCTATTGCGGCCAATATGCCGAGTAATGAAGCTTCATCACAGTTTTGAGTATTGTAGCTCCCTGGAAGAAGCATGTTTGGCCCATGTCAATTTTGGTGCTGCTAAAGCATCTGCAAGGACATAGATGACAGGCTTATTTGCGACGCGTACTCGACGTGCAAATAAGGCCGATGGCGTGAAATAGGCCGATGGAGTTTTAGCTTAAGCCACAACACAGTTACTCATATGAACGAAGTGTACACCACTGGGCATGAGGTTTTGTCAGTGAGCTTACAAAATATACTGTGCCGGCCACTGAAGCGTATATGTCGGGCTACACAAAAATATACAAGAGTATAGGGTCGACAGCGCGACTCCGCAAATACGTTGTAAGAACATTCCATGTGGCGGCGTTTTAAGATGCCCGTCACGGGAAGTGACTGCAGATAGCTACTAGCGTCGTGCTTTTAGACCTTTGAAACTGATTGTCATTATAGTTATGCGAGACATGAGCTTACTTTTCAGAACAGCCGGCTTCTTTCGAAGGGCTAACCGGAGACTTATCACCTTGGCTGCTTCCGGAGCCTGGTGTCTGTCGCGTGGCCAGTGCTAGAACATAGGCGCTGTCGGCCTGTCCCCTGGCTCTGAGAAATACGGTGAGATCAGGTACGTTTCCTAGCGCCAGCATTAATCCTACGGCCTCCGTCCGGTCTTCCTTCACAAGGAAATCACACCTCCTGCAAGTATTCAGGGGACGGGGGCAAGGGAGTGGATTGGGGGGAGGGGGTTGAGTAAAAAAGATAAGCAGAGGTCAACAAAATACACCAGCTACACTTACAAAATCAGCTAAAGCCAAGAGGAACTTATTTCGAGAAGCTTTTTTCTACTTGCAGCTCTGAACATTAGGTGCATTGATTTCTGAGAGCTCACTTTTCAAGCGCGTTAGCGGCCGCAATTATAAAATAAATGCAGAAAAAAATGCGTGGCTGCACAAAGCTGATGACAGGATTACCTCTTTGTTAGGTGACGCCAATACTGGTAAGATACTCCCGGGGCTAAGGAGAGGGCCTCGTTCCACTGTAAGAAAAAAAAAGAACATTTTCATGAAAGTGAAGAAACCTTCGGAACATGCCAGACTGAACGATTTCGGTTTGGATTATATTAATGCGAAAATATAACTGAGTTTAATGAGCTAGACGCACACTTTTTTTTAATGTAAACTTGACTTTTCATATAGATAAACGGTTTACAACATTTACCTGACCAATAATTCAGATGGTACTGTCTCAAAAAAAGATATTTTAGCTGATCACTTCCTTAATTTTTGCTCACACGGCTTGAACATGCCAATGAAGTGGGCAGGATACAAAGTGTTTGCACTTGCCGCTCCCAGTTCGGTGAGGATCTCGCAGTACTTCCTCAGGTTTCCCGTGGACAAGTACAGCTGCGCCGCCTGCTGGAGGGACTGCTCCCGGCTCGGTCCACCGACACCCGTGCCACCGAAGCGCGTCGCTGTGACGAGCTCCAACTCGTGTGCCTTCGACTGCGCACACGGTTTTAGTCCAGTAATTTCTAGGTTAGTTTAAGTCCAGTTGACAAGTGCCGATACCAACGGCTAACTTTAAAAGGGTATGGGTTTGGGCTTGTTGGTGAGGCTTCATCGGTGCGAAACAGAGCGAAAAAAAAAAAAACGAGCACAGAAAGAAAACAGACGGGACTAAGCGCTGATTTTTCTACGAACCATGCTTTTATTTGTGCGAGCACGAATAAATGCGCTTTTCACATGAGGGGAGGGGGAGGTGGTATTGAAATCAGTGCTTGATCCCGTCGGTCTCTCCCTGTGCCCTCGTTTTTTTCGCGCTGTTTCGCACCGATAACCGCTAACTTCACGGCACAGATTGGGAGGTGTTCCTACATAGTATTTGGTCAGCGAAGCTGACCCAATAACATGCGCACTTTGGTCATTATGCCTTTGCGCGAGTCCTCCACATACTACATGGTTTACATACACCTCCTCTCAAGTAATCTCAACTGAAAAGAGCATTGCGTATGGTTATTAACTGCGTGTCCAGTAAAATCTCTTGCAGGTGACTTGAAGACAGTTGTCTTCTTTTAATCAGATAAGCATGAAGTAATTTAAGCATCGTGCCACTTGGCCGAACTTAAGAAGGGCGAGGCACATGTTCTCACTTCAACAGGCAGAACAGCATTTGAGAGATGTGCATACGCCATTTCCTCCAATGATAGCGTATGTGTGTGGTAGAAAATCTGCAGCTACCTTCTTTGCTCCGAAATGAAACGAAGCAGTACATTTCCTGCCCTTTATAAACCAGACGAAACTAAAGAAAAAAAAATCTATTTGCTTATGCGACGCACGTTATTCGCCAGTTTTCCTCAGGAAGGTATAAATAGACATAGTAACACGTAGCAGACGGCTGAAGTTAACTTCCACTGACAGCATGAGTTCCAACAACAAAATATCCAAGCTTCCATTGCGACATGCATATGAGAACTACAAAAAACTAGATTGCAAGCCCACGAAGCTCACGGCTTTTATCTTGACTAGATGACTGCGATGGAGCAGCTGTGAATCCTGGTACGACTCGGAAACTTGGGCGTTTTCTCCTTTTGTGACTATGCTCAGCAGATCCCAGAGGTTACAGACTCCCGGCGGATCCTGAAAGCGGAGAAGGAAACATGCGCTCTCGTCGCGTCGATAGCTCCCTAACAAAAATGTGTATCATTGTGAAGGAAAAAAAAGTCAGTTTCGCCACTAGCGCGAAGCAATGAATGCGACAGCAAGAAATTAGAATGTCACACGAAGAACGACAAGCAGCTTGATACTTGCAGAGCGCCGCCGCAGCACAAAGGACGCTCGAAAAGGGCGCATAGGTATACACAGGACAAGCGTGAACTAGCAACTGTCCATAGTTGTTACGTATTTGTATTTGAGCAACGCGCTGCGATTGTCCACAATGCAGAACCCGACGCTGCTGTTTTTGTTGTTGCCTCTGACATGGCTCATACGCACTCAGGGGGGATTGGCCAACAATTGATTATATGATACTGTTAGACTTTTCGACGCCGTTTGATATTTCTTTTTCTTTTAAACTGCGGCATGTGGAATGACCTCTCTGCGTCTCCTGCCACGCGGTGGCGTCTGACGCCAAGTGTGCCTAAGGTCCCTAGAAACTTATGTTATCTAGAGACCTTAAGTGTGCCCGGTGTTTTTTTTTTTTCCTTCTACATCATGAGTGGTACAGAAGGGGGCCACTTTTTCGTGCGCGTCTCAAGGGCAGTTTTCAATTTGAAAGAAACTGTAAAAGCGTTGCGTGATAGAAAACACGCTCCAGCTGTTCCGAGATCTGCGTACCGCGAAAGGCAAATAGTGCATATGAATAGCTCGCCGTTATATCGCTGGCACAAGCGTGGCGCGTGGCTGTGTTGGCTAGCGCAGCAGGCTGCGGAGCGAGGGGTCGCTGGTTGGAATCGCCGATCAGGTGCTTTGGAATTTTTTTCTGCCGATTTATTTTTCTTGACGCCTCTTTTATATATATATGTATATAAATACATATACATATTCAGAACATGACGGCGACGGCAAAAATCAGTCGAGAGAGTCCATATAGTTGCTATCGCAATAAAACGGTGCTTGAAAACAGACGAGGACTTAGGCAGAGACGACACAAGCGCTGTGTATAATCGTGAAGTCTAACTCTGGCGCCAGTGGATGACAGACAAATCGCGTTAGGTTGGCGCCCTGGAACACTTGATTGACCACTATCCTAGCTGTGGTCATCATCGACTGACACACGATGTGGTATCCCAGGTGCCAAACAGTCTCAATTAGTGGTCGTGTTCAAAGATGGACGTTTGCACGTCTGCGCCACTTTTTGTCCCAGCTGCCTATGGCGGAGCTTGTAGGGACGTGTACTCTGGTGAAGCGTAACCTGGTGTAGCGCTTAGCGGTCTAGAACTGTACAAAATAAAGTAGGCCGAAACGGCCATGAGCCCTTTCCCTGCAGCTACATCAGTGCACGTCCCTGCGGCCCGCATAGGCACCCAGTCGTCTAAGCCTAGATCCCAGCCGGCCCAACACAACGGACATCTCGTTTAGTGTATACCTACACATTGCCCATGACGTCAGTCGTTTCCTCACTGCTGCACGCAATTTGCCAGGCAGAATGCACGCCTCACAGTAGCCTTATATTTTCTCGTCGGGTATATGTGTACTCACGCAAAAGAAGCTGGACCAGGCCCTGAGAGCGGCTTCGTCTCGACACGACTTGTAGCAGTTCTTCAGCTGCCTGGCTGCCGAACCGCACAGCAACTCCTTGCCTCTCCCCAGAGGCTGCTCTCCTGACCGCAACAGGAACGAGATCGAAGAAAGGAGGAAAATGAGAAGTCGGTAGAAAAACAGCGCCCGCTTGTTTTGAGAGCCAGCGTTCGCTTGTTGTGTTTCGGGTGTTGTCAACCGCGTAGTCGATATGAGCCTTCGCGAGAAATTAGTTTCTTCTACTGAAATGCTGCGAACGGTTACAACGTATCCTGGACAAATTGAAACAAAGTGTCCAAGTAGACTTATGAATGCGCCTTCTGTCGACCTGTAATACATTGCCAACAAACTACCTGGTCAAGACAATGTATAGGTACATATAGGGATTCGACGTATATATAAGAACGTATACAGGAATTCGGTTTATACCCATAATTGCTATAAACGGGTTGCACGAAAAGAAGCAAAATAGATGGACGGCAAGCTGTTGTGAGAAAGCTATAATATCGGATAAGCTATGCCAACAGATCAGTGATAAGGATAACAAAGCTGCCAATTTTTCGGACATGCTTGAAAATTCGGACGCTTTTACGGGACCCCCACAAGCCTTATAGAGCCAATCTATGACAAAATCAGAAGTTCTTGACGCTGATACTCTTCCAAGTGTTAACTTTTTACTCAAATTGCATGTCCGAATGTGCATTAACATAAGCCACCGCCGATCCTACTCCATAGCGCGTTTTGAAAGTCAGCTTGGCCGCAATACTACAACGCTGTGCGGTGAAGCATACCGCAAATATGGAGGGGTGCTCGGGGCGTTGGGTTGCGGGCGGGGGTCCAGTAGCTTGAATTTCTGAGTTTCTGCTTTCTTTGCAAGGATTTCACGTTCCATTAGCTTTCGGCATAGACATACAACAGCCAGAATTCAATGTTATAACCGATAATGTGGCATGCGGGCATTGCTGTAAGCGGGTTGTTTCACCATCGAAAACAGAGTGGACGGTTCAGCAGCTTTTCATTGTTATAATTGATATATTGTTAAAACCGGTTTCGTTGTAAGTGCGTTCGACAGTATATTAATCGAACACTAATTTATAAGGGCGGATCTTCTTGCTCCGCGACCCCACTGCCCGTCGCGAGGCTTGACTTCTGATGCCGTTGTTATGCTTTACGTGACATCAGATGACTAAGCAAAAGAAAAAAAAAACACGGTTGCTTCCTCCGTCATATGAAACGGTAGAACGCGAAAGTAAAACGTGCCCTTACAGGAGTAGTTGAACGTGTACGGTACATTGATATAAGAGTTTGCACAATGTCTACTGGTGTTTGGCAGCTATAGCACCGTTTAACGTGGATGCACCCACTTTGACGCTTGGTGGTACATCTCGGCGACTAACGTCCATGATCAATGATTAAACAAACCCTAGTAGTAGCTGTAGCAGTTAACGGCGAGAACGTAATCGGAGAAAGCGGTGTGACAACCAGAAAGCGCCACTGATTGCACGCCGAACTCCCGGCTAAGGTCGCCATCCCGCGGCATGTTTGAGATTGAACACCACGGCTGGACTATAGGGAAACGCAAAGCGCATCGTGTCGCCCCTGTAGCCCGGCCGCGATTTTTCTCGGGTCGAGCGTAAGCGGGGAACGCGGTGTTACCGCCAGGCGAGGCAGGCGCGCGCCGCGGAGCTGTATTTTGTATGGATGGATGGATACTATGAGCGAGACCGACGCTTGGGCTAAGGTCACCACCTCGCGGTGTGTTAAAGCATTGGCGAAATCGCACTTCTATTGGAAACGCGCCGAATGAGACGGACGCGTAACAACGACGCTTTTCAGGAGTTAATCGCGGAGGCCACGGTCATAATGCATTACTTCAGTTTACTGCTCCCAGAGGGCGGCAGCACCCCGCCGACCAAGTGCACTGCGAGAGGAAAGTGTGGGATATAAAAGGCGCAGTTTTAAAGTCTTCAGAGTCTGACCGTAGGCGCCATAGATAGCGTTCCCGGCATCTTGTTGCGGACCAAGAGTTCGTGGGTGGGTTCGATGCCCGCTGACAGAATCTTTCTTCTTGGTCATCTGATCGTGTACACTTTTTGACGCAATTTCCGTGACGGAAATACGTCACTGAAGTCTTGGTGGACCCCGACATAAAACACTTTCGTGTTAAAAACCACCTACCGATTTAAATGGCTCTGTAGTTATCCGTGCGAGTTCATGTAAGAGTCGCAGCAGCACTCTGTTTTAATGTGAATCACGCACCTTGTGGTGCCACGACGCATTCCATGTCCCAGCCACACAAGATGCGCAAGAACAGCATAGACGCCATAGGCAGCATGGACCAAACGCGGACTGTAGAGTCTCTCGACGAAGAGGCGACCACGAACGGCCTTCGCGGATGACACGCGAGCGCTGCGTGAAAAAAAGATCGACAGAATAATTTCACGAGTCTCGTTTACGTTGATTCGAAAGCAGCCCATTGCATTTGCCAAAGCGTTACTACATTGCAATGCGCAGCTGATGCGCAACGCGTTAGTTGTCTCAGACTAGTGGTGACACTAGGCGTCAACCGCAGCCAAGTCCAGAGCAAAGACTGGCTTCAAGATTGGGGTTAAAGCTATGGCAAGAACTGGTTTCGCTTGAACATAATATACACATGTTTCTGATGAACACCTCAGTAAAGACGCCACTTTGGTTTCACCAACTTAGCATAATACAGCGAAGGTAACGGCCCAGGTAAACCAATCAGCAACGAGGGTCGGCTGTGTGTATCAGAAAGGAGGATCGTGGGAGTGTCGAACACGGAAGGAGATCTGCACGTGGTTATGTGTTGTGCTTGATTGACGCTTCCACAGAGTGTTCCTGCAATTCACACATTTGTTGAGAGTATAGGTAGAACTATATGAAACGTTTTAGTAAAAAAAAATTAAACAAAAAAACATTATAAACGACATTGAAAGAATCTAGTGGTAACTCGTAAAGGTTATACTGCAGTAAGCAGGCACAGTTGCGATGAACGCGCATAAAGGGAGCTACACAGCTGCGAGGGAAGCTGCCGCTTCGCGTACCATAAATGTCGGCGCCGTGGTCCGAGAGCACGCAGATGCAGACACCATCGCGCGTGTCCCATAGCCGGATGGTGGCGTCCCAGCTGCCAGAGAGCAACAGGTGGCTCAGCTCGGTGCTCCAGACAACGCTGCGCGTCAGGTCATCGTGGCCGCGCAGCACTCGAACGGCGGACTCGCACGTGTAGTTCCACACGTGGATGGTGCTGCATTCGAATTAGTGCTGTCACGAAAATTCTCAACTCTTCCTCATTCCACGGAATAGCATGTTCGCCTATACAGCCGTGTGATTGACGCTTATCTTTCACGAAGGAACAGGAGAGACAGAAAACGCAGGGGTATTAACCAATTTAGAAAAACTAATATGCTACCCTATACTGGGGAAAGGGAATGGGGGGGAGCTCGAAAGGTAGAGGTTGAGAGAAAGAGAGGGGGTAGGCCCACGAAGTAACAATCCTCACTGTCACAATAATCACTATTGGTCTATAACCGCCGGTGCAAGTCTTGTCTTCAAGAATTTTAGGAATGCATTCGTCGCCTTCACCCGCGATGACTTCTCAGGACGACATTCTGAAACGGTTACTGCCGACACCGATTTGTGGTCAAGGCGAGCTAGAGCGACTGCGAGTGATATACCCTGAAGGCCTCAGCTGAAATAATTTGCGCAGTTCTACGACACATAGGTTTCGAGTGTTCGATTAACTTCACTACTAATAGGAGCTAGCTTCTTGATTAAGATAGTATGCACATTGACCACCTCTGAAAGGAAGTTTTGCAGGGTTGACAGCCGGGCTAACGCATGCTTCTCGCACCATTCAGGTGGATGACAATTTTCTCGTTCGAGTTTCATCCGCTACTATTTATACGATTGTTAAAGATAGAGAGAGAGTAAAGTTTCATTGATCCTTAAGAACTCAATGTCTTTCACAGTATTTAGTATAACTCGATTTCCGCATGCATTTCTCCTCGAATGACAACTAAGGTGAAGGACCGTGCTGCTGAAGCTGGGAAACTGCATCGCGAGGCGCTCACCAGTCATCGGAGGTGCTACACAGCACACCGTCCCTGAGGGGCGACCACTTGACGCGGAACGCTTTCTCCTTGTGCCCCTCCAGCGTCTTCAGGGGCACGCCACCGTCCATGCTCAGGTAGTAGATGCGGATCACACCGTCCCCGCACGCGGTGGCGAAAATGCTCCTGCACACGTTATCTTTTTATCAGTTACTTATACTTTCTCTCCGTAAAACTGTACTAAAATGACTTGTTTCAAATCACACTGAAGCTTCAGAACACAGGCCAATCTGTCTCAGACGCAATGCCTAAAAGAATTTATTTAGCTATAGGACACTAAGTAAACGAGAAAAGTCGATGAGGATGAAGCCACCGTCTTCGCATTGCTCGGAAGTACGCGAGTTCGCACACTTACAAGGCTTCTCGCACACTTGCCTGAGCATAATAGTTCTTACGTGCATCGTTCCGGAAAACGATTAATGCAAATATGGATCGTACTGCTCAGCGGCTATATTAAAATGATCCTAGTTATTGCATTTAGAAACTTAACGCAGCGTTGTATGCAAATGTCAAAGCACACCTTTGATTTTCTGTTCTCTCGTCTATGTTCTATTCTATCATATTTCAGTTCTTTTAATTATTTCACCTGGCACAGTATAATCAGCCGGTATTTGCCCTCTCAAACATATGTTACGAGGAATAGAAGGAAAACAAGTTCGTACTGAGAGCCATATGAGCGATTCCGTTAGTGGAGGGTGTAGAACACGGTGATCCGTATGAGATCCGATTTTTTTTACCGCACATTTTTTTTGTCACTCTTACTTTATTCTTACATGGTGAGGCAAGATCGCAAGGCCGTTGCATAGGAGCATACTTACTCGTTGTTCGGATTCCAGTCGCATCCGTACACAGTTGCAGGATGATGAAAAGTCTGCACAAGTTTGCCGTCAATCCGATGAACCATGCTAAGGAGAAAACGTTGCCCGGATGAATATAGTCTCGGAAAAAAAAAAAAACTAACATCCGCGAGCAAATTTAACAATACTTGCCAGGTTGAATCCGCTCCTCCTGAAGCTATTAATCTAGCGTCCGTCTGATTCCACGCGACGCAGTATAGAGCAGTCTCTTTTCCATGCTGCATACAATAAAAAGACGCAGTTAGAGTTGTACGGTTACAAAAAAAGTGGCACAACGACAGCAGAGAACAGGCACCAGCAGCGCTTGCCCTTTTCTTTTATCTTATGTTTGTACTCGTTAAAATAACGTCAAGATTCTTAATTTGCCAGGTTTTTGGGCACAAAAACTACGATATGATTGTGAGAGACGCCGTAGTGGAGGCCTCCAGAAATTTCGACCACCTGGGGTTCTTTAACGTGCGCCTAAATTCAAGCACACATCTGCCGCGGTGTTGTAGCCGTTACGGTGCTCGGCTGCTGATACGAAGGTCGTGGGTTCGATCCCGGCCGCGGTGGTCGCACTTCGATGGCGGCAAAGTGCCGGAGGCCCGCGTACTGTGTGATGTCAGTGCACATCAAACACCAAAAGGTAAACATTTCCGGCGACCTTCACTACGGCTTGCCTCATAATCATATCGTGGTTTTGACACGTCAGACACCAGATATTAAACCTAAGTGCACGGGCCTCTAGCATTTTGCCTCCTGCGCAATACGGCCGCCATGGCCGGGATTCGATCCCGCGACCTATGGGTCAGCAGTCGTGCATTAAACCACTAGGTCACCGCAGCAGGGGTACCGTTGTTTATTAAATGCGAAGCATTTCTTAGCGAACTGCAGGCACTGTGAGCGTTTCTATCTATCTATCTAGCCGCCTACGTCTGAGTGCTCTCGTGATCGCCTCTTTAACTCAGGGTTGACCAAAATTAGTATGGGAGGGTAAGAGCGATTCACGAACACGTCTGGCTGGTCATGACATGAATAACGTGAAAATCCCGTCACGTACGTCGTCAAACCCTTTCCTCCAAACACGTGTGGTAGATATCAGTATACCACGGGCCGTGGTATGCAGGTATGCGCCACAGGTGATTGACAGTTTATATCTACCCAGGAACGGCGAGAACAGACATTAGTAATTTAAATGCGAGAGCGTTAATAAAAACTGACATCAGCAGTGTTGAATTGACGAATGCAAAGAATCAGGGTCCCAGCCGGAATCGAAGCATTCTGCGTGGCAATCGAGTATTCTAACATAAAGCCACGCCAGGTCTCGAAACTGCTTTTCAAATAGACCCTAATGTTCGTGAAATGTCATTGTCGTTGCGGTGCTGGCCATCCAGTTTTAAAAACAAACCCCACTGGAGTAAATGTTGATTGCTGGTTAGGCATAAATAGTTATGTTAGGTTTTATGGCACAAAAGCAAGAGTTGCCATGATGCGCCAGTCCGGACGTAATGTTCAAAGAAAACGTGGTTAGGCGTCGCTGGACCAGTAAGTATACTTTATGGTAAATAGCTCTGTACTTTTTGTAGATTTCGAGGTAGCAGCCACAGAAGAATGTAGGGCTAAAAACTTTCCATCTTAACAAAACAACCACCACGAAAGCTTACATCGAGGAATCGCCCTCTCTTCGGAACATTCTTCACCGTGTCCCAGATGAGGAGGCCGTCCTTGGAGGTTCCCAAGGCGACGCAGTCTTGTCCAGACGGGGCCCAGGACAAGCAATATATTGTACTGTTCCTTGGCGGTGAGGACATGACCTGCCACAAAAGTGTGATACGAGTTCGAAGTGGCAATCTTCGCCTCGAGCCTTCGGCTCACGAGCAAAGAAAAAAAACAAAAAACAATGCGAGTTACAGTTTGCCCGCCACCAGAAATTACGCAGTTGCAACGCTTGTGATGTCAACGGGACGCTGGGAGAAGGCCAGATAATGTATGTAGGAAGGAGTGGAAATTTTGGGCTAGAGTGGGAATTCGGTGGTTAGAGAAGTTATGGAAGCGTATTACATCAGAAAGAAAGGAAGGAATTGTGCTCGTGATACTTCTGGTGGAGAAAATGATTTAATTTCCCCATTGACGGCAATGGGGAACTTCCACGTGGAGACTGCCGTATGACCAAATGGGAAGATAGCCGCCAGTGGTGAACATCAAAAAATTGTTTTCTTCCTTAGAACAAAATATTGTAATGATAAAGCTTGCCATATAAGAAGAACTGTTTATTTCCTTTCGATTGAGGTATAAAGATTATTTTTTAATTGGAGCCCCACGTGGTGTAAATTGTGTCAATGTGGATCAAAATGATAATTATTTTCAAATTTGCGAGTTTTCTCGTAAAATTTAGGAACATCAGTAGTCCCAAAATGTTTTAACGCGAAATATACCTTCTCTGTGGTAAGTATTCATTACTCAGACATTCACACACAGCACAATATTATAGGGGAAAAAATTCAAACATGGAACATTTTGCCAAATTTTCTGGAGGCCTGTATGACTGAAAAATTGCAGTAATATTGATCTTCGAACACCTTAGAGAAACTCCCTTGCTTAATATCTAAGCCAAATCTGGTATTGAAACAAGGAACCACTCTCAGAATAATTTTTCTGATAAACCACACTCTGATGATATTCCGGGAAATTCGGAAGGCTCCCACGTCACCAAAAAATTTCTCTCCGAAATATTCCTAGCAATTCACTGTTTTCAATGCAAGAAATCATTTTTTTTTCGCTTACATTCGAAATGGTCGGCCAAAATGGCCGAGACGTTTGGCCTGGAATGACCCGTTATGAACCAACTAGCCCGATAACAACCTTCTCTTAAGTAGGCGCTATGGTCGTCCGCAGGCATCTTCAATGGGGAGGGCAGCTCGCCTCCTCGCACTTCACTATTGTCTCTCAACACTTCTTTCGCATCTGAAACCTTTGAAGAATTCCTTAATATGAACGCTCCTTTTTTTTGGAGCTCTGCAACTCGGTATACAGCGGAAATCTCCGAGTAGGCTCGTTAAGAGACTATTTGCATACAGTTAATGAACATAGGACACAGTCCCAATTCGTACGCACTCCGTTGGCTAGCATACATTTTCGTATGAGAGAAAATCTTAGGTGCACTCACAGGTTTCATCGTCTCTATATTCCAGATCTTCATCGTACCGTCAAAACCAGCCGTGGCAAGGAGGTTGCAGTTGTCGGGCTTGAACTGGCAGTCGAATATCGTCTCGGTGTGTGCCTGAAATAACCGTTGACGTCGTCAACATTTTCCTGTTCTACAGTACATAAACAAGGCTGACGATATAAAAGCTTTTATGAACCCTAGATATCCGCGCATATAAACACGGCTAGCTCAACGATGTTGTCGTTCATTGAGAGACAACTTTAGCTAAACGACGCGTGTTTCAAGCTCGTAACGTATTCCACGAGCGATATCGAAGTCCCGAATTGATCATAAAGAAAAAAAAAACATTAAGGCTCTCCTTGGAACTATTCCCTTCATGCGAAAAATGTTTTACTCTACTATTTCCTATCTGTCACGGTCCCACATTTATATCAACGTTCTCGCTTTCCTGGTAATCTGCCCAATTTTCAAGTATGAAAGCTTATTTCCGAATTAACATGTAACAAAACGCGTTTCCTTTGCAGTAAGCTTGACTCGTATGTTAGGAAGCCTAAGCCGCGCAAGGCGTGAAACCGCAAAACTGGACTATTCTGTAGACTAATCCGATTGCTTCTGGGTTGTTTCTAGGCCTTAGCTAGGTGATGCAGGCTGTTTCTGGGTTGCTTCTAGGTCGTTGCTAGTCTTCAGCTAGGTGATGCTAGGTTGTTTCTACGTTGATTCTCAGCGCAGAGAGGTTCGAGCTAAACCACAGACAGTGACAGTCACAGATACGGACACGGGCACGTCGTCGTCAGCATAGGCCTTCCTTCGCTTAGGGGGTCTTCTCGCAGACGCCGTTGCCTTTCCCTACTCTCGTTGCATGTACTCGGGGCTCGGCGCAGTCGCTTCTCAGCCATTTGTTGGGCTAACTTGTCTTTTTATTTTTTAGTGGAAGTGTTGTGGGATTTACCCAATTTCTGTAGCACATACCCGTTTATGATGACAGTTTTCCGATAGGCGGCGCAAATTTCTGTGGTACATACCCCTTTGGTGAGCTAACTGCTGCCTTTTTCATTTTTCGTGGACCAGTGGCGAGCAGTGGGACTCACCCAATTCCTGTGGCGCATACCCGTTTATGACGATAGTTTTTTGGTACGGCGTGAACAAGGAACGATTTGCTGAACAGCTTCAATGTTAAAAGTAATGATACCGAAGAAATAGGATTTAAGAGCATGTTCAAGGGACAATGGCACTCTAACCCATAAATTTGCGGTTTTCAGAGGAAAATAGAAGTAGAGGTTCGATTGTGGCTGTAAACATATACAAAAAAAATGGATTGTAAAAGAATTTTTCAGTGAAAAATAAGCCCTAGAAGACGCCGGCTATAATCCCCGTCCACCACCAGTGACCGCCATTTAACCATGGCGGTGTGTGAAGTCATTTGCTGCATGAAGCGAAACCATTATCTTCTACTTAAAGTTTCAGCCGCTGCAAATCGTTCAATTTCCATGCCTAGCTGAAGAAAGCTGAAATAGCTCGACTGTACGAGCAGCTGACTAGGCAATAATATCGTTGGTCGGAATGCAGACGCTCGCACAAGCAAACGGCTTTTACCTCATGGCTTACGAGTGTGTCGGTGTTGCCCGACTCTCATGCCACTCCCATCTTTTTTAAATCAATTATAAATCAATGACAGATCAAGTGTTCGGCCAAATGCGCTAAAATTTCATCAGCTTGTTTGTGAACGCACAATGATTAACACACATGACACGAACTACGATCGAAAATTGGGTGTGATGGCCCCTTTCAGAACATGTTGAAGATACGCAGTTAAGAAATTCTACGCCCTCTAGGCGGCAATAGTGTCGACCGAGCATGAAAAGTGATCAACGAAAAAGCACCTGTGTTCAGAGATTACGGAGGAGTAGAGAACTGTGTCGTGTTCGTTGGAATAAAATTTTACAAGCATGATTAGGACTTGAAAGATAACTTGGTGTTCATAGGAGCACGTAGGAGGGGCTGTATTGAGGGCCCCGGTTCAAATTATGCATCATATAGTTTAGTTGTCATATGTTAGCGCTAGAAAAAAATAAGGCTCCTGCTCTAAAGTTTGGAAGCCAACCTGCGCTTTCTTTTTCCGAAGCTATGAAATCATTCGGCATCTATATTCCGGTACAGCTTCCATTCCAGCTGTTAGAGCATCACAAGAAATACATAAATAGTCCAATAACTTTAGGGTTCAGACAAATGATATCGCGCATTTATCTTAGTGAACGTCCGCCTGAGCATTTAATCCTGGGCTCACAACGGAGCCAGGGTTCCCAACGGAGTCCGGGAAAAAAGCCTTTGTCAACCAGTGCCGACAATTCCCAAGCGTCTCACCCAGCAGTTCTCCCATAGCAACCTGGCGTCGATAGAGACTTAACGGAGCACAACGCCACACAACGTGCTCCGCAATTTGTTAGAAAGAAAAAATCCGTACTGAATGGGCAACATGCACTGCCACCGACACGAGCCCACGTAAATGTATGCTAGTTTGTGACCGCCGACGAATACCACGAAGATTTATATAGCACACTTGTTCGGGTTCTGCAAATATTGAATGCCTTCGCATGGCGCTTGGAACAGTATGATGGTATATTACATCTTGCATCCTTACTCCACACATTCTTGCTTTTTTTTGTGCATACCTTTACTATCTACACGTCCTGTCCACCGCATTTCAGCTGAATTATCGCGGAACATCGGCGTGCCGCCTTTCAAGCTATTTAGCGCAGCATTGCGTGGCTTCAAAACGCATGTAGTTCCATCAGCTTCCGCGCTTGTTATCGCAAGTATCTGCAGGAAAAGGTAAGATACGAGTAGCGCCGACGAGTAAACTGCAGTGCCTTTTCTTTACGCGCGCCGTTGTTTTCCCAATGGCAAGAGTATGTAGGCTTTCTATATGACTTGCGGGCGCTGTCCGAGTCCTTACTCTATTTCGTAGATTAATTACAGCGCAAGAGAAGACACGGGACAACGAGACTAACGAAGACGAGCTCTAGTCGTTAGTCTCGTTGTCCCGTGTTCCCTCTTGCACTGTAATTAATCTACGAAATGGAATACCAACTAGCCCGTACCCACACCCTGCTTCCCTTACTCTAAGGCGGAGGAGGAGGAAGGAAAGGCAGAAAGGTCAACCAGACGCGCGTCCAGTTTGTTATCCTACGCTGGGGGAAGGGGATTAAGGGATGAAAAGATAGGGAGATAGAAAGAAGGGAACATACAAAAAAGGTAATCGTGAGCTTAAACCGCACTGCCGCGTTCGATAGTAGTGGAAGCAGGAGTTCAGGCGTATCACGTTCCACTGAGGATCGTCGAGTCATGGTGCCTACTGAAGGCTTGCAAGCACTGGAGATAAAACATCCAGTACTCTTACTCTAATCTTTACGCCTGCATTACAGAAATAAGCATAGCACGCCGTTGGCCATCACCGTGGTCGAAGTTTCACGCACCGTATCCCGCATGAAGTCCCACGAACGTCGGCGAATGTTGTACAGACCGACTGCGCCGTCGGAGAAAAGGCACAGCACACGCACGTGCGGTGGAAGGCGAGCCCCGTTGCCCGCTGGCTGTTGCGACGACGCGCACTCAGCGGAAGGCACAGCCGAGGCGCGATCCTTGTCCGGGAAGCCGGTGCAGACGCATAGCGTACGAAAACCACTGCCGTGCAGCTGCAGGTTCTCCAGTGGCGTGTTGCGGGAGACGTTCCACACGCGCAGTGTCCCGCACATTTTATCTGCAATTGGAAATAGTGCCGGCAGGCATGAAAGTGTCACGCAATCCGCGCACGAAATGACATGTTAGTCTCACGCCTCGTGAATTACCGTATTTTCTCGCATATAATCTGCCTCTGCATATAACTCGCACCCCTAACTCTAACAAAAAGAGAAAAAAGATTTAACCCCTGTATATAACGCGCACGCCCAATTTTTAAGCACAATTTTCTATTTTTTGGTGCGAGTTATATATACGGCATTTCCTGCTGCAGGTTAAAAGCTTCTCGCAGAGATGCATCCTGCAGCGTGGTGGAAAAACTGAAGCATCAAGTCCAAAATTTTAATATGTGATCTGAGCAGACACAGGTTGTTCTACAGTTCCCGTCAGTTGACGATGGTATATATTAAATCGCACTTAGCATTCTGACGGCGATTAGGAGTGGTGAGTTATCTAAAATATCTGAAGTGTGGACCGTCCAAAAGGCTGAATTTTTCAAGTTTATTTTGTTTTGACATAGACGGCTTCAGCTTTTAATGAGTCAAGGGTCTTAAGCACGACTTGCGTTAATACGACTTATAGTATGCGCATGTGCTTTTGTATGTATTTATTCTCTATTCCGCGCCTGAAATAAATTGGATGAAAGTGCCGCCCATATCGTGTTATGTTTCTTTCGTCCGTCGTGCTTACATTTGGCGGCAATTATGCCATACGGCGAGTTCCAAGTAGGCCATAAAAAAAGTGATCCTGTTATCATTAAGAGCAATCATTAACGTGATTCATGCTGAGAAACGCTCCAATCTTTCGCTTAAACTTCATAACGTCTGACGACAATATCCGATATATTCTGCTCTCAGCATGAAATGAGGCGACCCTTCGGGACCTACAGTGCATCTCAGTGAATAGAAAAATTGGTACGTCAGAGGTTAAAGACTGCAAACTGCGTGAAACATTTGGATAGCAACGCGGACAGAGATCGTACGAGTCGCTACATTATATTTTTTTGTGTGTGTATGGGGGGGGGGGGGGGGGGGGCGCTACGCGCGCGACTTTTGTGGTACTTTTTTTTATTACTTGGAAACACACAACTACAGTAGCGGAGAGTCTAATCTCAATGTCTACTTTAATGCTTACGACCTATCTAACGTTTCACAGCACAGAAGGACAACTTGAAAAGGCTTACCCGGCGTAGTACAAAAGCTAAAAAGTACGAAGCCTTAATTGAACTTTTTGCATGGCTGTGGCCTATTGGATAGGCTATAGTACTCCCGCTTCGCACCTTTTATTTTGGTTGGTTGGTTTTCGAGCGCCTGTTCCTTTTCAGTCTTTCCCCTATACTTAGTAGGGGAGTAAACTGGATGTTTTAAATCTGGTTGACCTCCCCGTCCTTTCCCTCGTTTTATATACATACATATATATACATATACATACATACGCATACATATACATATATATATATATATATATATATATCTTGAAAGTACGAGTGAAAGTAGTGCCTCCGTGTAAACACAGCATGTTAATTATGGCGTGAAAATGTGTCGCGTACCTCCCGTGAGGAACATGCCAGCCGCATCGGGCACCCAGGCGAGCGCGGCGATGGTGGTGGCCCGACTGGGGCAGGCGTAGGTGGCCAGCACCTGCGGCTCGCCCGACGTCGACCAGTCGAGCAGGAACAGTTGCCCGCTGGGGAGCCCGGCGAGCAGATAGCCCGAAGACTGGTCGTCCCAGCGTAGAGCCACCACGCTGCGCGGGTCCTCGTCCTCGCTGTCCGGAGGCACGTCGTGAAGCAGCCGCACGTGCTTCTGGCAAAAACCACCTGGTCGAGAAAGACCCCGGGAGGGCAGTGTTAATGGTTCACGCGAAGCGCCGCAATGGTGTGGTCAGCAGGGCGAGTTGGTATGGAGTAACATGACGCAACAGCGTTAAGACAACGTTTGTGTTCACGAAACAGTGACTCTGCTATAACTGAAACATAACGAGACAAGTTCTGGGAATGTGAAGCGAATACTAACGGCATTAAAGGGACGCTAAAATGAAACAATCGGTTTAGATTGATACATTGTACTCTGAAAACACTGATGTCAATTTCACCACCATAGGCATATTAAGGGAGGAGAAAATCAAGGCCAAAGTGTCAGTTTTGAATTTCGTGCCGAAATCTCCGCGCGTGACGTCACAGATTTCATTGCGAGTTTTTCTTGTTGTGACGACATTGAGTCAACGGTATTCATTGAAACTTGCTTTGTTTAGTCTCTGGTCCCCTCAGAGGACAATGTAGTTTATTTTTACCGACTTGGAAATATGCAGTTGCCAACAGGCGCCGTCAAAATTTATGATGTCGTAGAGATTTGTGCGGGAACTTCAAAGTGGCGTCGTCACCCACATTTTGTTTTTGCGCGCTTTCTCGCTTACCAGGTGTCTTCTCACGGCAGCCGTGGTCATTTTAGTATTATGAGAGAGCAATTTACTAATAAGAGAAAAGTAGGTTTAAGAGCGGAGCTGTTTAAGCCGACTATTACTCCGTGCAGAGCGATGAAAAAAAAAAAAAAAACTATCGTAATCATGAACCGGCACGCGCTCTCTTCGTCCTCTTCAACTTCTGCTTCGCTCCCATAATACGTGCGCCGATTTGCCCGGTCTGGAATGCAATAACTCTGATGGGCGAGAGAACGGGTACAGCTAGAGAGAAAGAAAGATAAGCAGAGAGAAAGAAAGGGTAGACAAATAGAAAAAAAATAAAATAAAAAATAGAGCGAGAAAGATATCGAAGGAAACAGACAAAAAAGAGAAAAGAGAAGAGGACAGACAGAAGGAAAGAAAGAAAGAAGCAAAGGGAGAAAGAAAAAAGAGGAAGCGAGATAGAGAGACAGAAAGGGAAGAATAAGAAAGAAAGAACGAGAAAGTGCAAGAAGTAGAGGCAGAAAGACGGAAATAGAAATAAACCGACAAAAAAAAAATATGGAAAAGACAGAGAACGACAAAAAGAAAGAAAAATGTAGAGAAATAAGGCAAGCCGCCCAGCTCCACATTTTCTTCGGGTTAGGCTAACACTATATACAGTGCGAAGCTGCCTTAATTTATTTTTTCTCTTTACCGTCCCTTTAATGCCTATACTCTCTGTGGTGTGGGCCGATGTCCTCACAGCTCAGCGCTCGCCGACCAAATCGACCATCCAGCTGACCCACGAAGCGGCGACTAGACAAGGCCTGGACATCCCGATGTGGGAGACCTCAACCCGGGTTATCAAGCTACAGGACGTCCAATATAAGTTTTATTGCGATAGCATTTATATGGACACTCTCGGCTGATTTTTGCCGTTGCCGTCGCCGTCATGCCCCGGATGTGTATATGTATATATATAAAGAGGTACAAAGAAAAATCAGCGATGGAATGCGAGGCAGCCAGCAAGAAGCAAATCATGCTGTACATAATATGCATGTCATTATTTACATTTTAGGACCTGTCATTTGTGTTCATCATACAGTCACGTCACGCAATACAAATTTTGGTCTATATCAAGCTAGCAAACTGGACGCAAGCGCACCATGAGCGTGGCATGTAAATTGCATTGTAGATGACATGCATGCCAATATTTTCATGTTACCACCTGCCACTTATGTTCGCCTAATTTTTTACTTCGAATCGCAGCGAGACGCGAGGCCAATCTGCCTCCATTTCGCATGCGTTCGTATTCTCGCGTTTTGCGCATGGTGCAGACGCCATCCGTGTTCCAGTGTTTAAATTGACCGACACTGTCAACTGCAAAGTGTGTTCCTCGAACGCCTGTGCCCAATGAGACGGGGTCGGTCAGAATGGAACGTGATGCGCGCGTCTCCCTCCTTGCTCGGTTAGAGACGCCAGGCAGAGCAACGCTACGCAAGCGAAGCGCGAACGCTGTAGTGTATACAACGCGACCAGCGTCCGTTTGCGCGCCCCGGCGCCCAGCTGGCTCCGTGCCAAGGCACGGCTGGAGCGACGGACGGATGGACGAACGACCGGACGGACGGACGGATGTGAGCATGAGACATTAAAGGCTTTCGCCTTAAAACTTTAGTGCATATCAAGCTAGCGAAACGGCCATGGGAGTACCATGAGCGTGGCATGCAAGTCATGTTGCACATGACATGTCATGATTTCCATATTACCACTTGTCATTTATGCTCGTCATACAGTCACGCCACTCAATACCAAATTTGGTGCATACGAAGCTAGCGAAGCGGCCACGAGAGTACCATGAGCGTAGCATGCAAGTCATGTTGCAAATGACATGTCATGATTTCCATATTACCACGTGTTATTTATGCTCGCAATACAGTCACGTCACTCATTACCAAATTTGGTGTATATCTAGCTAGCGAAACGGCCCCGAGAGCGTCATGTGCGTGGCATGCAAGTCATGTTGCACATGTCATGATTTCCATATTACCACTTGTCATTCATGTTGGTCATGCAGAAATGTCTCATCGTACCAATTTTTGGATATATCAAGTTAAGAAAACGGCCTCAGGAGCACTATAGCCATGGCGTGTATCATACTTTTCATGATTTTCCTGATATGACAAGTTATTCATGATTTTCATGATATGACCAGTCATTCTTGTTTGTCATATAGTCATGTTATGCCACATCAGTTTTGGTATAAATCCCATTAACGGTACGGCCGGAGAGTGCAATGTCACAGACAGACAGATAGACAGACAGACAGACACAGATAGATACGCTCAAGGTCGCCGAAGTTCGCTAAGAAATGCTTCGCATTTAAAAATTCCAAGGCACCCGACCGGGGATTCGAACCACCGACCCCTCGCACCGCAGTTCGGTGCGTAAAACACAGAGCCACTCCCTAAGCATGCACCGGCATAATAATGAAAAGCTATTTAAGCACACCATTTACCGCTGGCGGTAGCGGGGATCTCGGAGGAGCTTGAGCGTGTTTTCTATCAAGCAACTCTCCTTATATTTCCTTTCACTTTGAAAACTGTCTTTGAGACGCGCACGAAAAAGGGCCCCCTTTCTTTAACCACTCGTGATGTGGAACGAAAAGCAAGAACAGCTTGCACCTAGGGTTCCTCGATGCGCGCGCTCCCCTCCGCCACCCTACTTGCACCGTGGACGCCACCACGTGGCAGGAGACGCAGATGGGTCATTCCGCGCACAACACTCTAAAATAAGAAGAAATATTTAAAGCGTCGGGTTCGGCGTTGTCGACATACCCCAGAGTGGGTAAGTGCCATAAAGTAGAGGGAAAAGCAGTCAAAACAAAACTTGCAGCGCATTATTCCAACACAAACGCGTAACAACTGTGATAGTTGTTAGTTGACGCTTGTCCTCTGTATACCTGCGTGTCCTTTTCGAGCGTCCTTCTTTGTGCTTCATTGGGAAGCTGCAAGTATCGAGCTGCTCGTTGATCTTCGTGTGACATTCCAATTTCGCATTCTCTGCTTCGCCCTTGCGGGGAAACTGTCTTTTACCAACCAAACCAACGATAAGTAAGCGTACCAAGATGTTATAGCTAACATAAGAGATGAGAAGTAGCGAACAAGGCATATCGCTAGCTCTAAACTTTTGTCAACGAGACTTCGTCGTTGCCTCGGAAGGGCCTGACGATGGCAAGTCTCATTCTGTGCCCTTCGATTACTATTAGAAAAAAAAAACGACAAAGATAAAACGATCAAAGAGGTGTGTAGGACGAGAGCAATGCGGTGACCCGCAGACCAACCCGCAGGCATCACTTTTAAATCGAAATATTTTGAGATCAGAGAACTGCACAAAAGGGCCACTTGTAATGAGATTCCTTTCATCCGGTTCTAGCCCTGTCCGTTCCAGTTCCGCACATGTCGTAACCACAGCGGACGCATCAAAACGGCTGGATCGTCATGCCCCAGGATGAATAGCTAGAGGGCAGAAACCATGCCGGTAACGACCAATAGACAGGCAAATTTATTTCGTTTATCTGGCAAGGCTTGACTGCATTCAGCCGCGCGTTACCACGTAGTAATAGGTGAATTGCTGCCGTTTCCCTGACCCGCATGCGAAAGGTGCGCCCGTTTGTTTGCTCATCGCGGTAAATGTTCCTGTTATCGTTCAGGGTGACCGCCTAGTCCTCCCGCTATATCATCAGGGTTGGTTCAGCCGAAGTGAAGCGATAATAATCTGTTCTACGTAAAAAGGCTGCGCTGCAATGTCTCTAAGCTCTTATTACTAGTATGTATGCTGTAAAACTAATTTAACAGTGAAGCTTTCTAAGCCGGACGTAAAAACTTTGGTGTGTACAAGTGTGCACAGAAACCTAGAATCATATTGAACGGGCACGTGCCACAGAAACTGAGCAAACCCCACTATTCACCGCTGGTTCACTGCGAAGCGACGGCGGCGATCCGAAGACCCTTAGTACATACAGCGAGACAATATTATGGAACAAGAAAGGCAACGGCGGCTGCGAAAAGACTTCGCAGTGATGGAAGCCCTTCGCGAACGACGTTCCCGTAGGTGTATGGGAGGTGCGAACGATCGTTTTTTAAGCGCGAGTTCCTGTCTCTGGAGTTTGGACATCGGCGTCGTGTCTGTGACTGTCGGTGGTTTAACTTCAACCTATGTGCGCTGAGAAGCAACCTAGAAACAACCTAGCATCGCCTAGCTGAAGCCTAGCAACAAGCTATAAGCAACCAGATTAGACTTCAGAATCGTCCAGCTTCACTGTTTCAAGCCTTGCGTGACTTAGTCCAAGCTTCGCCATTATTGAGGGGGGGGGGGGGGTGTTATGGATATGATATATATTACATGAGTGAATCGTATTGCTTTGATACAAGGACTACAAAGCAAGGTACTGTTCGGCAACATATTCACCGTTCATGCCAAGTATAACAGAAAAAGGAAATAAAACAGCATGTGGCTAGCTGCGTTCTAGCTCGTTTTTCCCTTTTCTCGTTTTTAATACATTGAGGAAGGCTTGTTTGCAAGTTCCTGGTTAAGATTAAATATTAGAAGTGATAAGATATCTACAAGAGAGAGAAATATATGAAAAGGAAAAGGCAGGGAGGTTAACCTTTGTTACCCTTAACAGGGGCGGGGAAATAAGGACCAGAAAGAGGACAGAGATAGAGAGGAAAAGGAGGAATAAACGTTTATTGCACGAAACGGTATCGCGGTGCAAGATCTGCGTCTACCCTAGACGTGGGTCTTGCACCGGGTCTAGGACGCGGTGCAAGACCAAAGTACAGAAAATGACTTCAATGATTTTGCCCTCAAGAATTTAATAAAACTGAGGGGGGCGGGGGGCATCGTGGACAGCGAACAGTTGCATGCATCGGCGACTTTAGTATGCTGCATAGCAAGCCCTGTGAAAAAAAAAGAAAAAAAGAGCTGCCCGCAAAACTGTTTCATATTCGCTGTTCTGTTTGTGCACTGTTATAAGTGACTGATATGTATAGCTCTGTTTTACCTATTACACCGAAACATACGAACGCAATACTATTGAATACGACCTACCGCTTATTCTATAGCTGTAAATTTGTGATGGATACATGTGCAAGGAACAAGGGAAGGGATGCTTGAGTTATTACGCGAAGACACGAAATTAAGGTCTTGAACAAAACGGGTCCACAATGCTTGGCCTTTCAATATCCTTACTTGTTTGCAAGGACCATCATTGCTCGTGAGATCCTGAGATTACTTACACATGGAGCGTGTTTTACACTTTTTTTTTTAACCGGAGTTTTATATCAATTTTGGGGGCTCTTTTTTCATTCGTTTTAGCCTTTGAAGTGGAACTAGGTTTGTCATATTTTGACCGTTTGTTTGCCCAACCCCGCATGCCGAGCGTGGAAGCGGGCAACCGCTTCAAAGCACAACACGAGTCGTTTGATCAGTGCCCATTTGTCCAGGACAAACTTAAGCACGTTTTGGGGGGTTCCTGGAAGGATTGCATTTTTCGCATGCGACCCGCAGTTTGTTGGTGTAAAAAAAAAGACTACGACAAATGTTTCAGCATTTATAGCTCAACAAAACTTGGTACTGGGTAAGGCGGTGCATAGTTTTTGGGAAAGATTAAGCTTAGAACGGACACTCAAAGCTCGGCTTTGTGAGTGCGCTATGCGCTTAATATTTCCCAAAAGCATTTACAGCTGTACTGGCAGAATTTCTATGAATAAAGGGGTAGATTTGATTAATGTACTGCGCGGTGAAAAAGCCGGCTCTGATGTAATCCGTCTTTCCATTCCTCAAAAAGGCTGAACAAACAGAACATCAACGCGAACCTTTGAATATGTCACTTGACAGAGCCTTCTACGTAAGCACATAATGTTAAATAGAGACAAGAAAATAAAACTTGCCCTAACATGCTTGGATGTCTTCGTAAAGCCATCCAGGCATATTAAGGGGAACTTGTTTTTGACTGTTAGCAAGTGATGAGGTAGAACCCCAGACTGACATCGACTCGTTTGTAGCAGTTCCAAGGTCAGCTGCGCTCGTTTGCCAGTGTAAAGGCGATTGTGAAACGAATAGCTCTCCCATTGATCGGCACGAGTGCTGCCCGGTGTGTCAACAGATCTTTAGCAATAGAGGCAGTTATATCGTTACGGGCAGTATACTGCCCGCGACTATATAAACAAAGATCAAGTAACTGAGTGCATTGTAGCATTTCACAAGAACTGCGGCGTGTACTTGGTACAGCCGGTAAGGGCTTTCTTGACGCTGCACGAACTTCACGCGAACATTCGCCGTCCTCCAAATAGGGCAACAAACATGTCGATGAGGACGACGTTAAATCATCGCCACAACAAGGACAGCAAGAACCGAGCTTTGGTTCGATCGGTTCAAAACAGGCCTCAAGGTTCATCTCGTTGTACCCGCGCCCTCAAGACACACCGGCGGGCGTGTCATTCTACAGGCACCAGATGATAGGTTAACACCCCTGTTAATGTCTGTGTAATTTTTTCATAGTATAACTTCATTGTAACATTAAGCTATTAGAAAGGGAGCGATGCCGAAGGGCTGAATAGACAAATAACAGCATAGAACAGGATTCTCAAGCTGATTATGGATCTTCACCGCAATTTTATTTGAGACATCAGTGACTAAAATTGGGCCTAAGAACGCATTGCATGTGCCAGAGTTGACCAATGCGTTTTACAATAGAAAAGGTCCTGTGTCCCAAACCCCCTCATCACCGAAACGTATAGTAATGTGCAGGGCTCGGCGCCATTTGTCTTACACTCTTGTGCTTTATTTCAGAGCCACTTTAGAACTATAAGAGGTGCTATGTGGTGAAGAACGGCTTCGGATTTTGACACCTATACCACCAGTTGATGTTACTATGTGCATTCAAAGCACGGAGCACAGCTTTTGCAACTACCTTTAAATAGTGAAAGGTGGGTCCGAAAGGTAGTTGCAACAGTGACAGGTGGTTGACTGATCCTAGAGGGATTGAACCTAGAATCACCAAGTATCATAGCAATATTATTCCAACGTGAAATTTTGTTTATGCAGATATTGAATCATTTACCTACTTGAGACGAGTTAAAAAGCAAGTCACTGAACAATTTCAAAACAGTGCCTGTACCTGACCAGATGGTATTCGTCGAACTCTCGACTACTCGGGATAAGTGCAGGCCAAGACCCAATACAAGCTTATAGGTTTACGTACGACAAACTGCATGAACGTTTACCCTGAATGCATTCTTGTCAAAAGACCAGCAGAACGGCCTCTACTATTACCCTGAAAGCATTATTAACAATGCCCACAGATCTCACCGCTCTGCAGGACGGACAGGGAGCCGTCCTGATGTCCCATGGCCAGCTTTCCCGAAGAGTGCCACGTCATCTGAGTGATGGCGCTCTGGAACTGCGCCGCATCCCGCCACGGCTCGCGTGGGCCATCGGGCACGGACCAGGAGTGGAGTGGGCCCCGACCGGACACGTAGGCGATCGTGTCGGGAGCGTCGGGTCGCCACGTGAGCAGCAGAGGCAGGCACAGGGGTTCGCGAAGAGTCGCGACCAGCGCCCGCTGGCCGATGTCCCAGACGCACAGTATGGGGTCCAGGCTGCCGCTGGCAATCCACTCCTTGCGCGTCGGGTGCCAGTCAATGGCAGTCACGGTACGCCTGTGCTCGGCCATGATGGCGCGCAGCTTGAACTCGCCACTGGACTCGTCCATCTGCGAGCACCAGACAGTGTCTACCCAGTCTAACAGCATTGTTTTGTCGTTTCGTGCAACACTAATGGCTCGTTCACAACAGCGACTCGCAGGTCATGTGAACCATTATTGCTCGCAAAAGTTCGCATCTTGGAAACATATGTATGAAAACTATGTCGGGAAGCAACCGGTTGCAAGCGGTCGATTTTAACCAAAAACATACAGTTTTAGATAAGTCGCTCCCTCCTCGATTTTGAAGTCGCGCGAGTAGAAAATCGAGTAGCTAACCAAAGCTGCTTTGTTTTTGACAGAGTTAAAAGACGCAGACAATTGCGCTTGCCTGCAAATAAAATTTCATCGCGAACACGTTAATTGCAAACCGCGTTCATAAATATAAATGACCCTTCCAGCGCTCGTACCAAGTTAGGTGAACATAGAAGTCGTGGTATACTAGATTTGCGGAGCATCTCGCTGCGATCGGGGTGTATCAGGTTTTCCAACCGTCAGATTAATTTCGCTTCTATACAAGAAACACAGGGGAGAGATGCGTCTTGCGAAAAAAAAAAAGAGAGAGAAATATGCATTTTCAGAAATATTTTTACCTCGTAAATGTAAACGGCCAGGGTGGCTGCATAGGCGAAACGATGGCCACTGAAGCTTGCCACATTGACGTGCCATGTCTGGCATCCGGCGGGAAGCAGACCAACCTGGCGCATGCTGGCACTCATGTTTCCGTTCGACGGGCGTCCACTCCCGAACTGCTACAGGAAGGGAATCATGGGAACCTGGAGATATAGACATGACGTGAATTATACGCGGCTTCTCATATTTTGCGCATTGCGAAACTGATTCACGTGTCCTTTCAACAGTCTTGTCCCGTCACCGTCACGGTATCTGTGAGCGTGGAGAGCGTTGCCACTCCGGTTTTTAAAGCGAAAGTTTTACTGGCCTGCGAGCGAGCTTCGCTGTGTATCTCCGCGTGGCCTTGAAGCGAAGAACGGATACCCCGTGACAAGCCGCGCGAAACTGTGGCGTTGAAGTTGTGCACGAGCGAAAGCGTTCGTTTCTCCGAATGCCCTCTCTTAGCGTACGAGGTGAAAATGCAAGGAGCGCGGGTATCCGCTAGTGGTGGAGCAAGCGAGCGCGAGCGTCTGTTAGTGGTTTAGGGGCCTGGCGTTTCTCCCGTTGGCTGCGGCGACGGTTTCGGAAACTGACGAAACGACGGCATCGAGGGCACGCACCAAGCCGCAGCGATTTTGTCCTCGGGAACGGGACGGCAGCGACTTCAGCGGATACTACGAATGTCACCTAATGTTGCATAATAGTAGTTGGGATTTTACATGCAAAAGCCACAATATAGTCAAAACCACGGTGTAATTATGAGGGACGCCGTTGTGGAGGGCTCCGGAAATTTCGACCACGTGGGGTTCTTTAACGTGCACCTAAATCTAAGTACACTGGCCTCTAGCATTTCGCCTCTATCCCGCGACTTCAGGGTCAGCAGACCACCGTGGCGGATGTAAAAATATGAGCGGAAAACAGGAACAGCAAGAATGGAAAGGAAATAACAGGACAGACGCTCAATTTACAACTGATGTTCTTTGGAAATTTTTCACTAGAGCATGTAATCGCGCATGGGCAATTAAACTTACCATATTGCCAAATATTAAACAATTAAACTTATTTTTATTGCCAAGGTCAGAGCGCTACGAAAACAGCGCACCGCGCTGTTCGCGTTTCTCCCCCCCCCCCTCCCCTCCCTCTGTACATTTCTTTATTTTGGTTTAGCTTTATCTTTCGTTACACAAGCTTGCGCCTCCCCTCGTCTTTTTGTGCTTGCAACTTTGAAGGTTTCTACACGCCCAGAAAACACTTGAGTTTGCAGATGCATCAGAACAGTGCCATTTATTTTAATGTTTCCTATCAGTCTTGGATGGCCATGCTACACTGTTTTTATACCTCACTGTAGAATACTAGAACGTGTATTCTTAGGTATCCCATATATTGTATATAGCCGATCTAGAACATTACCTAGAACACTATCTAGCTAATCGAAGAAGCAGTTCGCAGTGTAGGGCGGTGGAGCCACTAGTTCACCGATTTGTTGCAGCACAAGTAACCCAATCTTACGGTTTAACGTCAGATACTTTAAACCTGCAATTAAACATACATGTGACAGTAAAGCTATCTGAATTCTCAGTACAAGCTCCGAAGTAGGCCAAGCTGGTCTGAAACCGAGATTGTTACAGCACTGACGACCGTCCAGCAATAAAGTACTAAGGCTGACTACAAAGGTTCAATCGATTGACAGATTGTTCAATGAAAGTGAAATGTGCACCAGGGTAACAAGCTAGAGGCTTAACTACTTGATTAACGCTTGTGTTAACGTGCTTTCAGTTCTTTTTTCGCTGTATCTGTTTCTGATGTCGTCCTACGTAGTCTTCGTTAATTAGCGGTCTACATCACGCCCCTTGCGATGGCTCCCTGGTCATGACAGAAGCTAATCTCGAAGGCCATGTTTTTGTATGCTGGCAAACGCTGGAGGCAATCGCGAGGGCCCGAAGCCTGTCGGTATCGCCACGTGTTTGACACATGCTATTGTCAGTTGTTGCGCCGGTGCCGATTTAGACCTCTTCAGACGCCAAGTAATTCCAAGTAATTCTGGCTGTCGAAAAACATAAGATTCATCGCATTTTCAGAGTCTTTAGTATTAAGTCTGAAGTATTATGAAAAAAAGTCACAGCCGCACAATGGACCAAAAATATTTAACTTAATGAATTTTGGAGAGCCTCGAACTTAAACTCCGTGCGGAAACTCTTTCCAGAAACGTTAGAATCAGCAGCAAACTCATGTTTAGACTACTCGGAAGAAAATTATCCAGACAGAAAAGTAGTTCCTGAGATAACAAATTTAAAGAATAAACACGGCAGGGGACTGCATGAACACGAACTTTACAAAAATTGTTTAAGCTTAAACAGAAGCGGTATAATTAAGTGTGTCTTTGGAATGGGCGAGAACGCCAGAGGGGCTAAAAGTAATTTTGGCATCTCAAGGCTCTAAAAATACTGGTGCCAAAGCCAAGGAGTTTGAAGCAAAAACTTTCACGATTAGAAGCGGAAAACCGCGTAGCCATTGCCCTACATCGTTGCGATCGGACTGAACGTAACTAAACCGAAACAATCGCGAAATGTCACGCGGCGCTTCTACACAGTCACGAAATGTACACAGAGCAACAAGAGGCAAGCTAAAGAGCACGTGTTGGTCGTTAGTAAGAGAGATTAACTTGCGAGGACGGCCCCATCTGGTCGACACGGTGGGCGCTTATCAAGAGCAAGCCAGGCGCGCGCGAGAAGCCGCCTACGCGCCGCCAGGTTTAATCCGTCGGTCAAACAGCTTCCACTTGCCTGCGCAAACTGCTTCCATGCTAGGCTGACGCGTCCACCAGCCACTTTATTTTTGAAAAGCGCACCCCTTGCCGAGAAAAAAAAATAAAGGTGTGACGATTCTGCGAAAATCAGCACGAAATGCGCGTTTCGCGGTGCTCGCCAAGTCTGCATATTATACGTGAGCGGAATCTCAAAACGCGCTTGCACCGGACTCGTTCGTATTCGAGGGTGTTCATTCAGAAAACGATGGCGCATCATGGAGCGTCTGCAAGAGTCAGATAGAAAACTATTTCAAACCTGATTCCATGTAAGGAAATACCAGCCGCAATATGAGAGTGCGCGCTTCAACAAAGAGCTCGTTACGTGCAGGTTCAGTTCAGGCTAAATTTAGTACGATCTAATTGGAATAAACTTGGGGGAGGCACGGGATGTTTAAGACGGAGGAGATATATGCGAGTGTTCGGCCAGCGTATTGCTACCGTTTAAAGCGGGTCCTTCCGTTCCAGAAACCTGCCTATCTTATTGCGTACAACGGTCGACGCTCCTGCCATAAGCGGCTAGGATTAATCTGCACAAAGAGTGAGAGTGGCATCCAAGGAAGCCGTGCCGGACCTTTGCCCTACATTTTTGGGACAAAACCTGGTGCTATTTGAAAGCAATGGGTACTTAAAGCAGCAAGAAATTGAAGACTTTTGCCGATTCAGTAAAAGGAAACGGATGTGACGCTTTCTACAATTGAATGCGCCACGGTAAAGGCTTAGGCATGATGAATAACATCGTTGTGCGTTCTAAATTATTGCTAGTTTAACTACACTGCACAAAAAAAAAATACGCTCAGTTGCCCAACGTGAATTAGAAAAAACTCGGAATTTTTACGCCTGGTGATTATAGGGGAAATCTTTAAAGTGGGCCTACTTTTTAGTAAGGACACCACGGGAACGACCTGTTGAGCATTTTTGGCTTTATATGTAAGAAGCATAATCTAAGGATGATTGCAAACATGAGGACTACCGATTGAGGCAACCCGAGTTTCTTTGAGGTGCGCGTATGCAGAAGAACAACGTTATTGCTCTGCGGTCAGCGTGGCCGAGATTGACACCGCAACATCGCGTTCAGTAGCGAAAGCTAGTTAAAACTTCCCGAAAGACGTTAGTTTAAGGTGCGTCGCACGTGAAATTACCACGTAATAATTATTCATCACGATACCGCATCCCTTTTATCGCAGATAAAAGCAAATGTACACGTTCTCAGACATCCAAACATCTTGAGTTATCCAAGTGGCACGGTGACAAAGTCAAATTACCTACCTAAACAAACAGTCTCCGAAACAATTCGAAGGCAGGACTCGAAGATGAAAGGACACGGAACGGGTACCCGTTATGCCTTTCATGTTCGAGTCAAACCTTTCGCGCTGTCCTTCGCAAACACGCCCCCCGCATCAAACAGCCCTTTTGTTCTCAAGCGTCGTGGCCTCGCCGAATTTCGAGAAAGCGCCTTTGCTAGAACCCTTGGTTACCTTAGCACACTCAGCCGGGTTAACAAAAGATTTTTTTTCCATATCTCACATTTGTTGCCTGCCGCCCTCAACAGCTAATGAGCGAAGCTACGGCACATGAGCGGGTATTCAAGCACTGTAAAGCAAATAACAAAAAAAAAAAGAAAAAATAGGAAGGGTCAAGGTGAAAAACGAACCGGTCACCCAACGACGTGGTGGCTCGGGGTATCCGCCGAGTTCACGTCCCAGCTCGGACCGCACGAAGTAAATCCAGAGTCGGGGGTTGCAGGACACGTTGGCTACGCTACTGCTGCTAGGAACGCGCGACACGCCTACTCCCTTGGCCCCTGGGGACCGTCTCACAACAATGAAGCAGCAAGCACGGGTCAGCCAACGATCCAGCCAACGGAACTGGCGCTATATACCGAGCGCCTGCAGCGGTGTCCAGCGGCGATGCTGCTGTCTTCTCTTTCCGGCCTGGCTTGCCAGGCGAAGCCGTGTCGTGCCGAGATCGCGGTGTAGCGTGCGTGCGTGGGGCCAGCGGGTTTTTTGTCGTGCCTGGCACCTACGGTGGCTGCCATGGCGACTCATTGATTGCGGCCGCTAAAAACGAGCGCTCATTCGGGAGTCGGTCGGCGATCGTCGTCGGATGAATGCCATGTGCGTTCGACTGCGGCCGTATAGGGTGATGGGCCACCCGCTGTTTTACAAAGCGATGCCCTTACACTTACCGGGGCCTGTTTGGTACGCCGTAAGCGGCAGAGTAGAAGGCGGTACGGTGAGGAGCAATGGGCGGGGAAGGTCGATGTGGCCTCTCCCGTATTTGGCAGGTGGACGTGAACTGGAGGATGTAGAAGCAGCCGCCACGGCTATAGACAATGAAAGTGGGACACAATAAATCGTGGCCCGAATTTTATAGAGTGCGGAGTGATCCGAATACCGCGCAGGCATCGACAATTGATAGATTGTTTTTGTTTTCATTGCTGAGGGCGTTGACGCTTGTCAGCTGAAAATAAAATAAATAAGTGAATAAAACGACACCCGGTGACTGATTACCTGGTGTTTCTGGATTACTCTTTACGTTAGTTCCTTTGGTTTATTGGTTTTTCAAGAATTGACTGTACTGTCTGGGAAACTTCCTCTGGCACCTTAGAACCATTCTTATTATAATTCAATTTTTCTGGTGTTAACAAATGATAACTTTCTCGGTTCCGCTTAATTTCTGTGGAGTATTGTGATGTATGTCTAGTATTTCCACTCTAAATCAGTATTCTCCTTAGATTATCATAATTCAGTGGCAATATCGGGAATCTGAGCACATTTCGGTCGAACTTAACGCAACCTGAGTGGCAAGCTCATTACCAGTACTATTTCTCTCTTCGAGCAACTCGGCTGTGACAGATTAGTAGCCTACAAGGTGCGCGCTAACATGCTTCAAAGGTCTTATCGCAATCTTCGCATTAGAAGCGTCCCATTTAATGTCAGCCAAGCTAATATAGTAATAATTGATGGTGTTTAACGTCCCAAAACAATCATATGATTATGAGGGACGCTGTCGTGGAGGGCTCCGGAAATTTGGACCACCTGGGGTTCTTTAACGTGCACCTAACTCTAAGCACACGGGACTTGAGCATTTTCACCTCCATCAAAAATGCGGCAGCCGCGGACGGGATTCGATCCCGCGACCTGAGGGTCAGCAGTCGAGCACCATTACCACTAGACCACCGTGGTGGGTAATGTCAGCCAAGCCCTTGGTATTTCCTACAGCAAAGCTTCACACACACGTTTGCGGCGTGTGACGCAAACGCCGTAATTAGCCAGGGTGGCGACCAAATATGACAGCATTAACGAGAATTTTATGTCATTAAACAATGCATATGCTGGCCGGGACCAGAGAGCGCGTCCGAATGATCCGATTTTCCGAGTTAACTGGTGTCGAATTAACGAGCTCCTACTGTAGTACTAAAATTGTATTGTTGACGGAAGATGATTGGTGAACGAACACTGTACACACCTCATAACCTTGTGTTGTACCAGATATTTCATATTGTTTCTTTAGGCTTGGATAATGTTAGCTGGGACACACCGAATACATTATATACCACTTACTGCAAGATAATCTATGATGTTCGGGACCCTCTCGAAAGAAAGTGTAATATTTATGTAACTAGGTTCAACGTGGCCTCTTTTTCTTTCCTGTGTTAGTGCAGTAGAGAGCTCTTGTATGTTTCAGCAATGAGACCAGAATCTGCCCCGTACAACGTTAAATAGCATACTATTATTACTTTATTAGTTAAAACCACAAAGAGAGAAAAATGAGTAGCTTATCAAGAGACACCAAGACCATCCGCTTGAATCTAATAGAAAAGTAAATAGCGAGAAAGGCATATGGACGGAGAAAAGAAGGAAAGAAATTGCATTAAATGTAAAATACGAGCACTTTGATTGGCTTGAGTCTAGTTCCGTCACTGACTAGAATTTAAGCGCAGTTTTGTGAGCCTTACCTCGAGTTGATGGACGGCCTTCTGAATGGTAGCTGATCTTTGGGGATGGCTGTGGCGCAATAACTTGCTGAGCACTAAAGAGCGAGTACCACGGAGCTCATTTCAGTGAATGGTGACTTAACATCCACGTTGTAAGAACCCAAAACACTGATGATGACGTAATGCACTAATATCTGGGGTTTTACGTGCCAAAACCACGATATGATTATGAGGCACGCTGTAGTGGATGGCTCCAGAAATTTCGACCATCTGGTGTTCTTTAACGTGCAGTGACATCGCACAGCACACGGGAGCATTTCGCCTCCATCAAAATGCGACCGCCGCGGCCTGTGATCGCGCCTGCGACCTTCGGTTCAGCAGCCGAACACCGTAACCGCTACACCACTGCGGAGGACGTGATGATGACATAGCGTAGATACTTGGAATTTCATTATGATCCACAATGGGTTTAGCAGGTCGTGGACTTCAACATTTTACTTATCAACTACGTTTTATCTATCATTACGTTAACTTGAACCAAACCGAAAACTCATGAGCAGTATGTCGATGTTTTTATCACGCCATCGACTGCACATTGCAGAGTACTCGAAGCAATACAGGTGTCCTAATGAATTCAAAGTCAGCTGTGCAACTGCTGCAAAGAGAGCGCCTAAGTTGTGAGTCGTGAATGCTGAGCGATTTTTGTAGTTTTTCGACCGATATATTACATTGAAGAGCTTTTACGAACGGAGGCAGCGACTTAAAGTCATGAATTCTACCATTCATAAAAGCGTTTCGTTGTTAAAAAAATGAACGAACATACAAAAGAGATTTGACATGCCAGGATAAAAAAGCAGAGACAATGTCAGGCTGTCTAAAAAAAACTATATGAATTTTTCCTCTCGCTTTTTCTTAAGCCGAATGAAAAAGTAAACATCAATAGAGAACTTCGCAGCAAACATCACAGGAAGCATCAAAGTCTACATATGCGTTGAAAAAGAGCCGTGCAAGGAGAAGGTTCTCTGAATCCATCTGATACAGACTCCAGGCTAAAATCAATGCAGAATATACTCGAGAATTAATGTTTCAGTTCATTAGAATTTCAAATTGCCATGTGCGTGTCGGCGCTATGAATATATGCACAAGGGTCCACTCCCGGGATCGATAAGTAAGTGTAGTTGGGCATCATTTTCATACATTCATTTTTTCCCTCTTTGTCGATCCTACGATGCGGAAAAAAGAATGAACGTGTACGTGTTATTTAAGAATGTCTTACACGAAACGAATAGTTGGACTGTTCTCTGGCATTACTAGAATTAATTGAGTGGTAGTGCTAAGGTGAGAGTGGAACCCGAAACTAACAGGACTTCGTGTACCTACCTAATGCGCTCGCTTGCAATCAATTTGCAGACAACCATCGTCATACACCCAGTGGCGGATCCAGAGGGGGGGGGGGGGGGAATTGGGGCGATTCTTCCCCCCCCAAGCCTGTGTTGTCAGCCTCCCCCTCTCCCTTCAGGGCCTGTCGTCCACCTTCTTTGTCAGGTTGCCTGTAGAGTTTGGCCTTTGGCAGGTTGCATTAGCTGCCGCTTCCCAAAAACGGGGAAGGAGAATCCTGTCCACGCACTCTACCTCTCTCCTCATCTATCCGCCCTTTTTCGGCTTCCCTGTGCACATTTACAACGAAGTCATCTTAGGCGCCGCCATAATCCTCTGGGCTGTTCTAAATATACGTGACTCCCCTAAAATGCACGGTTGAGGCGGGGACGTCAGCCTTTGTACCACCGATAAAACTTTAAGTCCAAAATCTTTGAGCTGGTAAACGTTTGACGTCTGACGCTCGGTAAAATGCTCTTTCATAAAAAAAAAACTTCCTCATCTCCCGCTAAAGGGAACCATGTGTGGATGCGAAGCAGCGGGGAGATAATTAGCTTGAGCGGGAGGAACGTCGTCGCTCCCTTTAAGCGGCAGCGGTCCGAGCGCTCATCGCGGCGCTGCACAGGAGAGAGAATGAGGCGCGCGCGTTCCGTCATTTTCATACCGCGGAACTACCGTGGCGCCCCCCAACGGAGTATGCAGCGGTCGCACCACCTGTCGTGCGCGCCGCTCCGTAGAGGATTCCTAGAGGAGAGGACGGGGGGGGGGGACAGTAGGAGAGGGGGAGGAGACGTGCATGCGCTGTGGGGATGTGGGACGCCGGAGCCGCTCCGTAGAGTAGATGATTCCTAGAGTAGAGAAAGGGGGGTGAGCGTAGGAGAGGATAGGGGGGAGGCGACGCGCATGCGCTGTGGGGGGGTGTGGGACGCGGGGGGCCGCTCCGTAGAGTAGAGGATTCCTAGAGGAGAGAAAGGGGGGTGAGCGTAGGAGAGGAGATAGAGAGGGGGAGGGGACGCGCATGCGCTGTGGTGGTGTGGGACGCGGGACGGACTAAGCCCCCCTCCAAACACATGCAAGCAAGATCAAGGAATGGGGTCAACCTGGGCGACGGACACCACCTGCCTAGCCATTGCTAAGCAGCCTCTCTGTGCTCTCGGCCATGACTCTGATGACTGTGGTAGTGGTTGACGGCCTTCATATTACTATAGTGTTCTGGTTCGCATAATGGGTGCTTTCATACTTCATGAAAGTAGCCGGACGCGGGACGCCGGACGCGGGACGCGGGACGCTGGAGGGACGGACATAGCCCTGTGCATAAGATGCTTCGCATCTAAAATTGCGTCATCTCCCGCTAAAGGGAACCATGTGTGGAAGCAGCGGAGAGATGATTAGCTTGAGCTGTAGAATGTAGAAGAGAAGAGGGAGAATGTGGTGGTCGGTGAAGTGTAGCGTCAAGGGTTGCTTTTCCAGAGTTTTGATTGTGAGGTTTGCGAAGATCAGGTCTATGCATGTTCCCCTAATGGTGGTCGGTTGTTTGTGGTCGTAGGAAATGCATGGCAACGAGTACACGTCTAGCATGTGGTGGACCAGCCAATCGTTCGTCGTTATATCCACGTTGAAATCACCCGATAGTACGAAGGGCACGTGTCTGTATGTCTTTGTGTGCAGTGCCATCGCCTTTTCTAGGTAACGTTCGACGGTGGCTCTGGAAATGGTGGGTGCGAGATACATTGTCATGATGACGATGTTGTTGTCGTTGTCAAAGTAGAGTCTAACGGCCGAGTGCTCCCCGGTGTGTTCGCAGTGCTATAGTGAACTCCGTTTCGGGGTCGACGTCTTCTCGGAAAGCGCGGAGGTATTGCTGAGTGACGGTGTCGAGACGATGGTTGTCGAGGCGCTTGAATTCGTCGATCATGTTCTTGGCCACGTTGTCGTTCTTGTGGTGGAAGCGATGGTCACCGACAGCGTTAGTCAGGTAGAGGTTCTGAATGTTGGTGCACCTGCTTAAGGCAACGTAGACGAGTTTCTGTGGGTGCGTCTTCGAGTATTCGAATACGATGGAGTCCTCCCTGGGACTTGTGTATGGTTATGGCGCTCGCCTGGACCAGGGGGAATTGTGTTCGTTTGCACGCGACACCGCTCTTGCGGTGGATCGTCAACGTGACGTGGCGCGGTTCTATGGGTATCCACGTCGTGTCAACGTCATAGCCCAAACGTTTCGCCTCGCTCACTGCGTGGTTGGAGCGAAGGCGAACGAGCTTCCCCGTTGTGGGAACGTCGAACTGTAACCACAATCGTCTGGGAAACGCGTCTTCTTCATCTTGATGGGATTGCTGTACGACTCTTCGTTCACACAGTTTTGGGGTTCCGACTGCGCCGTCTACGAGGCCGTCGACGACGTCTATGTTAGCCGTTATCATGTAGGACTTGTCGTAGACTGGTAGGATTGGCTTGGGTAGGTTAGCGAATTCTGCGTTAGACATCTTGGCCACCTTCTCCTTTGCCTTGTCCATAGCTTCTTTCGTTGCGCATCCCAGGAAGGTGTCCTGGGCTCGCACGACTTGATGTTGTTGTTGGTCGTTGTGGTCGGAGCAAGTGGCCGCCACCAGGGTTGCCGTTGGGTGGACATGAAAAGGCGCCAGAACTCACGCCAAAAGTAGCCAAAGTAGCCATGTCATTTGATATTATCGCCAAATTTCTAGCCAAATAGAACAGAAGCGGTATTATCAACAGAGTCTTTACTATTGATGAATAAATGAAACCATTTTGAATAAGTAAAACCGCAAGTTTAAAAAAGGAGCCATGGCGCCAACTGGAAATTTTCGTCGCCAACGGGGTCCAAAAGTAGCCAATTTGGCGCAAAGTAGCCACCAACGGCAACCCTGGCCGCCACGAAGGTGTTGAAGTCTTCGTTACTGTAGAAGAGGTGCACTGCCGCTAGGGCGGCTTTGCTGGAGAGTCGCTTCCTCCGCGGTAAGGAAGCGACTCTCCAGCAAAGACACTTCGCTGTCTTCGAGAGCTCTTCCGTCTCCTATCTTGGTGAGTAGACTCGAGAAGGAGGCGTCGGCTTGTCTGACAACCTGGACTAAAGGGAAGTAGTCCATGTAGTGCCATTTGATTGATGTTCCGAAGAGCCCTCCCGTCTCCCGACACCGCTTGTAGATTTCGCTGGCGCGAACGGGGGGCAGTTGTCTTAGGTCTCCGGACAGGATCATATCCAGACCTGCGAACCTTGGATACCTTGCATGTGCTGTGAACCACCGTCCGTCCACCCACCCACCTGCATAGCCATTGCTAAGCAGCCACTCTGTGCTCTCGGCCATGACTCTGGTGACTGTGGTGGTGATTGACGGCCTTATTGTATTACAGTGTTCTGGTTCGCATAGTGGGCGCTTCCCTACTTGACGAAAGTGACCGGACGCGGGACGCGGGAGAGAGGGACGGACGAATCCCCGAGCATAAGATGCTTCGCATCTAAAACAAACGCGGCGTCTCTCAGTGTTGTTATTATAGCGTTCTCTTTAACCTATTACTACGTGGTAGCCTATTACCTTAGATCGCTAATAATTGGAAATACGCGTTACAATGACAAAGTTACAATAACAAACTAGGACGCTAAGGTGCGGTAGAAATGCCGATGAATGGAACGGAATCAACGAGCCAAAATAAAAACTGCAATTATATACTATGCTCCAGGGGTCTTGATTGATTTCCTATACGCGAGGCCCTGTCAACGTGCGGCTTTGACGAAAGTACATACGCAATCTTTCATATCGCGTGCGACTGGCCCGAAGGGCCAAACGCCGTAGCTGTTGGGTCAATAGTGTGTGTGGGTGAGAGAGAGAGAGGAAGGTTAAGTGAAAGGCAGGTCAGGTTAAACGGAAGAAAGTTTTCCGGTTTCTTACCCTTGCACTAGTGAAGAGGTAAGGGGGGTATAGAAAGGTAAGGATGGGAAAAAGCCGGCAGATCCCACGCACTGTGGGAATCGATGTAATGCGAAGCAGCCAGGAAGGAGCAGATCATGCTTTACATAATATGCATGTCATGTTTTACATGTTAGGACCTATCATTTATGTTCGTCATACAGTCACGTCGCGCAATACCAATTTTGGTGTATATCCAGCTAGCGAACTGGACGCAAGCGCACCATGAGCGTGGAATGTAAATGGCATTGTAGATGACATGCATGCCAAGATTTTCATGACCTGCCACTTATGTTCATTATACAGTCATGTCACTCAATACCAAATATGGTGTATATCAAGCTAACGAAACGGCTGCGAGCGCGCCTTCAGCGTGGCATGCAAGTCATGTCGCACATGTCAAGTCATGATTTTCATATTACCACTAGTCATTTATGTTCGTCATACAGTCACGTCACTCAATACCAAGTTTGGTGTATATCAAGCTAACGAAACGGCCGCGAGCGCGCCATGAGCGTGGAATGCAAGTCATGTCGCTCATGACATGTCATGATTTCCATATTACCACTTGTCATTTATGTTCGTCATACAGTCATGTCGTCATGTCACTCAATACCAAATTTGTTGTATCTCAAGCTAACGAAACGGCCGCGAGCACGCCATGAGCGTGGCATGCAAGTCATGTCGCACATGATAAGTCATGATTTCCATATTACCACTTGTCATTTATGTTCGTCATACACTCATGTCACTCAATACCAAATTTGGTGTATCTCAAGCTAACGAAACGGCCGCGAGCGCTCCATGAGCGTGGCATGCAAGTCATGTCGCACATGATAAGTCATGATTTCCATATTACCAGTTGTCATTTATGTTCGTCATACAGTCACGTCACTCAATACCAACTTTGGTGTATACCAAGCTAACAAAACGGCCGCGAGCGCGCCATGAGCGTGGAATGCAAGTCATGTCGCTCATGACAGGTCATGATTTCCATATTACCACTTGTCATTTATGTTCGTCATACAGTCATGTCACTCAATACCGAATTTGGTGTATCTCAAGCTAACGAAACGGCCGCGAGCGCTCCATGAGAGTGGCATGCAAGTCATGTCGCTCATGACATGTCATGATTTCGATATTACCAGTTGTCATTCATGTTCATCATACAGTCATGTCACTCCATACCAAATTTGGTGTATATCAAGCTAACGAAACGGCCGCGAGCGCACCATGAGCGTGGCATGTAAATCATACTTTTCATGATAAGTTATTCATGATTTTCATGATATGACCAGCCATTTATGTTCGTCATAAGGTCATGTTATGCCATACCAAATTTCGTATAAATCCCATTAACGATACGGCCAGGAGAGCACAAAGTCGTAGGCGGCTAGATAGATGGAAAGATAGATAGATAGATAGATAGATAGATAGATAGATAGATAGATAGATAGATAGATAGATAGATAGATAGATAGATAGATAGATAGATAGATAGATAGATAGATAGATAGATAGATAGATAGATAGATAGATATAGATAGATAGATAGATAGATAGATAGATAGATAGATAGATAGATAGATAGATAGATAGATAGATAGATAGATAGATAGATAGATAGATAGATAGATAGATAGATAGATAGATAGATAGATAGATAGATGGATAGATAGATAGATAGATGGATAGATACGCTCAAACTCGCCGAAGTTCGCTATGAAATGCTTCGCATTTAAAAAGAAATTGGGTCAATAGTCAAAGCCACAGGCTCTAATAGGATCGGATAAATACAGCTATACGCTTGTTTGTGGTCGCATATTCACCGTGCAGCTGGATACGGTGCTCGCCTTTTCAGTTACGCTTGTATCGTGAGCATATAATAGGGCGCCTAATAAAATGCTTACGTGACTTTCTTGTTGACGCTGTTAACACGTCGCCTTGCTCGATAACTCGCGAAGTATCCGATTACAAGAACTGAGACTTGAGCTGGTTTTTGAAATTCATACCTAACCAAGTAGCGCAAAAGACAAAGGCACAAGGAGGAATAGGAAGAGAAGATGAGCGCAAAATTCAAACTGAACTGCATCCTCCGGAAATCCACGCGCTACCAATTCTTGCGCCCTTGTCTTTTGCGCTGCTTGTTCAAGTATGAAGTATCCGATGCTAAACGAAGCGCCGTGCATTCGCCGCCGTTAATCCTGCATTACTTCCACACGTGGAAGTACGTCAGAGCTGGCCCTCTCGTGCAGGCATCATCGGATCATCGGAAGGGCCACTATTTGCGTGGCTCCCTTTACAGCGGGATAATCGCCCGGCCCGACGCTAACAAGCATCGGCTCCCCGCCGTGCATTCTTCCACACGCTCCAGCGGCCGGTCACCCACGGGCCGGCCTGCATCACCACTCGGCTCGCGGCAAAGTATGTGTCGTTATCGAAGCAGGAGCCGCGCTTCACTTGGCTTAGATTGCTGCCTCGTGGGGTGCGCCTAAGAAACGCCGCTGCCGCGTTATGAATACGTTTTGGACACCGGCTTTCAAGCCTTGTACAGTAGAGTTGAAAACTATTAAAGGCGGCAGCTGTACTGAAGTGACGTGATTAAACGTTCCGGAAGAGAGGCAGCGGACTTGAGGCTGATATGATTAACTACTGGCCGTTCGTTGCTCGCAATAAAAGAATGAACGCAGAAATCTTACCGATAGTGTGTTGTCGTCACGCTATGTAAGCACCTCGAAGCGGCCATGCTGCAGAGTATGGTTCGACTACAGCATCGTCGACACCGGCCGCTATACGTGTGAAGGAAATGACAAAACGTTCCAAATTCGAAAGACTGTCTCAGCTTTTCTTTCCCCGAACCTTGCCAAGTTACAATTCAGCAATTTTAGGCTTTTCTACCACGACCTCAAACGTGTTCAGGTCCTGCGGAGCATGCGCATTTTGCCATTTTCAGGTCTCTGATCAGCTGTTCTCGCGATAAACTATAGAAGGTGTCACGGTGAACCTGATCACATCACTCCAATTTTGCTGTCACCGTAATCGGTATAGGCTCTGTCTTTTTCACGCTGTTGTTAACTGTAAAGCACTTCGACGCAGCGTGCAGTGGTTTATCATTAAACGTTTGGCGAAGGCATGGCTAGCATTTCGTGAAAGGTGATGCTTTCCAGCAATTGCTAGGGGTTTCAGGCATTACAGTCAAGGTGCCGGGAGACACTTGACGCCTTCTGCGCAACATCTGTGGCACCACTCGAGCTAATTAAACATCAGAAGTGCGCACATGACTGTATGCACTGTTAAGGCGTGCATACAGTGCATACAGCCAGGCACGAACTCTCAGCGCGAGCGGCGTCCTTTTTGCAGATGACCCACTAGAAGGCTCTCAAGAGTGCAACCCATTTCTAGGTTCCAATGCATCGCTACAGCACATATTCTGAGAAGGTGGGTTTTAGGTAAGTACTTACTGTGTGTTCCTGTACATACATGCAAGCTCTCTATACAGAATATCGCGTCCTCCTTGTCGTCACATTTCGTAAGCGTGTGCTCTCAACGCCCACAATTCGCCCATCGGTAAATATACGGTTAAGATGGGATGCTTTGTGATAATAAACGGCAGCGAACGAAGGCTAATTTGCGACAGTGACACTCGACAGTTCATGTCGGGACGCATTATCGCAATTACTCACGAGTCACGACTGCTCTGCAGCCAAAGTTTGTCATCATAAACCAAGTCGTCGAACGCCAAAAAGCATCCTGTCTGAAACCTTCGAAAATTTATTAACTGTTGATCGTGTAGGGACTTGAACTCACGACTGATTGGTTGCAACCTGGGTGCCCTGCCTACATAGCCATGACGGGTGCACTGAAATAACTGAATGGCGCATAATTTATACTTCATGCATATTCTTCGAGACAATGAGATGCGTTGCTTCAGGTTAGCGTAAGTCGATGTAGGGAGTCTGACATTGGAAGTACGCCGACGCTGCCAGGAAAGGCCGATCTCTCCTCTTCGGTGGAAGGAATAAGAATATGTAGGAATATGTTGAAGAATAATGAATATGTAGGACCTGTCAAAGAAAATATCAACGGACCAACAGCCGCCGCTTATCTCGTAAGGGCGTCACACTTGCTGCAGTGCTTTAAGAAATGCATACAAGGTTATAGGTTACGAATTTGTGAAAAGCGTCGCGAAGTGTCCTGTGCAAATGCATTGATCGACAAAAGCAGGAATGCCCGCATGCTGTTTTGTGCATACGTCAACCGCTTTAAAAAAAAAAGAAATGACTGTTTCGTAGTCCCCCCCCCCCCCCCCCCCCCCCCCCCTCTACCTTTTTTTTAACAGCAAAGCTGTTGTAGCTGGCCGTAGTTTGTCTGGTGTTGCAATAAACTAGCGTCATCATGCCGGCGCGCGCCCTCTTTGTCGTCTTCTTCATCTCCCTAACACGTGTGTACGGCGCGCACTCTGCCGCTTCGGTGATTTCTCCAGCGTGGAATGCAATTACCCAGATGGCCGAAAGAACGTGCACAGAGAGAGAGAGAGAGATATGGAAATAAAGGGATAGAAAGAAAGAGGAATACAGACATATAAAGGAAGAAAGAGATAAGAAAGATAGAAAGACTGAGAAACAGAGAGAGATAAAGAGAGAGAAATAAAGAGGAAGCGAGAAATAGAGAAAGATAGAAAGAAAGGAAAAGGAAGAGGAGGGGAGCGTTTCGTAATAAGTCCCGTAACACTAGTCACGTGACATGTCCCCGCCAAACCCATGTCGTGTAAGCGAGGAAGAGACACGGGCACCGTGGACACGGGCTTGAAAGGGCAGCTTCCTCCTCGGGAGTCCGAGCACTGGCTCCGCTGTTTCTTCCAGCCTTGCACCAATAGTGCAAGCTAGCTTTGATGCTACCTCAGTCTTCGCACCACCCCTGTGGAGCTGTCTCGATTTTTTTTCTCGAAATAACCATGTCTATCCACTCTATATCGCCTCGCGTTTGTAGTACCTAGTTTCCAAGCTTCATAACATTCCAAAATAAGACTGCGTAGTTACGCGTGGTATTTCGTCGCCATATTATGTCCTTCACCGTACGGAAGCGAGGCTTCGGAGGACAGGCACGGAGACTGACCGCCAGCATTACACCTGTCGTTCAGTGTTTATACTCTGACGTCTTAAAACTTCCCGTGCTTTAACTTGTCTATACTTCAGTATGAACTCGCCATAGCCTGTTTACAGGTTGTTCGGAGTGTCTTACACTGCAAGCTATGCGTCGCCATTACCGTGAGGCAACATAGAAAAAAAAACACACAAATGGTTGCAGTCTAGGCGTAAATACTGGCCGCAAGCAAAGGGCGGGGATCATATTTGATCGTCCTCCTAAGTTCGATCGTTATTCCTTAACCTTAACAAGTTCGATCTCCGAAACGAGTGTTTCGTTTTTTGTTGGAGTTTTTTAAAGTACAGTAGACTGCATGCGCACATAAGCTTGTTGCCAAGGCCGGAAATATTATTGACGAATATCTACATCGTTGACAGGCCTTCGCGTTGTACAGAAACAACGAAAAATGACATGGTCCACTTTTCATCTTTTATTAGAGGAATTTCGGTCATGCGTGCTTTCTACAACATCGTCCTCAACACTTACGACTCTATTGGTTATACCTTGTAACTCCTTGCACAAAATATATTATCATAACCAAATATTATTCATATAAAATTTGCTAAACTTGCTCGTGTATTGACTTGGTCATTGTGTACCAATCGATTCTTAATAACCAAGTCAAAATATGGTAAATGCGATGAAAAAAGGATGCACTAACTCACGACATCGAATGACAAAGATTCAGTGAATATAACTGTCATGAACGGAAGAAACATAGCAACGTCTCGCGTAAAAAAAGATGCAGTTAGCGCATAGCAATCAAGCAAGCACGCAAAAACCCCAAAATAGTTCTAATAGGACAGAAGCGAGCATGCTAAGACGCCACAGCTCTCTTCAGTATCAACTTGTGTTTATGGTCATGTGTAGTGTTAAGTATTAAAAATGCACGCAATAAAAATATTCAGACTTCTCAAAGCAATAAAACCGGGCAGTTTCCACGGCAGGAAATACGCACAGACAGACTTCTCAAGCATGACACTGGGGAAACCCTGTCAATTACGTGAATAATATCCGGCATGTAAACTACACCGTTAACATCACAACCGACATGCTAAAACACAAACCTGCCCCGTGCGCGACGTTCACCAAACATGTGCTGATCATTTCTAACTGCTAATTGGAACATTTCCCACCTTCAATTACCACGACAACAACAGTGAACATCTCATGGCAACAACGATAAGCTATTCGGTGATGTAATACTACGTAGCAGTACTCCATAAAAACTCAATGAATGACCTTTCCTTTTAGAAACTTGCCAAAAGAAAGCCGTGCTGAGCCAGACACCTAGCCTACATTGATGAACATTAGGTCATTAGGTCATATGCTTGTCGCTTTATCAGCAATCTGTGCAGCATAAACCTCCTTTACATTTATTATGAAAACTCCCCTTACCCCTTTCCCACCTAAACCAGCCATTTCCCGAGTCCCTGTACAAGGGTAAAAGAAAGTAAATTTTAGTATTAGAAACAATGTTCGCGTTGGTCACTACAATTTAGTTACATTTATTACAGTTTCGTAACGAATTTTTTCAGTGTGATCGACTCGGATACGAATGACGCTTAAACTGCTTCGATGACTGTACAGCACGAAGCGACAGAAGTTCATAAAAATCATTGTGACTTACTGAAGAACAGCTGATGAGGACTCACAAACAAAAAAAAAAATATATATATATATATATATATATGGAATAACTTCTAGTTTTACGTTTCTCTCTCTCTTTGCCGATTGGCTCCTTCATCATTTTGTTTTCGCATTTATTACTCTTCGAACTGGTATGAAACACCGGCGCGTGATGTATCGCAGGGCTCGCACCACCGGTTAAGCCTCTCAGAACAGGCAGTGCTGTACACAAAGCACTACTTCGCCATTTATCTTAATACAGCCTTTCTAGGCATCCTTTCCTGGCAATGACATAAGGTATACTGCAGGTAAACGACACAGTGGACAAAGAAAGTTGAGCTAATATCACCTGCTGTCGTTCCACGTTGTAATATTCCTTTTCTTTTTTCTTTTTATTTGTTGGCTTCATCTGTCAAGCGTATACGCAAGTACAATCTCTAAGACAGTTCCGCTCCACAGCGCACCGATGAATTGTTTTGAGAGCTTTGAGGCAGTACGTAAAGGTGACAGTAACCTCCAACGAATTACCGACAGTTGAAGCGTGTTGCAGCGACAAATTAGTGGCTCTCCTGGCAGGAATTCGCGAGACCTACAGCGCATTACCCTGCAGTAATGAACGCGACGACACGCTCGAAAGAACTACATTGCAGATTCAAGTACATGTACTGCATTTGCATCTATTCCACGTTTCAGTCGAGACCAAGCCTTGTTCTACAGTCCATGGAAGTTCGCTTACTAGCGTACCTTATCCCCAACGCGTGCTTTAAGATGCTTTGGAATAGATTTACTGTATATGACTCCTTTAGGAGCCATACCTAAAGGTGGCGTATGCAGAAACTCTACTTTGGAATTCAACACAACACCTTCTGTCACCGATGTGATGTTCCCACAACACTGCACTTTGAGCAAGTCTCATTGAGCGTCTACGCTCCATCTTTTTCTATACTCCGTGTTCTTGGTCTTCAGCGCTTGGAATGCTCACGGCCTGCACAGCTGACACGCACATTTCAGACACACACATCTTCGGCGGTGCTCGTTGAAAGGCTATCGACAATTCATTTCGTGTTCTATGTGTCACACATTCAGGCGAGCCACGTCTGTGAGGCGTCCATTCTCAGCTCACGCTGCGCCTTGCGTATGTGGACGTCCAGCGGCTCGGCCGGGTCCAGTTTGGGATGGAAGAACCCCTTAAGGAAGTGGCATGTTCCCTTGATGTGCTCCGGGAAGCCATCCGGCAAGTACTCGCGGGGTCGGGCTTCGAATCGAAAACCCTCGGTGTGTACCAGTAACCTGTAAGAAAACCACGTGTGAGATATGGAGACCAGCGTAGTTATTGCGCGGTTAGCATTAGGGCAAGAAATCACAGAGCGCTGTATCGGACTGAGACCGCGTAAGATGGGGGGAGGATAAATTAAGAATAAAAGAAAGGCAGGGATGTTAACCGGCGCTGAGTCCGGTACTCTACCCTGCACTGGGGAAGGGGGGATGGGGGAAGGAAAGTTATAGAGGAGGAGAGAAAAGTCACTGTTTCAGTCGACGCAACAGTTCCGCGTTTGACATCACAGGCGGCGAATCAGTCCGGTATCCTTGAGAAAACAGCACTTGAAAAAAGAGGCAACACCTCTTTCGTTGCCCTTCGGAACTGCGATGGGTAGCTCCATGGTCCCAATATTTTTTTCGACAGTGAAAGCACTTCCGTCGGGGGGGGGGGAGAGAGAGAAGAAATATAGGAAAGGTAGGGAGGTTAACTAGACTATGTCCAGTTTGCTACCCTACACTTGGGGAGGGGGGATAAGGGAGTAAAAGAGAGAAGGAAAGAGAGAGAGAAAGAGGGACACATTGCACACCACACACAGTGCAGGGTTTCATAGGCGGTCGCTCAGTGATGTTGCCTTCAAGTACTGCAGGAGGGCTCGTGTGGCTTTCTGCGCTGATGCATTGTGAGACCATGCTCCCAAGATCTTTTCTTGGGTGAAGGGCCGATCGTCGAGTCTCCTCAAGACACTTCCGTCGGAATAAATCAAGAGCGTACCGTGTGAAACTCCGATGCTTCGCTTTTGCTTGGTGAGCATAGAAGACAGTGCAGACATACCATAGCTCGGAGATCTCCATTACGGGAAGAAAAGTCTCCCCCCCCCCCCCCCTTTTCGTTCGGACCACCACCCACAAGGTGCGAAGTCGAGGTATAAGAAAAGGTGGTGGGGCATGACAGCGTCACTTATCGAGTCGGTAAACAAGCTTTTACTAATGGAATCATACGATTAATGTTATATTCCTTCGTAGGCCTTAAAGAAAACCTTTCCGTCAAGCGAAATCACGGTGGTAGAAAAAGTGCACCACATGCAGTTCAGGAATATTCCAGTGTACCTAAACAGGTTGCTTACTATTCTCGCGGTAAGCGCCGCTTCGATGTGTTATATATAAATGTAACAACAACATCAGAGCTACTTGTACCCTATTTCTTGTTGTTTTTGCCTAATCTGATCCGCAAGAGTGCCTGTGTCGGTTCACGTATGTAAATGTGCTTCGTTATCGCTTCCGCTTAGTATGCTACCACATCCGCAGAGATAGCGCTTTTCGTTTCTCACTCACGCTGATTTACCTCTCCTACAGCGATATTCTCTTTTCTTACGTACGTTTTCTCGGCACCCATATTTCCCCTAAACGTAACCAGTAAACCAAGCAAGCTGCTTTTGCGTCGTCGGCCATCTGAAAACAGGCTGCCTGCTGAGACGAACGCGTCTCCACGGCGTTCTCTCTGGTCCACGCGTGCGCGTGTCTGAGCATGCGTGTGGCTGCGCGAGCGAGTGTGCGTTTAATTACCGTGGGTCAGCAGGGAAGGCGAGCCGGCCGCGGGCCACGTCTTCGCGGAACCTTAATTAGGGCAGGCGCGTCCCGAGCGTTGCGGTGGTGGATGGGTGAACGGCTGGGGCCGCGCAAGGCGAGTAGAATGGGGAGGGTGGAGGCGATAGGCCAGCAAGGGCCAGCAACGCGCGGAAAGTTGGCCCGATGAATGGCACAGCAACTCGGCGGCAGCCGCGAAACGGAGCACGGATCAGCGGTCGTCACCGACGCGACTCACTGAGCCAACGTTGCCCCCCGCTCCACCGCATCTGCGCCCTGCCTCCTTCCGTTCTTGCCTTTCGCTTACGTATCTACTTTTCTTTCTCTCTCTGTCTTCCTCTCTCCACGTTCTCCAACGACTCGGCAAGCATCGGGGCGAGGTGCGAGCCTTGCTACTTCCAGAAGCGCTGCAGGGCCTCCCTACCTCGACCACCTCTGATATTTCCGTGGGGGGAAACGGAGGCTGGGGATAGGAAATATCCGGAGGGCATGGGGGGGGTCCTCGACTCGGGTAACAGGTGTCAACCTCTAGCCCCACGTTGCTATTGATCATTACTGATGGCGTTCTGATATTTTCTTTATATTAATGGCTAATAGGTGTCTGGAAAGAACAGGCTGAGATTGCACGGAGTTTTCAACACGTGATGCTCTAACTGCGCAGGCTAAGAATAGCCATATAGAGGCAGAGGAGGAGGAGGACGAAGTAGACGAAAAGTTGGGGAATATTAACCAGTTCTCTGACCGGGTAGCAACCCTGTGCCGGAGAAAGGGGAATAAAAGATAATAGAAAGGATGTATTAAAAAAAAAGATCAATATAAAAAAAGGGGGAAGGGGAGGAAAGGAGAATACAGCATTGCCTAAAGTCTGTCTCTCAGACCAGTTGTCCGCAAGAGACGCAGCAATGCTCTAAAAGCCTGCTGTCCTGAGGACGGTCGTGGTCAGTGCCCGATCCTCTCAAGATTCACGTGGTTGCACGTTTTTAACTGTTGGCGCGCGAAATCCATTTATAAGTTTGTTTATTAAATGAGCTACTCCTAATTTAAGGACGTAAACGACACAGAGCGTCCTTACGCAAAGCACTGTTCGTTTTCTACCTGACGCGAAACAGAATTGTGACGAGATTGAGCAACATCACTCAACTGCTTTCGACACATTGCTCAGTTTCACTTTCCACCACTCCGAAAGCAGGACGATTACGGAACGAAAGCTTAACCATCGACTGTACTTAACGAAATCTCACAGCAGCACCCACTTTCCTGACACAAAAAATGAAAAAAAAAGTCATTCTCTTCTATAGTTCACTGATAAACTGTGAGTAGCATAGAAACGCTTAGAAATTAAAGCAGCAACTTAAATGTTTAGAGGTCAAGCTTGATCACTGAATTTGTGGGTGTTCTCTTGTAACAAGTGAGAGTGTAGAGAGGGAGAGTGTAGAGAGATGCATGGATACGCAGTGTTTGTAATACTGTGTACTAGCAAATACAGAACACAAAACAGACAAAGAATGAGAAAAACAGGAGCTATTGGTTGTCTGCTTAACGCTGCTCAAAAAGTTTTACAGAAAACGGCCCCAAGTTTAACCAGCAACGCGTCCTTTTTGGTTGTTTCAGATATTGGCGCCTACAGGAGGGGCCCAGCGCTCTAAAAGGAGACTTGATTGGACGGCGTATAACCGCTTAGATGCAGGCCATACGGCGACAGACAAAACAACTCCGTCGAAGGAGCTGGACTGCACTGTGTAATTCGCTGCATATGGCAAACGGTTTTGGAAGTGTATGGCGCATACTGAAAGCCCTCCGAACTCCTGATATCTGCAGGAACCCAAATGCAGCTTTGTGCATAACTACCGGACAGCCTCCGAAAATTCTGGTGGAAGAATTTGCCGACCTTTTTGTTTCTCCTATGTCAAGAGACAACGCCAACGGCGACCTTGATTGCCTAATAAGTCCCGATGCCAATAAGGTTTTGCTATGGTCGTGCCTGTCAGATGGACGAGGCAGACATTGCTCTCGAGGAGTTGCGCCACGCGCTCTGCTTATTATATCGTCGCACTGCACCAGGTGAAGACGGTATTACGTATCAAGCCTTGTGAAACATCGATGAGGCCGTCCATAAGTATATCTTGGACGAATATAACAAAGTGTGACGAACGTCTCTGATCCCTGTTGAATGAAAATCGTCTACCGTGAAACCAATCATAATGCCCGGGCGTCCTGCACAACACCTGAAGTCACACCGGCCAATATCACTAACTTCTAATATCATGAAGCTGATGGAGCGAATGGTACCATTTCGTCTAGACGGCAGATTACCACAAGAACATTATTTACCAATAGGCGTAGCAATCTATGCTAACGACATCGCGTTGTGGAGCTGTGGTCCTTCACAACAGGGTCCGTGTCTTCGCGGAATTTTACAGAGAGCGCTGAATACGACTACAGAGTGCCTAGAAGTTGGTCTAGAGATTTCACCTGTTAAGTCAGCCGCCGTCGCTTACCATCCCAGGTAACGTGCTCGACGAAGCATGAGCCGTCTCTACATTGGAGACACACCAATCGAGTGGGTACCACAACATCGGTACCTGGGCGCAATTATCGATGATCGCCTCTCTTGGCGCCCTGCCGTTACCTCCGCGAGATGCAAATCACAGTCGCTCCTCAAGTATGTGACCACCTTGACTGCTAGGGGCGCTGGCTGCGACCAAGACGACAGCACAACAGGTGTATCAGGTAGCTGTGCTCTCTGGCTTGATGTATGCTTTGCTAGTTTGATGTCCCAGTTGGAACGGGGCCATCGTGTTGCCCTCCGAATCATACTTGGTTTACCTCGCGAGGCGCAATCTGTTCCTCTGCTCACTGAAGAGCACCAGTTGCCCCTGAAGCTGCAGGCAGACCAGAGAGCGCTGCACCATATGGCGGCATTGTTTACTACGAGTGCTGGTAGTTCAGAAGAATCCAATTCCTTCACAACTCCGAAAGAGCACCACAAATGCATCTTCCCCATTTATCTTTCCATTCCCGGAATGTTTGACCAGCCTGTTTCAGCACTATTTCAGTTGGCTCAGTCACACCGATTTGAAAAATTTGATGATTGTCGTCAAGTATATACAAACGCATCTGTACGCGGCGACGGCCAAGGTGGCTCTGCAGCTTTCATTTGCCGTTCGACTAACATCAGACGGGCTTTTCGTATACCGCATCCATGTTCATCAACAACTGCGGAACTATCAGCGATTGATGTTGCTCTGATGTACGTTCAAGAAGAATTAGGAGCACCGAATGTTGTAATACTAACAGACTATCGTGCTGCCCTTAGCGCACTGTTGAGAAAAAACTTCGATGGCCCAATTACATGCAGTATCGTAAAAATCTGCCACAAAAATTATTTCTCGTGGGGTGTCCCTCATTTGCCAGTGGATACCTTCTCATGTGGGTATTGCTCGTTATGAAGAGCCCGATCACCTCGCTTCAACTTATGCCCACAACGAATGTGACTGCCAAGAAATTCCATTGCTGTTTGACAACGCTCGTCTGCTGATCCGCCGACATCTAAAGCAGCCCCCCCGGCCAGTGTGTCGCAAGCGGATTGTCCCTCCCCGTATTCATGGTCGCGGACTGCCTCGTCGTGACAGCGCCCTCTTATATAAGCTAAGAGTTGGCTCTGTGTTGGTGCCCGAACGATTACATCGTCAAGGACGTGTGGACAGTCCCTTATGTACGTCCTGTGGCTCCTGTGCGACACTAGAACACCTAGCTTTAGCGTTCCCCGCATTAGTTATGCAGCGAGCACTGCTCATCAAGGAATATGGACTTATTGGACTCAAGTGCACGACCCTTGATGATTGCCTATTCCCGGGAGGATGTGCTGCTCGGTGTAACCAGGCCCACAGAGCCCTACTAGCTTTCTTAAACAAAACCTGTTTGGCTCAGCGTAGATACACATTTTTTCTATGTGACTACTTATTTATGTTTCTTTCTTTCCTCTTTTCTTTCCTCGTTCTTTCCCCCTATCTTCCTTTTCTCTATGTTTCTTCTTCCCGAAGAAGCAGGCAAACGTTGTGCCCCTCTCGGTGGCAGTTGATAGCCTGCTTCCCTCCCTAATTCCTCTGTGTGCTTGTGTTTTCTGTGTACACAGATCAACTAATAATAATAATAATAATAATAATAATAATAATAATAATAATAATAATAATAATAATAATAATAATAATAATAATAATAATAATATTGGCTGAGTCGGCGGCCCTACCTGTGCGTAGTGGGGCTGACGTTGATGTGCATGGCGATGCTGCCGGACTCGAACTTGTTGGCGAGGGAGACGTCGTTGCCGATGAGGCAGTAGCGGGGCATCTTGACGCCCACCACGCCCGCCAGCACAAGGCCCGTGTGCAGGCCGATGCGCATCTGCATTCGACATCAAATACATTGTCGGCAAAACGTTCTCAGCAGACTGAAATAACCGACGCCTAGCGTCAACTAGTGGCACGGTACGCGTAAAACTTCACTTCGAATAGTTGGTTCACCTTTGTTCCTCTTCTCGCTTTGATGATTTTTCCACTTATTGAATTCTCAGTGGCCAGGGAGGCTTAGTGAATGCCTCATCAAACGCGAAAATTGACCGTAGGTGTTGTCAGCGAGAGTGATGCAAAAAAAAAAACTTCCCCATCTCCCGCTAAAGGGAACCATGTGTGGATGCGAAGCAGCGGGGAGATGGTTAGCTTGAGCGGGAGAAACGCCGCCGCTCTCGTTTCGCGGCAGCAGCCCGGGCGCTCATCGCGGCGCTGCACAGGAGAGAGAATGAGGCGCGCGCGCTCCGTCATTTTCATACCGCGGAACTACCGTGGCGCCCCCCAGCGGAGTATGCAGCTGTCGCACCACCTGTCGTGGTGCGCTCCGTAGAGGATTCCTAGAGGAGAGAAAGGAGGTGAGCGTAGGAGAGGAGAGATAGGGGGAGGGGACGTGCATGCGCTGTGGTGGTGTGGGACGCGGGAAGGAGGGACGGACTAAGCTTTCCCCCCAAACACATGCGAGCAAGACCAAGGAATGGAGTCAACCTGGGCGACAGACACCACCTGCCTAGCCATTGATAAGCAGCCTCTCTGTGCTCTCGGCCATGACTCTAATGACTGTAGTGGTGGTTGACAGCCTTATTGTACTAAAGTGTTCTGGTTCGCATAGTGGATGCTTCCCTACTTCATGAAAGTGGCCGGACGCGGGACGCGGGAGGGACGGACATAGCCCCGAGCATAAGATGCTTCGCATCTAAAATTATAATCACGGAATGACGTCATCATGACGTCACATAACGTGATGTCATACGATGACGTCATCACATGACATCGCCGCTTGGTCAAAGGAGGGCCGACCACGGTGGCAGTGCAAAACCAGATGATGTGCAGAAAGCTTGCAATGCCTCCGATTCTGGAGGCAGTAATAAACCACGTTAGTTGCAGAAAGCTTTCGGAGGAGCAGCGGAGGATCACTACACCGACTAAGCAGAAAAACAGAAAGATGGCTCTCGCCTTCAAGTCGTCTTAGGCGGATGCATAATGGGCCCTGTGAGTTTTTTAAAAGTTACTTTTCTCTCTATCGTAAATAACAATTAGAAACTTCAACTGCTTATGAAAGTTTCAGCACTTATTTCACTTCGTCACATTTAGTCCGCAAATACTGTCCGCAAGTGCCGCTGCACTCAACCTTTGTTGTTCATATAATTTCACGACAGAGGGTTCCCGTACAACATTGTGCTTCAAGATATCCTGCAAATTTGGAAATCTATTTTTTCTGCCCGCAAGTCAAAACAATTGATTGACTGATCAACTGATTGATTGATTGATTGATTGATTGATTGATTGATTGATTGATTGATTGATTGAATTGATCGATTGATTGAGACGAGTAAACCCCTTATAAACTTTAACTTCTTTCACTTCTCCTACCTGTCTTTATCGTCAAATTTCTTTCACACTCTCCAGCTTATGAACAAAGTTGTTGCTTAACTTGCTTATTTATTAGCTTTATCGTCTGTCGTTTGGACCTTAGTGAAAACAAGTTATGAAAAAGCTCTAGAAAATAGTGAGATATTTAGGTACACGTGCTTTCCATGCAAATTTCTAACGACCAATACTTTTCTATAGCCTACAAAAAAAAAAAAAAAGAACGATTCTAAAGTAAAATAAAATAAGGTTAATCTTGCAGTGCTTCGACCGGCAGGAATATTCGAAGTCCATTTCCAAGGAAAAGCCTTTTCCACGTCTTAGCGAAAAATCTAAAAATCCAAACTCGCTCGATTCGTTGGAAAATGACTCTTCAAAAGTCGTAAACGCTTAAGATGTGCAAAGCAAACCTGGAAGTACTCGCAAAGTGATTTTTTTTTTTCACTAGCCTCGCGTTCAACTTTTTTATTGCTTTACTTCTCGCACGAACGCATATCAGCGCCATTTGCTCAGTGTCCCTCATTAACTCGGCAAAGCAAGACTACACAACCAAAAAAAAAAAAAAGAAAACGGAAAGCTTCGCAAGAGTGCGCTAAGAGCCGCGAGAAAAGTAGAAGACTCCCCAGGGGGGGTGTGCTAGCGTCGCGAGTGGTGCCGCCGAATATTCGTTAAATTTCAATCGCGAGACCATTTCCCGTCCTCCGGCGGGCTCCCCCCGGAACGGCGTGATTAATTTAGGTGAGATGGAGACCACGTTCGAGCGGTAGCAGCCAGCCCGCAACCTCTCCGCTTCGTCCACCACTTCACCCACTCCTCTCCGTGGGTGGGGATCTTTCTGCTGCGCGAACCTCCTGAAGTGGCAGAAACTGAGAGGAGGAGGAGGAGGAGGAGGAGAAAGAGAGAGAGGGGACTAAATTGGCGAAGCGAGAACAGCGCACATTTGCCAAATCCGAACAGGCGAGCCGCGCGCAGCAGGTGGAAGGAAGGAAACCCTCTTCGGGACGTCGCTCGAGGCAAAGAGAGTATGGGTGCGGATCTATGTAGGATATGGAAGTTCATTCCTACCTCAGAAATTACGTGCAGCCGCTGAGCAGGCTATATCTGGCTCCGGCCTCTCGGGATCTGCGCGATCTGTTCACATATGCGCGGTTTCTGGTTGGCCGCTCTCTCTTTTTGAATCGAAAAAGAATGACAGCGCAGAATAACTTCGCCTCTTCGTCGGCATGTATGCAACAGTATTCACGGTTTGAAACGCGACACCGTTTTCTTTTGTATAACGACTACCATGAGCGATTACGTGACAGCCGCGTCGTGTCGTCGCCTCGCTGGCCGCTCAAGGTACTGTCGGCACTGAAGGAAGTGTTGGAGTCATAACTACGCCGATATGACATGAACTGTATACGCTGAAAACGAAATTACTTACAATACTTTGCCGTAATTTTTCTCATTTCAGTCCGTGAGTACTCAACGATTGAAGCTTGAATATATATGAAAGTTCGAGGCAACAGTGGAGATTTCACTCACGACGGATATGCTTGGAGCGTCGCGTATGTGAGGCAAAAGAACCAGTAAGCAATGAAACACACGGCTGATTAGAAGAACTCGCGCTCTTCGCTTAAATACATTTTAAAAAGATGACATGCTCGACATTCCCTGCTGCAAGAGTCGCATTTTAGCGCAGATGACGTTCACGTTAATATTTAAGTCCAGATTAACGGACTTTGAATGCTGTGAATGAAACCACGTTTATTCCACATTGTAATGGTGGAAAGGGAGGTGGTATTATAGCAGAAGGAAGGGGAGTATAAGTCGTATCAGTAAATGCCGAGCCGCACAGCTGGGACGTTCTTCATAGCTCTCTGTGCAGTTCTGACAACTGAAACCTCAGAAATGATTATTCAAAATCGAGGATAAGAAACAACATCAGCATCCGCGTAGTAGAGGAGTGGCAGAACGTCAGCACGATAGAAAGAAGGGGAATGAGTTCGAGAAGCGCGTTCTTTTCTGTTTACATAGCCAAATGAATCTAACAGACAAATTAGAGCAAGGAACGTATAGATAACATTATTTTTTGTTTTTAACTGCGGCGTAGTAATTTCGACATAAATTGGAATGAATTAGAGCGGACAATAAATCATATTTTCCATTAGTAGTACGTCAGCACGTGGTTCTAAAGAGAGCAGTCAGTTGCAGAAAGACGTCACTTGACTTATTCGGTGGTCGCTAACTACGGTGAACTACTCAGCAGATTAGCTTGCTCTAGAGAAGCTCTCGAATACACTGCACAGAACTAGTGAAATAGGGTCTGGCAAGACAGGAAGCCAAGCACTGAGAGAGTGCACATGAAGTAAGGACAACATGAAACGGTGGAAGAGTAAGGTGGTGGAGGAAGCAGAGCGGAAGAGAGCGGGGAAGGTAACAAGTGGCTGAAGTGGGTGGCGAAGTGGACGACGCGCTAAAGCGCACGAGTGCACGCGCGACCGCCTCGAGCGGTTCCCCGTCTCTGTCGCGAGCCTCTTCCGGTGCGTACGCGCGCCTAGTTCGAGAGCGAAAAGATACACAGGAACCTGACGAAAGAAAAAAAGGAAGGATCAGAAGCAACAACTGAGAGGAGAGGAAGAAGATGACAGATGGAGAAAAGTTGTAGATGTACTATCGCTTCGTGGGGCGATATTGCGCATAGAGCTTGCATAGTGAGCGAGCGATCAAAGCAAAAACAAGGACGCAAAAGAAAGAAAGAAAGAAAGAAAGAAAGAAAGAAAGAAAGAAAGAAAGAAAGAAAGAAAGAAAGAAAGAAAGAAAGAAAGAAAGAAAGAAAGAAAGAAAGAAAGAAAGAAAGAAAGGGGAGAAGGCAGGGAAGTTAACCAGAGAACATGTGCGGTTGGCTACCATACGCTGGGGAAATAATAAAAGTGAACATCAAAATGAGAGAGAGTAGAGAAGGAAAGGAGGAAAACGAGGAATAAATGCGTGGACGCGTATGTGTCGGTTGCACTGTGCAACAGTAGAAGGCACAGGCCCGCAGTCCCCAAAAAGCACATAAGTGCTGTAACTGCCCTGAGAAAGAAAGAAAGAAAGAAAGAAAGAAAGAAAGAAAGAAAGAAAGAAAGAAAGAAAGAAAGAAAGAAAGAAAGAAAGAAAGAAAGAAAGAAAGAAAGAAAGAAAGAAAGAAAGAAAGAAAGAAAGAAAGAAAGAAAGAAAGAAAGAAAGAAAGAAAGAAAGAAAGAAAGAAAGAAAGAAAGAAAGAAAGAAAGAAAGAAAGAAAGAAAGAAAGAGCAAGAAATCGCTTAACAAACAGCGCGCAGAATGCTCTCAGACTGACATGCGCAGCCACTAATCCTCCAAAATGTTTAGATAACGCTTCCCGGGTAAAACGGAACGTGCATAAACACAAAAAAAGAAAGAAGAGCAAGAGTGCCAGGAGAGCGAAGATCGTCGCTCGCACTGTATCTGTATAATTGATCAACTTGGCGCGAAAGGAAGCGGACGGGATCTCTACCGAAGCATGCTAATTGCGGCGACGCTGTGCGCGTGCGTGGGTTTGTGCTGCAGCTCGAACGCCGAGAGTTCGGAACTCCACGCCTGGTTTGTAGCACGTTCGGGCGGATCTTCCCGGTTACGGCCGACATTTCCGGGACTTTTGTTTTGTGATCGAAAAAGTAGCGAGAAGTTTCCCCGACTGGTGAATATTGCGAAAGAAAAACGTGCCGCTATACAAGAGGGGTTAATTTGTGATAACGAACAAAAAAAACATAAAATGCAGTGCGTCGCAGGCGCGTTGGTTTGTCTGCTCTTTCTGCATGGTTGCCGTAAAAGCGAAGCTCGGAAAAATAGCACTGGGACGAATAGTAAACTTACGGCCCAAGCGCTCTCCCCGCGTTAATCTTAACGCGATAGCGTTAAAGAGCTCGTTTCGCAGAAATTCCCGGGGTCGGCGTCGGTGTAGTTGGTTGTGAGCGAAAAATCATCATATTGTCCGTGACTAAAAAAAATCGAGAAAGATGCAAAATAAAAATAAATAACAAAAACACTTCGGTTCGAGTGAGAATCGAGCCCAGGCCGTCTGCGTAGCCAGCATGAGTTCTACCACAGTGCCACGCCATGCTTGAAACTGCTTCGAAAAAAATAAAAACACTGTATGAATGTCATGTAGTCGAAGAACTCTCCTTAACACGTGTAATAATGCTTGGTAGAAGCGTAGAATCGCGCAAGGCGTCAAAATATGGGTTTTGCGCAACGAGTGGGTGTTTCAAAGGCCTACCCATTATATAGCGCTCAAACATAGCTTCGCGTGTTGTCCTACCGACGCGTGGGGGGCTTTCGCTGATTCGCAAAAGGAAGAATAATGACTTGGTGGGGCACTTAACAGCTATACTTGCAGTAGACTATCAAGGATAGTTTGAAAAGGCCTATGTTCGGCTCACAGTCGTTCGTTTCCTTACGGCATGGTTGAAGCAGGCACCGAGAACCGAAGCCAGGCCAGCAATTGAGAAGGTGATGCGCACGGGGCCCGATTACGCTATCGCGTTCTACTCTTGAAGGCGAAGCTCACGTGCCTTCCAAGTTTTTCTTTTCTTTTTTGTTCTTGTTTCCAGTATGAATAACCAAGTAGCAACGACAGTAAACTTTACATGAGTATAACAAATGTGACAACGGTATAAATATATTTTCTGTAGATACGTTAGAGTTTACTAGAACAGGGGAGTGCTCGGAACGGTCGCAGCACCAATGTACAGAAAGTGAAGCCCATACTACGTCAAGCCGCTTGCGGCGCTGCAATCGGTAGTCTGCAATGTGTCGTCGTTTAAGTTTTGCGCGCGGCTCCGCCGAAGTGCTGCAGGGGCATAATGCCCGGTTCCCACTAAAAAGGCCCGGGTTCGGAACGCTGCTGTAGACGGTGGGTTTTTATTTTTAGTGCCACTTGTTATAGCTGTATTTGTTTTCCGTTGTTTCTAAATACTAGCTTTAGCTGCTACGTGTTGCTACAAAAAGTAGCGTAAAATGTGAAATCTCGTTTTGAGTCTCGTATTCGCGAAAATCTCGGAGGCCATACTTTACCTTTTTGTTGAATGCTATGCGACGGCGCTGCAAATAATTACGCTCGCTGACAAATTTCTTCTATTTCGCTTCATATTTCACGTTACTTTATGTAGCAATACGTAGCAATTAAAGCTATTTTAATAAACAAAGGAAAACCAATTACGGCTAGAACAAGTGACACTAAAAATAAAAAACCTACCATCTACAGCGGCGATTCAAACCCAGGCCTTACGAGCTGGAAGCGGGGATTTTACCACTGCACCACTTTGGTGGAGCTGCGTCACACTGACGACACATTTCACACTACTGATCGGAGCGCCACAAGCGGCTTGACCCTGTATGGGCTTCACTTTTCAAAGCTCGTTTCAAGCACTCCCCTGTTCTAGTACACTCTAGATACCTTCTGCATTTTTAAGGGGGGGGGGGGGGCTGTTAAAGCTTTTTGTTGCACGGGGTAGTGCGAACAGAAATGGACCAGCACGCGCTCGCTTTGTCCTCTTATTCACTTCCTGCTTCGTTCCCACAAAACGTGCACGGATTTGTCCGGCCATGGGATGCAATAACTGTGGTGGAATTCAATAACATGTCACGTGACATGTTCCCGCCATAAACCACGTAACTAGTCACGTGACTCATCACGTAACAGCTAGTCACGTGACATGTTCCCGCCAAAACCACGTGAGTCACGTGACTAAAACCACGTAACATCACGTAACAGCTAGTCACGTGACATGTTCCCGCCAAAACCACATGATAGTCACGTGACTAAAACCACGTGAACATCACGCAACAGCTAGTCACGCGACATGTTCCCGACGTAAGCCACGTAACTAGTCACGTAGTTCTAAATCACGTGGTATCCCGTAACAGCTAGTCACGCGACATGTTCCCGCCAAAACCAGATGACAGCTAGTCCCGTGACTAAATCCACGTAACACCTAGTCACGTGAATAAAATCACGTAAGATCACGTAACTAGTCCCGTGACTAAATTCACGTAACATCACCTAACAGCTAGTAACGTGACATGTTCCCGCCAGAACCACGCGACACGTGCGTGGTGTGGGGAACCGACCGAAACCGGAGGAGGATGACCAAGCCTAACCATACTTATTACTGCTAGCAAAAAACTGAGCATGTCTAGCAAAAGCTTGGAATCAATAGCAAGGACTTAGAAAAAGCTAGGTCGAACACAAGCTCCGCTGTTGGTTCCAGCCTTGCGCCACAAGTGCAACCTGTGCTTTCTTTTTCATGAACTTCTGTTTCTGCATTCATTCATTCATTCATTCATTCATTCATTCATTCATTCATTCATTCATTCATTCATTCGTTCGTTCATTAAGCTTAGTGGGTCTGGTTGAACCATATTTTGATAGGCTGCAAAGTCCTCGAGAATTCAAGCAACCAAGGCATTCTTAAAATTCCTACGAACAAGAGATTTCCACGAGCGGGTTAGACTCATAATGATGCCGTATACCGCACAACAGTGTCTCTCTGCTCTGTAACGTTATATCTGGGTGCTCCCCCCTCTCTTTCTCTCTTTCTTTACTCTTCTTTCAATCCCCCCATCCCACTCCCCTGTGCAGGGTAGCATACCGGTTATGCCAAGCTGGCTAACATCCCTGTCTTCCCAACTCTCTCTCTCTGTCTTGTTTTCCTTCCTTCCTTGGTTTGATAGAGCTTTCTTCATGTCCAGCCAGTTTATACTGTCTTGATGCGATAACTCTTCGGTCAAAAGGAAGAAGCAGTTCAGATAGGCTCCATCAAAACTACACACACCCTACCTGAACAGCACGACGGAAGGCCGGCTCTACCACGCCGATAAAACAGCCCCGTGGGACCACTTGGTCGATTTGGTATTTTAGCTTTAGTAAGTCTGCTATTCGTCCTATTTACTCTACTCTGTCATCACTACAGCCTGCTTCACTTTTTTTTCATAATTCTCTTTTCTTATTTTCATGCCGAAATAAAAATTATTCCCACTGACCAAGTGACAGCTATTTGTGTAGTCTGCTTTTCCTCAAGCAAACAGTATCTGCGGTGGTGCACGCTTTACAGGTGAAGCTTGTTTTCAATTGATTTTTGGGTTTAACCACAATGTTCGAAATAAAAACTGTATAAGCACTATTTGGGAACTAGTTTCTTTCTTTCTTTCTTTCTTTCTTTCTTTCTTTCTTTCTTTCTTTCTTTCTTTCTTTCTTTCTTTCTTTCTTTCTTTCTTTCTTTCTTTCTTTCTTTCTTTCTTTCTTTCTTTCTTTCTTTCTTTCTTTCTTTCTTTCTTTCTTTCTTTCTTTCTTTCTTTCTTTCTTTCTTTCTTTCTTTCTTTCTTTCTTTCTTTCTTTCTTTCTTTCTTTCTAAAAACACCACAGTAACATATTTTCGGTAAGGCAAAGAGACATCTACGGACTGAAGATGCAGGCGAATCATCGAAACGTAAAACACCTGGAACTGATGTTTGGAAAGTTTATCATTGCTTGTTAAACCAGCCATAAGAAACTGACAGCATGACCAAAACACGGTAGAGAAAAGAGCTGCGCTCCAGGACTGGTTTTACTGGCACCACTGTGAAAATTTCTCATAATTAAAATGCCTGAAAAGTGTCCTGAAAAAGAGTGGATTTTACCTCGTCCGTAAATATGCAGCTGCAATCATCAACGCCCATTTATGTTTTTCTCGCAATTGCAGCTTCTTCTTCCCTTTCAAAACTATTCTGTAAACGCCACTACAGATAAGAATCTAGCTACAATGTTTTTTTTTTCTTAATATGGCTGTCTGTTGACTTCTTTGAATTATAGAACAATTAATAAAAAGAATAAAGTTTTTCGACTTTTACGCACCAATACCCCGATATGACAAGGAGGCGCGCTGTAATGTCGGACGCAGGGTGAGCTATGATCGCCTGAGGTATTTTAACGGGTTTATAAATCTAAGTGCACACGTGTTCTTTCATTCGCCCCCCATCAATGTGCAACCGCTGTGGCCCGGAATCAAACCCGCCTCCTCGCACCCGCGATACAATACTGGCTAAGCTACCGCAGCGGGTAACAGCAATAAATAGCGACGATGAAGAAGACAATCAAAGAGATTTTTTTTCTTTTATTAATACTGTTAAAGCGAAATATATTTATGGCCGCTGCTTTGAAATGTAAACAAATTATCGCTTCTTCAGTCCTCTTTACTGCAACTGAAAAGAAGTAGTCCTGCACTCTTTTACGTGGAGCACAGACACGGCTCCCCTTACTGATTTTCTTTGGGTGTTTGAAAGAGATACATTCTGCCACGCTTTCTAAATGTGGCTTCGTTTTTGCGATAAAGCTTCATAAGTTCGCAGTATTGCATTGTCGACCGCCACTTTCAAGCGGGAAACGAGAAAGGTGTACGTTGTAACAGCAAAGCGCAGCGCTTTCAATCGTCTCACAATTACATAAAGCGGTAAAATAACAACCATAATGATGAAAATTAGACCGAATGAGAATCTAAAGGCCACGCACTTTCCCCGTGCAGGAAAGTGCAGCAGCTTTTGCGGTTGTTCCCAAGAGCGGAGTTCCGAAACACGAAGCCATTAAAAGGCTTACACTGCATCGCCGTCGTAATGAGCGTGATGCACTTCAGGCCAACCGCAGCGCGAGAGAAATGTTGCGCTTTTTTATGGCGCAGCCCTCGTGTCCTGAGCGGAACGGTGAAAAGCTTATTTTTGGTGCCACATAAATGACACGTGCATGGCGTAAAACGTGTACAGCGAGCGCTGCATGCCCGTGTGGTATTTTTTGTGGCATACATTACCGTGCTTTATTTTTCGCGAGAAAAGGCGTGGCTTCCGCGATAAAACATGGCATCGGGGCATAGCGTGCGGTGTTATACATTGAAGGGAACACTGACTCAGTTTCTTTCCTTCCTTCTTTCCTTCCTTCTTTCCTTCCTTCTTTCTTTCCTTCTTTCTCTCCTTCTCTCCTTCTTTCTCTCCTTCTCTCCTTCTCTCCTTCTTTCTTTCTTTCTTTCTTTCTCTCTTTCTTTCTTTCTTTCTTTCTTTCTTTCTTTCTTTCTTTCTTTCTTTCTTTCTTTCTTTCTTTCTTTCTTTCTTTCTTTCTTTCTCCGATACCCTAGTTACGAGAGACGTTCCGCAACCGTGAGTTAATGAGTTAACGTTCGCAGTTATGCATTAACTCATGTGTTTGCCGCTATCTCACACTTGGTGTTTCTTTTCCTCTTTCCTCTTTTCTTTTTTCTTTTGACACTAACAGCTCACTACATTGTTTACATTTTGTTGGAAAGTTTGGCTTCGCAGCATGAATAAATCTTCCTTGTTTTACCAACTACTCATTTGCAATTCAAACACTTCGAACCCTGATGCTTCCTGAAGACTTTTTGTCTTTTCTTTCCAAGGTGTGCAACATTATAGGAATAATGTTGGCGCTTAACCGAAGGCCAAGGTTGCCAAAGGGATCACCTGATAGGTCGGACGAGTATAAACATTGTGCGGAAATATAGAGGACCGAAGGAATAACGAATGGGGATTTTAGAACGGAGGCTGCTTCGTCATAGCTAGAGAAAAGATTTTTCTCATTTGTACGAGGTAAGACACATGGTCTAGGATGAAAGATGGGTGCCTGCATCAGCATCGATGCTTTCGCACGGGAACTCGAGGCAACGTTTAGCGGCGGGCTTATGCTTACTGAAGCAGAATGAGAAGCATCTTACGTAACTACTGCGTAACCTCAGAATCAAAGGTAATCACAGCATTATGCAGCCAAATCGTCAGCTTTATCACTTCTCAACGGGCCAGAATTGAAAGCGGCGAGTGTCAGTGAAAATACACCCTAGAAAATTTTCAGACGCCGAATAAGGTGATTGGCGCGAATAATAATGTGTAATGCTGAACTTGCGTCTTCTTTTCCTCACCCCTTGAGTTTTTCGGACACCAATTAAACTGCTGCTTTTCGTGCATGTGTAGCTGATGGACACCTTGCAAAATAGGTTGTTCGAAAACTTGGGTCTAAAATGTCGAAAGTAAGGAAAAATTAAAATGATTCTGAATACAACGAGGGCGGGAAACGTGACCAGAAATCTAATAGAAATCTCCAGCGTCAAGTCATTAGCGCATTACTTGTGGCCCAGCCGGCGGTCTGGGTTACTGGTTAGTCACAAGTCAATTAGTTGCGATTAGTCGCGGCATTTTTGTTAAGCTCGTTTTCTTTTATATATTCTGTGAGCAAGTAAGTAAGGTATAGACTTTTGTCCGCCTCGGTGGAGCAGTGGCTAGGGTGCTCGGCTGCTGACCCGAAGGTCGCGGGTTCGATCCCGGCCGTGGCGGTCGCATTTCGATGGAGGCGAAATGGTAGAGGCCCGTGTACTGTGCGATGTCAGTGCACGTTAAAGAACACCAGATGGTCAAAATTTCCGGAGCCCTCCACTACGGCGTCTCTCATAATCATATCGTGGTTTTGGGACGTAAAACCCCAGATATTATTATTTATAAGGTATAGACATTTTCAATGGAGAGAAGGATCAGCTCCTTTCTGGACTGTTACACTGGTGTAAAAACTGACGTCACAGCCTCGGCATTGCATTTGGGAGGAGGGGGGTGGGGGGGGCACGGAAAGGGCAACAGTGATGATGCGACGTACCTGTATTGGCTTGCCGTCGTGCGAGTGAACCTGCCCGGCAGCGGCCATCATCTTGAGTGCCATCCAGGCGGCTTGTTGCGCGTGCGTGTGCACTTGTTTGCGCAGGCCACTGGCTACGCAATAAGCGTCACCGACCGTCTCGATCTGCGATAGCATGGTTGAAGATTTAGGTTAAGAACATTGCTCAAACGGAAGCGTGGCATCACACGCACAGAACCGCAGGCTACGTGTAGCTCGGTTGTTGCAGATACGGAAAAGTAAAAAAAAAAAACGCGAGAAGACACAGTATAGTTTTACTGCTGTCCGCAGTATACGCAGCGTTCGATGAAGGTGACCGCTTGAAAGAAGCGCTATATGCTCGACCTACAGCTGAGCTTCGAAGTCATCGATAAGGAATAGCTTTAATTTGAAAAAAAAAATGTCATCAGAAGCTTTCTCGCGGTGACATGTCGACGGTACGCAGCACCGTACTGTAAATCATGGCTAATGCGCTGTTGCTATAGGTGTGCGCATTGTGAAATTTCATCTCTAACCGAAGTCGCATCGAATAGTGCCGAATGTTGTCCAAAAATATCCAATATAGAATCGAATACTGAATACACAATATTTTATTGAAAACTGAAAGGAAGAAGAAAGAACTGAAATCTGATCATATTCTCGAGAACATAACAAGGTCAGTGACTGCTACCGAAAGATTACAAATTCTTATGCAAAACGCAAGCTCTTCCACATGACCTGGCTTCAGGCTCTCTGGCTGTGCTGTTACGGTGTTTCCTGCAGTTGAAAACATGCGCTCACTGGGCTTCTCAGCAGCAGGGATGGGAGTCCGCCGCGGTGGTGTAGCGTTTACGGTACTCGGCTGCTGACCCGAAGGTCGCGGGCTCTATCCTGGCCGCAGCGGTCGCATTTCGATGGAGGCGAAATGCCTGAGGCCAGTGTACTGTACGATGTCAGCGCACGTTAGAGAACCCCAGATGGTTGTGACTTCCGGAGCCCTCCACTACGGCCTCCCTCATAACCATATCGCGGTTTTGGGACGTAAAACCACAGTAAAACCCCAGATATTATTATATTAGCAGGGACGGGAAGGTATCGCAAAGCAATTTTGGCGATGTCTGGGTAAAGTGCAGCTCCATGTTCTTTCTATTATTTCAAAGGATCATCCTTTCACGGGATTAGGAGCTCAATGAAGTATTTTCGAGTCTCTCGATATAAGGACTGAGCAGAATCGTAATAACGCGGAAACAACACAAGGGGCAAGATGGGACGCAGACAAGCGGCAAACAACGTGTGTTAAACGCGCTAAACAAGGCTAAAGAACGCTAAACAACGCGCTAAACAACGCCAGTCAATCGGAAACAACGCAGACAAGCGTGTGTCGTTTCTGCGTTATTACGATTCTGATCATGGAGTGCCAACTAGCCCGATCTGCCACCCTTATAAGGTCTGAGCTCTGGTTATTATTATTATTATTATTTTTTTTTTTGACGCTCGCAGTTCGACAGTCTCCCAGACTGCTCCCTGGCCTTGTTTTCTGTAGCCATGACCTTCGGAAACGGCATAACCTTTAAGATAACATGCGCTCAATTTTGAACCAGGATATCGCTGAATGTTTTAACCAGTAGCGTAGCCAGAAATTTTTTTCGGGGGGGGGGGGGGGGGGTTCAACCATACTTTATGTATGTTTGCGCGTGCGTTTGTATGTGTGCGTGCATATATACGCAAGCAAAACTGAAAAATTTCGGGGGGGGGGGGGGTTTGCCCCCAACCCCCCCTTGGCTACGCCACTGGTTTTAACAAAGGGCCAACTGTAACGACATTAGCGTTAGTTTTAGCCACCCCACCTTAACCAAAGTTGCACTATTAGGCTTTGTCGCGCCTTAGATATTCGTCCTGTCGAATTATTCGAAACTTCGAATACTAGATATTCGAAAGTCGAATTGAATTATTCCATTAGGTATTCTTCGATTCGAATTCGAAACTCGAATATTCGTACAACCCTGGTTCATACCTATTTCCGAAAAACGCATTAGCAAATAAATAGCTACGTCAGATTTACACTATAGCAGCAGTTCAACCAAGCTATGAGTCCACACACCACTAACCGCTTCATAAAAAGTCTCAAAATTACGTTTAAATATGTCTGGTCTCCTGAGCGTCTTCTCTAGTTCGACGCTTACTGCTCCGAGTTGACGCGTACCTCGTATAGAATTGCACGAAAGACGGAAACTTCAACCGAACTTCTTTCTTTTTTTTCTTTTCTTTTTTTTTTTTGCTTTGTTTTCGCCTAACACTGTGAAAGCAGCGTAGACTAAAGTTAACTTCATACTTGCGTCTGCGGATGCCACAATGCGCCTGTCAGTTGTGGACTGTCCAGCCTAGCTGAAAAGAAAATCCATTCTTTCTAAGCACACGCGCCCCGTTTATTCAGTCGTGGGTTGACAGTTCGAAGCTTAGGTGAACTGTAAGGAAGTAAAACCGAGTAAATTCATCGCGCCTCAAGTTGTAAGTTGGGAGAATGCGCTGCAGTTGAAGGTGGCATGCTTGATCTTCTCCTCACGACCAAGCGTCGTTTGTTATCAAGACTGTTGGCCCTTCCAATGGGAAACGGGAGATGTGCAAGCCACAGCAGCAGGTGAACCATAACAGGTGCACACACATTACTAATCAATTCATGGACAGTATCATAACTATGATTAAGCACGGCTGGTTTTCTGAGTTTCTTAACGCATTCGACGCCTGCTGTTAGGCTAGGCGAGCGACTAAAACAGTGAACCACTTGGTATGGTCGACTAATTTTCTTAATCGATTAACGATTAATCGTTCGCCATCTTAGCCATTATTCGGTGAATCCTTCTCAATGACAGTTTTTTTCGTCGATTGAACGAATAATCGACATTTTTGGCGGGCACATTCTAAGATACGATTTAATTTCTTGGGTTTTACTTGCTAAAACCACAATATGATTATGAGGCACGCCCTGGTGGAGGGCTCCGGAAATATTGGCCACCTGGGCACAAAAATTTAAGTACACGGGCCTCTAGCCTTTTCGACTCGAATCGAAATGTGACCACCGCGGCCAAGATCGAACATGTGCCGTTCGGGTCTGTAGCCGAGCACCATAACCACTGTACCACCACGGCAGCTGATATTTCAAAAACGCTGAAGCAGTCTAGAATTCCATACATTCTATACATTTCCGCCTTCTAAACAAACAAATAGAGTCTGGGCTCTAATTACTTGTGTGGAAGGTGGAAAAAAGATGAAAAACACAGGTGGATAGCAGCTTGATCAAACATATTTACTTTGTTAAATACTAAATGCAATTTGTGCAAATGAATAGTCTAGCGATAAACAATGTATGTAAAACCACACAAGAAATAGATTCAGAGAATGTGGAGACTTGAAGCGATTAAAAATCGTTGGACAAGGAGTGTGACTGGAGTGTTGTGGAAATGTGAATGCCGTTATGAAATGACACCTATTGTTAGAGCCCAGCAGTGCAAAGAAAATTTATTTTATACAATAAATTCTTTAAAACAATGATCGTCTCGCGTGACAAAGGGACTCACGGACTGTTTTCTCGTTGAGTTGAGTACGCACAGAAATGCTCACGCCTTCGAAAGCCCTCTCTATAGGACAAGACGTAAAGCTGACATGGAGGATTGTACGCACAAAGAAAACTTGTGTGTTCGGCGAAAATTTACTGCCAAAATCGTGTTTCGGTGGTCGCTGGATGCGGCTACTGTGTGAACGTTTCAGACGTTGGCGAACGCTGTAGGGAGAAGGTGAAGGACGTCGTGCCTATTCCGCCCGGAAACAACATTCGATGAAAAACTGCGAGCTACACCGAAGCTCTACGCTTACGCATCACTTAAAGGGGCCCTGCAACACTTTTCCAAGTAGCCATGGAATGGAATTCACTAAAGGAGCTTATTGCCTCACGAATTCACCGCCGCAAAAATTTCGTTGCGATAGCAATTATATGCACACTCTCGGCTGATTTTTGCCGTCGCCGTCATGCTCCGGATATGTATATGTATGTATATATATAAAAAAAAGGCACAAAGAAAAATAAATCGGAAGCAAAAAATTCCAAGGCACCCAACCGCGGATTCGAACCAGCGAACCCCTCGCTCCGTAACATGCTGCGTTAGAGCACTCAGCCACACGCCATGCATGCGCCAGCATACTAATAACGGCAAACTATTTATAGACATCATTTACGGCTGGCGGTATGCAGATCTCGCAGGAGCTTGAGCGTGTTTTCTATAACGCAACGCTCCTACATTTTCTTTCAATTTGAAAACTGCCCTTGAGACGCGCACGAAAAAGGTGCCCTTTTTCTCTACCCACTCGTGATGGGTTAACGAAAAAAAAAGAAAAGAACACCGCCCACACCTTGCGTCAGACGCCACCGCGTGGCAGGAGACCCAGAGGGGTCATTCCGCGCGCCGAACTTCGGAACTGCGTCTACCGGAGTCTATCGCAATTCTGCGTCACTTGCTGCGTTTCTGTACCTTGCGCATGTATAAGATCATTTCGTTAGTGTGAAATCTTGAAGCATGCAGTGATGTCGACGCGAACTTGGCAAGGCAGTTGCCGATGGCGGAAGATCGGCAGGGTATACACTGAACGCCTACAACGTGCCCATCTATGCTAAACTGATCGCATCAACTGGGACCCACAAAGACAGTCTTACGTCAGATACACAAGCACCTGCTATGGCAAAATGCAGTTTGCTGCGTTCTCTAGCTGAAGCTGTTAGCATATTAATATCCGTTTCACGCATCGCCGAACTGTTTGAAATGGGAAAAAAAGAACAATAAAAAACAAACGACTATCTGATTTTCAACCTGCTGACAGAGAGGTACTTAAAATCCTTGGGCGCATAAGATTCGAAGAATTTTCTGCTTTCTTTACTTCTCGATATTCTATCTATGCCAGCCATATTGGCTCAATCCGCTGGAAGAAATTTGATATCACTGCTGCCATTGGGAAAAAAATATATACATATGAAGTTTATACCTGTCTCGCTGAGGAATCCGAACGCTTTAAACAAGCTTATGGGCTTTAATGTCAAACACGCCAAGCGTTATGCGATAATCGCATTTCCCGCTCGGCGTGCGCTTACCGCTAGCGGTTTTTTATTACCGTCCTCAAAATCAAACATGAACGTCCTGCCAAGAAGCCATGAAGACATAAAAGCGCTCGAGTACCTCAATCGATAACGATGGTTCGTTCCTCGCTCAAAAAATGTAATAAGGAATAAAACGGACAACGAAAGATAAAACTCGCTTGTCGCAAAAGCCCGCTTGTAAGCATTCTTTTCGCGACGTCAAAGCAAAACACTCACAATCACTCGGACGAAGTTACATGCATACGCGAGCTTAAGCAAACGGCAGCGGCTAAACAGCGGGCGTTTGGTTCGGATTCACGCCCCTCAGCGATACGCCGACATATTAACTTATAAATCGTAAACAAGAAGATGTATTGAAAAGCTCGCACGCGATAGCGGTTTATTCATGAGCGGCCGCTCGGGATTCAGCATAATTTGCATCGCCCAGCGGCACTGCACAACCGCCGGACCGAACAAATTATTTGTACCCTCCCCCCACCTCTCTTCCCCCCTTGCTTTTGAGATGCGCCATGCAGATATTCAACGTGCCAGCGTCGACACTTCGACGCGGTTATTGAGAACGCCTCTGGCATGCCGCCAATATCATAACACCGCCTCTCAAACGCGGAGGGTTCTTTCGCTCGTTCATCCCTGGAACTCCTGTCTCTGCCCGTCTTCCTTTCTGTCCCTTTTCTCTCTTCGAAATATGGGTTGCCGTACTAAGGGTTTATTTGTCTTTGTTTCCTCGTCCCTCATTAAGCAAGAGCCGTATGATACTTTTATTTCACTTCCCGCTCGTCTGGACGGTAAACAGCGCGCCTTTTTGATCCTACGGGCGCGATACGTTTGCTGCCCCAGGTAAGAGAAAAAGAAAACAACTAAAGCAATCTAATTGAAGCTTCGCAAACATGATTATCTCGTGGATGTCTGACGATGCAAGTTTTGTTTGAAACAATGGGTAAATCAGTGTAGTCTCTGCCCGGAACGTTTAATCATGGGTGCAAATTCGTCATTTACGTAAAGACAAGAAATCGAGACATCTTTGTTTTCTTCGCCTTCAGGACGTTCTAGCTGCGTATGTGGCATCACAGCGGCTCCTCTCTCTGCTGCTAATCAAAGAACCATAAAAAAATATGGTTACTCAGCGCATAAAAAGGAACAAGTAGGAGGGGGGACAGTGAAGAGGAGGGATAAGGTTCCGAATGTTTATTCAGATGCTTTACACAACTATTAGTTTCACATTGTTTGGCGTCCCAAAGAAACTATATGTCTTTGAGAGGCGCCAGAGTTGCAGACAAAGCTTAACCAGACAACCCTGGTATTTCTTAACGTGCGCTTAAAGCTAACTACACGAGTTTTATTCGTTGCTTTCTTTTCCATTACTTTAGACCCATGGTTAAAACATTTCACAGGGCGTACATGAAATGAGGTCTTCTAGTAAGCACACCTTAAGATGACTGTGTTTTTCAATAAGTGCCTGAACCCGTCGCCCCAAACTCAACTAGATGTCCCATTAAGTAAGCGTAGTATACAAAAAAGTAAGCATTGCCGCTGATATTACTTCTTTCAGCGTGACGTGTGCTCGTACGCTTCTCTGAGAACAACTCAATAACATTGCGCTCCTCTGCTAGGTTCAGTTTTCAGGATGGTTTTGCATACGTCCTAAGCGTCCGTCATATCCTTCGTCGTCCTCAATCAAAATAGCGCTTTCCAATTCGATCCAGCGCTCAGCATAAGATCTCGCTCGAGACAGAACTGTCTCTCCAGCGCATATAGCGTAGTCGGCGTGCGCAAACTGCGTCTGCCGGGACCAGACAGCAGAGGGCTGGTCGCGAATCACAAATGTTGTGAGACAGCTGGCGTGGACGTGCAACCACTGGGGACGACGACGCCACCGCCTCCACCGGCTGGTAATGTTTATCCATATCTGTGCGATGCGCGCTGCGTATGTAGAACGAAAAAGAATGCGTGGAGTGTACGGTGGTGCGCGCGTTCCCGCATCACCACCTTCACGTATTCCAAGCATCGACTCGTAAGAAGAAAACGGGAGAATGGCGCCCGCGAGGCACCATAAACGAACAACAGAAATAGGCAAATCGGGATGATTCCCTCGATCCCTTCTCTCTACCTCACTCCTCTTTCTCACCCATTCACGACGTTCAGCATGCAAAGGCAAACATAACCACTATGCTGACCCTCTTTGATCCTTTATTTTCTTCCTAAAAACTCCTACGATTCCGAATAAGAGAAGATAAAAAAGGAAAGCGCACCCAAATACAAACGGGATCCTGAAAAGACTTCCCGCCCCGGCGCTCCCGACGCGTTTCCACAGCCTTCGTCAGAATATTTGCTGCCACAGAGATACCGGCATTTTTCTTCGTTTTCCTGGGTTTCTCATCTTCCACCCTCGAATCAATGTTCGTTTCCTTTTTTTCTTTTTCTTATTCTTCTCGCAATATTTGTTAGCTTTTACGACGTGAGGCTCGAGGGTGGCCTTTAGCTTATATAACCAAGTAGAAGGCGGTGTGGGGGGGGTGTTGACTTCGCATAGCCTGGGCGAAACGAGCGCCACCGAGTGGCAGGCGCGACGCCTTCCGCACGTGTCCGACGCTCAGCGTATGCACGCACGTGCGCTAAGCGCGCTTTGGGATTCAGGGCACGCAGCGGCCGTACGCTTGCGAGAAGTCGGTCGCGTTCTGAACCGTGCCCAGATTTTCGGTCGAGTTGTATTATGGAAAGTCGGGAGGTTATTACACAAAGAAGGGCTAGGAGTGCTTACGCCACCCTCGTTGAGAGGATTAAATATATATTTGTTTCTTTAATTCTTATTTTTATTTCTCTCTCTCTCTCTCTTTCTTTGTCTTTATACAAGAGGACGCAAGAACAGACACCTTTGGTAGGTTCCTCTACCTGCCCGTACACGAAGGAGTGATTCTATTTGGAGCAACGTTCAAAACACTGAATGCCACGAAAAAAGAAAGAGCAGGATTGATTTTTGCGCGTTTAACTTTAGTGCTCCTTAAGCTGCCATATAACCGATAGTTATCTTATTTTGATGACAAAAAAGTTATGTAAAACTAAATAAATTAAATAGTTTACATCGAAACGCCTCTGTTATATTGCCGCGAGCATCTAATTTTGATGTGTTCGGGCTTGACCCGCAAAGACTGTTAGCTATGCTGGGCGCAGACCACGCCGCGCTGTTTGAGAAGATTCGCGATTGTAGCAGATCATTTTGTTAAGGTTTGCGCGCTGGACGCGAATAGTTAAGCTTATTCCGGAGCTTGCGCGACCACCAGTGATAAGGCTGGAAAGTTCGATGCGTGATGTTATAGCCTAAAAGGCGGCGCGTCCTGGAGATGATGAGTTTTTCGAAGGCCGGTGCTCTGTTCGCCGCTATCAGTGCACAGCGGGTGTAGCGCTTGTAGTTTGACTTTTCGTTTACCGGGCACAGGTTCGCCCAAATAAGAAGTTTCCGTCTTGAACCCACCGACTGCTGACTTCGTCAACGCCACGCCCCTTTATGTGACACCAGCGCAAAAAAGGACAAAGGACAAGGAAGAACCACAGACGAGCGTCCTTGTCCTTTGTCCTTTTTTGCGCTGGTGTCACATAATGGACCACCAACTTGCCCAAAAACTTGCCCTCTTAAGGCCCCTGTGACAATATAATGTCAGCTAAATCATTCATGTTCTCTTTGCTAGCTACGGTGCAAGTGCGCGCACGAAGATGATTCGACTCTTCGTATCTTCATGGAAGAAACGACTGAAAGAAGGGTGTTTGTGGTGCTGTGGTAGAATACTTGACTGCCAAGCAGAGGGCCCGGGTTAAAATCCGATCCTACCAATTTTTTTTTCTAATTTCTTTTTTAACTGCGAAGCTGTTTTTGGTAGAGCCTTTCATGTTCGAGATCCTTGGTAACCGCTTGTGGGCATCATAAACGGCTATGCGCCACCGACGTTGGGTAAATCGCACTACTTACCACCGGTCCACTAAAAATGAAGGCCTCAGTTAGCCCAACAAAATGGTTTGTGCCACAGAAATCTGTGCGGCCTGTCAGGAAAACTATCATCATCATAAACGCGTATTTGCCACAGAAATTGGGTAACTCTCACTACACACAACTTCCACTAAAAAGGAAGAAGGCAACAGTTAGCCCAACAAATAGCACGCGCGTTACCATAGTCACACCACTGTCACGCGATACTTTGTGGTTATAAAAGGTGGTGGTTATACTACCACCTCAAAGCTTAAGAAAGAGTTTTAGGGGCGAAGCTCCTTATCCCGTGGGTCGTGCGTCCCATGTTTGTAGTAGTAGCCACCTGCTGATGACGATGACGATCGCGATGCCATACAACACATGGCGATGACGCTGCCATCACCACATGGAATGTACCCACTATGCGTCATAACGATGACGCTGATGACGATGACGATCGCGATGCCATACAACACATGGCATCGCGATATGGTCTCACATGCATATCGTTTGGACCGCATGCAACCAACCACCATCACGTCTTCGATGATGTACCTCCGGAGCTTCGCCCACGCATCATCATTCACTCCGCGGATATGCTGTGATTTTTTTAATAAACAGCAGTGATAGAACATATCTGAAAGACTTCCGAAACATAGAAACGCCACCAGCTTCGCATTTTTATCGGTGTCCGCGAAGCGGAGCAGGTTGAATTTTTTTTTCTTACTTAACGCGACAACGCGATAGCGGTTACGGACACCGGCCGGTTACGGACACTGTTGTGGTCTCATAACAGCTTTCGCAGTCATAAAGCCAGAACACAGTGCACTGTCTCGATCACGTTGATGTATCTTTCGCCTCGAAAGATACATCGGAAGCCTGTAACAAAAGTAGACTGATAAACGTTTTCGACAAGACGCGGGAGTGTGATAATAAGAACACACCTTGTAGACGTCGAGCTCTCCACAGAACTGGTCAAACTGCGTGTAGAGGGCGTTGAGCATGTTGATGACCATCATGGGAGTGGCCGTCGAGCAGATGGCCGTGAAACCCACGATGTCCGAGAAGAGCAGCGTCACTTGGTCATGCTGCTGAGCCTCCACCGATTCTCCTGAGCAAAAACACGAGGGTGTGATATCGCGCGTAGCTGTGTTTCGTGGGAATAAATGTTTTTTTTTAAATTAAATGTGTTGAATTAGAGGTTCGTGCCTAAGTATGGCTCCGGCTACTTATCCTTCTCTTACGTAGTATTTTGCATCATGACATGTGAATAGCCATAAGTGGACGCGAAATTTACGCATGAAAGTGTCCATTAACAGCAGCGATCTGCACACGTCAACAACAATGTTCACACACAAGAAACATCCGCGCTTTACACAAGAGTTCATCAAGGTGATCACACAACAATCACTCGGCACTTGCCTGCACTTTTAACGGAGCTGTCATAAAACACAAGAAACACATGAAAACAAACATGTGACCAGAACTGTCTGGCAATAACCAACAGCGCGAACAATAATTGTTTAGGTGAATCAGTATCATTCTGATATTCCTGATTCTTCTAAAAACTGCATTAGAACGTGCGTAGCGATATTTGGAAAAGCTTCTGTTGACCATGGGCCCAAGGTGTTCTTTTTTCTGAGTATGACTACTTATGTTTGTTAGCAAGCTTTGCCGTTCTGAAAACAAAAACGTAGATTTCGTACCCCTGCTGCTGAGTTTATATACAAGAAAAAAAAATAATAAACGAGAAAAGTGGCGTTAGACATAGTGTGGCTCGGTTGTTAGCCAGCATTCGACACGGAAATACCACGAACGTTGTCACAGACAGCACGTGTGTAATCGACGCGGTGAGCAAAAAAAAAAAATGACGGGCAAGCTCTTGCATGCTCAGTTTTCACGACAGATGTTGCTTTGTGGTTGGCAAAATATTTCCTTGTTAGGCACTTCGTGGTTTCTCCTGGGCTTGTCGCGTTCGCTTTTCTGAATCATTTTACCACTAGTCGCCTAAGGCATTCACTTCATTTTTTTTACTTTTAGGTCTGTGTTTTCTTTACATCGTTGTAAGTGACCGTGTGGGTCAGGTAATGCGTAATGGTTGGTCATTAGATAGGCTGCAGTGGTTGTCGCGAGGAAGCACTTAGCGTGTCATGGGATGCAGCTGCCGTCAGCCCTTAAATAACGGCCCACACTCCAAAATCTTTTCTGCGCTGTTTTAACCTGCGTGCTGTGGAGAGGTTGAGATTTATAGCACCTAGACTACTAATTACTCGGAGCTGGCAGACTTGGCGTAATGCCACATCCTTCCATAGGAGTTTCCACAGGGTTGCACCAATAAAGCCCGAATGAAACGGCCTTGTTGCGACGTTATGTGGTTTTGTTTAAGCCTACACCAGCTCACCGCAACTACGCGTCAGTATGTTAATCTGGAAAGAAAAGGAGAAAGTGACGACAGACTTCAGCGAGTTATGGCTGAAGTGCATAAAAATAAAGAGGAGAGAGAGAGAGGGGGGAAATCAAAGAACGGCTCGGAAGTTAACCAGACGAAAGTCCGGTTTGCTACCCTGCCCTGGGGGGAAGGGATAAAGGGGACGGAAAGGGAGACGGAAGAAAAGAGAGAGACTGAATTACGCGCACACTTGGGGGGAGCTATACACAAAAGGCAAGTACGTTAACACCGACTGAGCGCGGTTGGCTACCCTGCAATGGGAAAGGCTAAGTTTGGAGTGATAGATGAGAAGATTGAGAAACGTTCGCATTATGCCCACCCCCCACCCCCCTCACTAACATACGCATGCACAAGCGTCCGTCTTACAGTCTGCTACAGGCGTCTCTATGCAGGTTAGTGAGCCTCAAGAAGCACCGCAGCCCCTTCAATCGTAGCATCACGCCATAGCAGAAAACGAGGTCAAGGTCCCATGATCTTCCGTTCTGGGAAAAGCCGTTTAGTTGTCTTAAGCAGTTTAATTTTATAGCTCTAACCCTGTCCCTACGTGAAGATATTGTACTTTATCACATGAGAAAAAGTGCTGCTTTTATGAACACCAATATATTCCTGGTGGAAATGGCAGGCCGTGCCATTTGTGATACTTGTGGCATGAAAACAACCTTAAAAAAAAAAAGCCGGAATTGCTGGGTAAGATTGAACTTTGTTGAAAAGCAGGCTTGAAGCGATGACAAGTCGTTGAACAGGAAATGTCCTTGGAACCAACGCTTCAACAAGAAAGCCTGTTCTTTTTGTTTTTCTTTCTTCCTTTTTTTACACGTTGCGTGACTGCGCAGGTCACATACTTTGTAATAAGGGTCATTAGAGAGCGTGCAAAGGTTGCCCCGAGGGCGCATTTAGAATGTCATGAGCTGCGGCAGCTGTAAGTAGCTGTCCGAGAAAAGACAAGGTCCTCTCATCGAAACGTTCGCAGCAGTGAGTTTCCACTGCACAACAATTTCTCAAGACTTGCGGAATAGAATAAACTCGAAAGCATTTCTCGAGTTGAGTGTCAGAGAAAGACCACTGTGAACAAGGCTCCCGTTCTCGATACCGAAACGCCATTACATTGTTCTTTCTCTTGCGGTCAACGTCCTTCTCTTTTATTCAATGATTCTTTCTGACCAGACGGGTGTCCGTTGAAGCCTTGATTTCATTTCAGAAAGACTAAAGGTGTGCCCTGGGCACCGCGTGGCGCGTAAGCTTCAAGAGCGAGTTCTAACTCACCGAGCCACAGTTTCCGCGCCACCCTTGGCGGAAAGATGAGGTGCAGAAGGTCGACGTTCTTCTGTCGCTCTTCCTCGACGGCCAGGTTGGCCTCCTGAATGGAGGCTCGTATCTTGTCCATGCGCCGCTTGAGACCATCCTGAGCGCGACTTTGCTCCTCCACGAGCAGGATGTCGCGTGTGGCGTCGTGCACCGGAACGTCCGAAATGTAGAGGCCGCGGCGCAGCATGGCCGACAGGCCGCCGTCCACCACGGGTGAGCCCAGGAACAGCAGTGCGCGGGACTCCGGACAGTGGACCATCTGGCCCTTGATCTCCATGCCCTGAGAGGGAGAGAGAATCCCTCTGTCAGACAGACACGTCGTGTGATGAAGAATAAGACTGACAATGAAAAAAAAAATCTAGATCAGCTAGAACACCAAGGTTTGTACTAAGTCGGTAATCGAAAACTGACAGCTGCATCAACATGAAAAATTAATTATGATGGGGTAACCTCTCGACGAAGAATTTACGATCAAAACTCCTCTATGAAGTGTTTCATGGCAAAACCGGCATTCCAAAAGAACAATATTTCAACAAGCTTCATATTTCTGCTCACGTACTTATAATCGTTTTAAGATTTTAAAATACCACACCAGATCAAATGTGCACGCTAAATCATTTCTGTTCGTTCCATTGGTGAATGGTATCGCTTATCAAGTCATAAAGGGCGCTGTGTAAGTGAAAATGAGTGTTTCTCAACATTGTAACTCCCCTGCTGCATCTCACTCACTCACTCACTCACTCACTCACTCACTCACTCACTCACTCACTCACTCACTCACTCACTCACTCACTCACTCACTCACTCACTCACTCACTCACTCACTCACTCACTCACTCACTCACTCACTCACTCACTCACTCACTCACTCACTCACTCACTCACTCACTCACTCACTCACTCACTCACTCACTCACTCACTCACTCACTCACTCACTCACTCACTCACTCACTCACTCACTCACTCACTCACTCACTCACTCACTCACTCACTCACTCACTCACTCACTCACTCACTCACTCACTCCTACATATATCGGATAAGCAACCTGTAAACCTTCCAGTGGTGCACACACCTAAACACATTTAAAATATAGAAGCAGCAAAATGGGCGAACAAATAGCACAATGGTGTATTTAAATTAAAATCTCAAACAAAACAAAGTGGCATAGAAATAGCGAACACAGAATATTCACGAGGTCCTCGTTGAACTATTTTCCAGCAAATCATGGCCGTTTGAGCAATCTTTATGATATCGTTTCATGGCTAAAGCTGGTAGCTTGAGGAGTTATTGCTGAAGTGATGTAATCGTGACTTGCCCTCATTCAGGCCGCTAACAGACGCGCATAAATAACGAACATCTTCCACCGTCCAGAGAAAATAACATCCGAAGTTCATGTGAACGTTGAACTGATATCTGAAGCGTTCCGAGTTCAACATATTCTCTGCTGCTCAGACAGTATATACGGACTCTTAAAGTAGATTGCCTTGTCAAGAAGTTACGTTACAAGAAGACGCATAAACATGCAGCGACATGCATCAAACCATATGAAGGTCAAGCGAGCTCGCTTCATGAGTATTCTATCATGCTATTAACGCAAAAATATAGATGACAGATGACGGCGCTCTCGTTAGACTGCCAAGGATATATGACTCTGTATTGCGTCTGGACAATGCGCACACGCTTAGAGTTAGTGAACATAGAGGACGGCTTAAATAACAGTCGCTGATCTGCCATTTTCTTCAACTTCGAAACCCTTGACGGCACTTTACCGAGCACGTAGAGACGCCGATATGGCCTGGAAACAGCCCCTTGCCAAATTTATTCCTCTATTGAAACAGCAGACTTTGACATTTATTGACTCTAATATAAACAACTCAATTGGAAATCTTGAAGTCTCCATTCCTTTTTTTCTCTTGAGTTCCTACTTTCTATTATTCTTCTGCTCCCCCTTTATTTCTTAATCCCTGTCTTCCACTTTCCGGCACAGGCGAGCAACGTGCCTTTTTCGTTGAGTGTTGCCAAGGCAGTGCGTATCCGGATATCTTATTTCTTCTTATCATGTTCGGCATATTTGAATAATAATTTTAATAACAGCAATAACAAAAGAATAAGAGAAAAATAATGGGGTGCTATGGACTTTCAATCAGCGTGAATTGTTGAATACATTTACGCTTATTTTAGATGCGCGTTCATCGATAAGTTGACCAATGTTTTTCGAAAACGCAATCTCCAAACAAGACCTCTACAGGAGCACGAAACCACTATACCACATAAAAGGCAACCTTAGTACTACCACTGCCTACCAGCGTTTTCAGTGGTGGTATACTGTAACTAAGTGATAAAATACACGAGCATAGAGTGACCCATGTTGTACTAAGCAGCTTAAACAAGTGCTTCTAACAATCAAGACATGTGGGAAAATTTCATGCGCGGTTACAGCCGTTCCACGAACGTCAGACCTCGCATTCACCTGACATTTTGTTAGGCTAGAAGTTTGCTGATCAGTGGAAATGGCGTCCTCTCATGCTGTCACACATATCAGCGAAGGCAGGTGGCTATTGGAAAATAGTACTTCCCAAGCAAAAAACTATTCATGGAGCCCCAAAGCCGATACTCATTAAAAAGCACTTTTTACCAGAGTTTTCCGCAAGCAACAAACTCTATTCAATCCTGATGTGTACTTATCAATAGCGAAGGCATCCGCAGAAATGAGAAATATCACAAAAGAAACGTTTCGTGAATTCGACCAAGTCGCCTTGAGTTACCAACAAGGACAGAGTACAAATCCACTCGCTTACCTTGTACCTTTCGTGTTTGATGGCGTCATCGCGCACCTGCAGCAGGAACGGCAGGTTGATGTTGGCCACCACGTGGTCGAAGCGCATCTCTATCCGCGGCTCGACGAACGTGAACAGTGCCGGAAGCGTGCTGGCCCGGCCGCGGCCGCCGAAGATACGCGCCAGCCCCATGCCGAGCTGCGTCAGCTTCAGCTGCCGATCGCACATGAAGTGGAAAGGGAACGCGCGGCAGAAGGTCGCCACCGACACGGCCAAGTCCTCCGGGTTCGCGCTGGCCACGGGCGCAGCCGCAACGCCGCCGGCCGGCGCGGACAGCGTCAGCGCCGGGCTCCCTTCCGGCTGAAGGACGAGCGTAGCCAGCTGCGCCTTAGAGCCGGCGACGCTGACGCGCACGCTGAGCTGGAAGAGCTGCGAGGCGAGCCGGCGCAGCGTGCCCGCCAGCAGCCTGAGCAGCGACTCGCCTCTGGACGCGCACTGGAGCACGAGTCGGCCGTGCTCCTCGCGCACTCCGCTGAGGCGGCCGCCGCGCAAGGGCAGGTGTGCGCGCTCGAGGACCACGTGCAGCGACTCGAGGTTGACGAGGAAGTCGGCCAGCGTGCCGCCCAGGAAGCGCAGTGCGTTGCCGTGCCAGTCCAGGGTGGAGGAAGCGTGCGCCTCGCCGGCGCTCTCCAGGACGGCGTCCAGGGCGAGGCCTGAGATCGAGCATGTCAATGGATGTGTTTAGGTGCCGCAATGTAGGGCTGTTAACTTTGCCGTTTTGTATTTTTAACAGCTGAACGAATAATGCTACGGTAGACACATATGCATGAAAACGGTTGGGTTGGTACATTCGACGTGTCACGACATGATTAATTCTCGTCACGATATACAAAAAATAGAAAAACATTCGCTTAACAGCCTAAGGTGGCGGCGCCCACGTGTCATGTAAATATCGCCGATAGGGACCTTGAGCCAACAAGAAGGCCTTCGGACGCCTTCCGTTTATCACTCTAGCGTCGTCGATTTCGGTCGCTGGGGAAGCGACCAATGTAAGATGACATTCGCACGCCAGCGACATGCGCTTCAGGACTCGTAGTTACACGCCATGCTTTGCCAATCTGGTGTTTAGCAGTGTTCACGCTTCTTATTTTAGGAACGGCCAGCGTGTCCAAATCCGTCGGAGCAAGGGCACCCAGAAAACTCCAGGAATTACAGACTCTTCCCCTCTGCTAAGCGATCTGTGGCGTCACGACTAATGCGCGTCGCGTCCTTCTAAATTTCTGTTCACCATCATTTAGGTTACGTGTTCATGCGCTACAGTGACTGCGCGTAATAATAGACTGCGCGGTTTCGCTGAGTGAGTGAGTGTGCTGGACTGATCACCTGTAATGGATGGTAGAGGCCCGTGTACTGTGCGATGTCAGTGCACGTTAAAGAACACCAGATGGTCCAAATTTCCGGAGCCCTCCACTACGGCGTCTCTCATAATCATATAGTGGTTTTGGGACGTTAAACCCCAGATATTATTATTATCATCACCTGTAATGGTGGCAACCTCTTGCGCCAGCCGGAGCAGGAACTGTATCTGGGCGTCACTATCTTCGGCCGCGGTCACGCTGTCATCGTCTCGCAGCTCGTCGTGCAGTAGCGACGCCTCGCGGGCGTTCAGCCCGTCGTCCATTGCCCGCCTGCATACGGATTGGTTGGTTATGTGCAATCGTCGAGGGTTTATTCAAGGAAGGACACGTGGTATTGTAATAACTATCTATAATCAAAAGGGCTAGAGATATAAAGAGCAAGATTCTTCATTGGTGAATAGTCCAAGCAGATGTCGCTATGGTTGCCCTAAAAGCGACCATTGCTTCTTGCGATGACAACTGATAGCGATAGTGCATGAAAGCCCGACAGGCACTTCGAGCATTGTCAGCTTGGAACGTCCAGAGATTCCATGAAAGATTAGTAACAATAACATAGCGAATGTTCGTGGGAAGCACTATGCATGTCGCAGTAATTCAGCACGGTGGTTTCAGGTGAATAAAATGTCGGTAAAGTAGTATCATACCTGAGTCCCACCTGATAAACATCACCCAGCTTTTACCAGCGAAGCTGTTTAGCCAGTCGTTCCTTGTTCACCCCGTACCAAAAAAATAAAAAAATAAACTATCATCATTATCATAAACGTGTATGCACCACAGAAATTGTGCAAAACCCAATACTCACTACTGGTCCACAAAACATGAAGAAGGCAAATATTAGCCTAACAAATGGCTACGAAGCTACGGCGGCGAGTCGAAGACCCCGAGTACGAACAACGAGAAAATGCTAGGGAACGGGAAAGGCGACAATCTATGAGAGGTGCGAACGCTTGGTTTCAGCTCGAGGTTCTGTCTCTGCAGTTTGGACATCCGTGCAGTGTCTGTGACTGTGTGTGGGTTAACTCTAACCTCTCTGCGCTGAGAATCAATGTAGAAACAACCTATAGCAACCCCTAGCTAAAGCCAAGCAACGCCTTAAATCACAACCTGCACCACTTAGGTAAGGCCTACAAACAACCAAGAAGCAACCAGATTAGCCTTCCATAATCGTCCAGTTTCGCTGTTTCAAGCCTTGTGCGTCTCCCAGTTAAAGCTTCGCCATTTTGTTGACCTTACTGCAAAGGCGCGTCGTGGATTTCAGTTTCCTTCTCGCGAGCACCGAAATCTAGAAAATTTGCTTGCATAACGTAAACCAATTAGTGTGTTTCCGCGATTGTAGTCTCAGTAGCTCAACGAGAGCGCGTCGTTCAGCTGTTATCGCCGTCGTCTTCGAAATGTTTTAGTAAACTCAAAGCCCTTCGCTACGCACTGAGTTTGTTGTTATCGTTTTGTGAGTGAACGCAACGTTCTACGCAATTCGCTGAAGAAACTAGACGACAGACCTTTTCCCGAAGAGAATATCCCCGGATCGTGGCCCTGCGCGTCGCAGGCAAGCAAAACAATGCGAACATCGCTAGGTTTTTTTTAAATCGACCGGGTTAAGCGACCGCTTGTAGGCGTGCAATGGCCAGGCGCACGTACCCTGACAGTGCTTTTCTCCCTCTTCTTTCTTTCTTTCTTTCTTTCTTTCTTTCTTTCTTTCTTTCTTTTAATTCCTTCGTACCTTCCACCCAGGGTAGGGTAGCAAACAAGACACGCGTCTAGTTGATCTCCTTGCCTATCATTCCTTTCCTTCCTCCTCCTCCTTGTTGCTAACTCTTCACCTCCAGGGCAACTTGGTGAACTCCAATTTCTTCGGTGTGTTAAAGGGAAGCTAAAGCACTTTTAAAGATAAGCGACTCTGGAGCGTGTAAGGACAGTTTGATCCCCGCTGAATTCGAAAAGCGGTGTGAGAGTTCTCAAATGTGAACGCAAATAGCACTTTTTGGCAAAAGACGAAGGCTGTGGCCGCAGGGCTTCTTGAGATGCTGAGCGAACGCGGTGACGTCATCCGCGGTATGACGCGTTATCTGCAACAGCCGCACTGCTGAAGCGTGGCCGCCTCGATTAGCTCCGTCAAAGGCACGCCACGAGTTACTCCCGGAGGACACGATTGAAGATACGAGAGACGCTTGTGCACGTCGAGCTCGGCTGTTGTAATTCCAGATATTGCAGTCCAGCTGCAGAATTTTCAGTTTGGCTATACTTACTTGAGCCTTCGTCCCATGAACAGCGCTCTCGCAGTTCGGATCAGTTAGCGGCCAGAACCTTCCGTCGGATAATAATAATAATATCTGGGGTTTAACGTCCCAAAACCACCATATGATTATGAGAGACGCCGTAGTGGAGGGCTCCGGAAATTTTGACCTTCTGGTGTTCTTTAACGTGCACTGACATCGCACAGTACACGGGCCTCTACCATTTCGCCTCCATCGAAATGCGACCGCCACGGCCGGGATCGAACCCGCGACCTTCGGGTCAGCAGCCGAGCACCCTAGCCACTGTTCCACCGAGGCGGACTCCTTCCGTCGGAGTGCAGCACGGCTCCGCCAAAGGACTCGAAGATGACGTACGTTTCCACGCCCAGAATTTCGGCGCGCTCGCGTGGGCAGAGGAAGACAAACTTTTCTTTCGCCTATTCTAAAGCTCCGTCAGCAACAACCACGGGAAAAATTAAGACATCGTTGACAATAATGTCGGTCCTTGCTAACCACGAAGCTTTATCGAATTCTAAAACCTCTTCAGCTTCCCTTTAAGACATGCTAGTTTATAGTGCTCTATTGTTTCAGGTAACTCATTTTATCTGCGACTCACTTGGGGGGTTCTAGCGACGTTGAACCAAATTTAGTGTAATCTTGTCGACTTTTTTTTTTTTTTTGTCTCGGATCTACAGTGACACTACCAGAGCAAAAAGTTTGCAATACTTGCTGTGTCTTAATTACAGTGGTAGTTTTGCGCACTGAGTTGAAAGCTGTTTAGTCAGAGCTTATATCTGATCGGTTAAAGAACAATGAATATACCAATACAAGTCAAGCTCTAAAGCAGCGCGACTTCCTTGCCTTTGTTCTATTTTTGTTAACTTCCGGTTAATTACGTTCGAGATAGTTTTGAAGCAACGTTAACGAAACACGTAAGTTGTTGGGGCTTACGAGAACAATGCGTGCTGGGTTTCCGTTTCCTGCGACAGCTGCCGCAAAAAAAAAAAAAAGTCGAGCATCGCAATTTCTGTGAAAGGACTGAGTTTTGTGGCCGTCCCATTTATTTCGTAGAAACAACAATAAAAGAGACAAAGAAGCATGTAAAGATGAAACTGTCGGCGTGCGAGTTATTTTACCCCCCTTATGATAACGAAGGCTCTTTCTCGTGCGCCTGCATATGCGCAATCAAATCAGTTTCACGCGTGCTCTGACTTAAACCGGATGCGAAACTCGATTTCCTGCCAGCAGCTGCCAAAAGAAAACGCGCGAAGCTGGCCATCTCTCAAATGAAGCTTATTCGGCTTTCTTTTCTTCCTTTTATTCATTTTTTTTTTGTTTCTTGGTTTGCGACAATAAATGCGGTTATGTGGACAGAGACTGTAATTCTTCCTCCGCAATGCATTCACCCGAGAAGTTAGTTGGCCGGCGTACGAGGCAACTTCATTTTTCTTCCTCTTTTTTTTCCTCAGATGTAAAGCGCCAAGCGTACATTAACGTGAGTGTCGACGTCGTCATTGTTGCTGTGTTTTGTTGTGATTGTTTTTTTCGTCATCTTCTCTTTATGTTCTTGTTACTTTCCTTAGAAACGTCAGCTCATCCCAAAGTAAAAGCAACTTTTCTGCCCCCTCACCAAAGCGGAAGCCGCATGCATATATTTTTAATTCCTTTCCCCGGAAATGTTACCTCAACGAAAAAACGGTGGGCCTGCACAGAACGTGCAGCAAAGTCACAGCGAAAGCTCGAAGAGCGGCCTTTTTAGAGCCCGTTGAAAACTCTCTTGGGACAACTATACAACTGCATTTGCAACATATCCGCTACGCCACAAATCATCATGTTTTTGTGAAGTAGGGAAGCCCCCATTATGCCATTATTCGTCATTCTGCGGACAAGCCAGATAACCGCTACACATATGTAAGGCATTATGTACACTTTGCTGATGCTATGTCTGATGACGATGAAGAATCACGGCTGCTGGATAAAAAAGAAACCTTCTTTTTTATCCAGCGGCCGTGGAAGAATTATGGCTGAGCATCTTGTAGTGGCGGGCAGGCTTTAAACATACATTCGTTGCGCAATTTGCATTGAGAGACGCCTGTTTGTTAGTTTACTCCTCTGCCACACGATATTGCACACGTTAAAGCGATTCCCTTGTCCGACGTGACGTCTGTGTGTAGTCTTTTTGAAAAAGTGGTTTCAGGCACCAGAGTAGCTCTGTGGTAGAGTAGTCGACTGCCACGCCCTGAGAGCCCGGGTACAAATTCCATCCAGTCCTGGATATATATTTTTATTGCGACAGCAATTATATGGAACACGCTCGGCTGATTTTTGCCGTTGCCGTCGCCGTCATGCCCCGGATATGTATACGCATGTATATATATAAAAAAGGCACAAAGAAAAATAAATCAGAAGAAAAATATTCTAACGCGCCCGACCGAGGATTCGAACCAGCGACCCCTCGCACCGCAGCGCGGTGCGTTACACCACTGAGCAACGCCCCATGCATGCGCTGACATAATAATGGCAAGCTATTTAATTACCGCTGGCGGTATGGGGATCTCGGAGGAGCTTGAGTGTGTTTTCTATCAAGCAACGCTCCTACATTTCCTTTCACTTTGAAAACTACCCTTGAGACGCGCACGAAAAAGGGGCCCCTTTCTGTACCCCCACTCGTGTGTGGAACGAAAAAAAAAAAAAAAAGAACAGCTTGCACCTTGCGTCAGACGCCACCGCGTGGCAGGAGACGCAGATGGGTCATTCCGCGCGCTGCACTTTAAAAGAAGAAAAAAATATATAAAAGCGTCGGGTTCTTCGTTATCGACATCCCCCCAGAGTGGGTACGTGCCATACAGTAGAGGGAAAAGCAAAACAAAATAAAACTTGCAGCGCGTTGTTCAAACACGAAGGCGTAACAACTGTGATAGTTGTTAGTTGACGCTTGTCCTGTGTATACCTGCGCGTCCTTTTCGAGCGTCCTTCCTTTATGCTTCATTGGGAAGCTGCAAGTATCGAGCTGCTCGTCGATCTTCGTGTGACATTCCAATTTCTTGCTATCGCATTCATTGCTTCGCCCTTGCGGCGAAACTGTGACTTTTTTTTTCTCGTTTCGTTTTTTCTCATTTTGCGCGATAGCGGTTACGGACACCCATGGCGGCGGCGGACAACTAGGGCACAAAAAACGCCTGTTGCGGTGACCTCATAACAGGTCTCGCTGTAAACGCACGCTGCTTTACAATAGAAAGTTTTCATATGTGCTCGAGTTTTAAAGCACTAACTGTCTCATGTATTGCGTTAAAACGTATTTCCTATTTAAGGGAACGTGCGTTACCTTATTTTAAATTATTTTTTATATATACGAAAGAATGGCTATGCTGTGCCCAGAGTAGATCGTACTTGCTCAGCAGGCTATCATTTTCCTTCGAGCCTCTTTTCCAATATACATGCACTACATGACTTCGTGGAGGCGATACTAACCTGAAAAACAAGTGGTTTTCTGCTCTACAACTGGTGTAGGTTAAATTAAGAGTCCTTCCCCTATCGGGGAAAATGGGGCAAACGAAGTTTGGCGGGTGCTTCCTTGACCTATTACATTTCTTTTCTTCTCGCTTTGTTTCTTTCTGTATTTATTTCTATCCCCGGTGAAAGCGATACGGCTATGATTGATTGCGGGCGTGGTGTGAGGGCGCGCCCACGCAGTTGCCACTATGCCTAGAGACTCATGTTCCGGCACTGGCGCCGTAATGTGAGGTTGCGCATTCACATCCTGGCAACAATTAAAGCTTTGCAACGTGAATTTACGAGTGACACCTGGATAATCGATAAAAGCTTAGAATTGCCATGTCAGAAACGGCTGATAACCGACAAGTCCAAAATCAAGAGAACATCACTTATTGGAAAATGGTGCATACAAATATGCATATGGCCGGTGCAACTTCGAGGGCCGCATTTCCGGTCGGCGTCGGGTTTTCCGCTTACGACAACGCCGCCATCGAAATATGTAACTCCTAACGAGCTTCCCTTGAAAAAGTGGAATAGCAGACTCGAGACTCACCAGCCGTAGTAACAAGCTGACGTATGAATGTGAATCTAGAAGAACATAGAGAACATATCAACGAAATTGGAGAATCATGAAGAAAACGGAACCCATCCACGTTTGTATAGTCCCTGTTTGTAGTGCGACAAACTTGTTGATATGATAAGCTGGGCACGCTATATTACGCATAAATGCTTCAAGTTTCGTTGCTATGGAAACTGCACCTTGTGGATTGGATTAGTTCAAACACTCGTACCCCTTTCAGTCATGGTGTCTTCATATCTCCATATAGAAACGTGATTCTTAAGGTTGACTTACGATATATGTCTCGTGGTTTCACGTTTTCTGCGTTAAGCAGTAATTAGATGTGAAATGAAACGCATTCAGTGGTTTTATTAAGAAAGCACAGGGGCTCTCATGTATAAAGAAGTGTCACAAACTTTCTCATGACCCCAGTGAAGCATTTTGGTTTGCCTTAGTAACATTACACGTGGGAAATATTCTTGACGGTAGCTGGTGTCGTTTTCCAAGTAGGCGAACAAATGAAAACATGATGGATCTTGAGAGAAGAACCCTTGTAAAGCGATAGGTGAGGCACGGGAATGTGCTGAACGTAAAGAAAGCGGCACCTTTTTTTTGAAAAAAAAAAAAGATATATACTCACACAAGTTCATCCCACAAGGCAGGATCTTTATCCGGACACCACTTGACGGAGAGCCTTGACCACTGCTGACGGCTGCGAACGAGAAAAAAAAAAAAAAAAAAAAAGACGAAGACTGCAGATCAAGTGTGACGCTGAGGAGGAATCAACTTTATTCGCACAGAAGGCGCGGGCCTTAGGGTGGCTCCACGTGGGCAGCGACCCTTTCGGCCCAAGCAGCAATCGCTAGCTGCTTTTCCTTAACGGGTGTTTTAATAAGCTCTTCCCACGCTGTCCGTGAGCGAGCTGGCAGGAGCGTTCTGGGGGGAGGAAATCCTTCACATCCCCACAATATGTGATTTTGTGTGGCCAATTCTTGTGCGTTACAATTTTGGCAGATTGGGTTAACCGATCCGCGTGTAATAAATGCCAGACGGTGAGGACTAGGAAACGAGTAAGTCTTAATGCGGCGGAGGATCGTGGCCTGCGCTCTCGTGAGGTTTTCATCGGGCGAAGGGTAGACACGCCGTTCATTTTTGTAGAGATTGGTTATGTCATTAAATGAAGTCGGTGCCTCACCGGGGAAAACTGGGTCCGAGAGACGCGCCTCCCGGTTTGTTAGACCTCGGGCTACGCGGTGCGCCTCCTCGTTCCCAGGGTTCCCCGAGTGGGCAGGGACCCATACTAGTTCAATAATTTTGTCACGCTGACAGTTTCTCAAAACCCTCGCCGCTCGGAGGTTGATGGTACCTTTCGAAAGGTTAATGATGGCTCTCTTCGAGTCACTTAAAATCGTTCGAGTGGAGGCGCTCGTCATGGCCAAAGCAATAGCGGCCTCTTCAGCTTCTACGGCGGAGGGCACCTGTACCGAGGCGGTATTGGTAATCTGTCCGCCTACCGGTCACCACACTCACGGTATACCATTGCTTATTTTGTTTGGCCGCGTCTACGTACGTGACGAATGGATTGGTTTTGTATTTTTCATGAAGGTCTTTTGCTCTGGCAGACCGCCTTCCGTCATGTCTGCCCGGTAGCATGTTCTTGGGAAGAGGCTTCACCACGAGCTGGCGTCTGATCGCCTGTGGTAGCGAGGTCCGCCCAGCCGAGTCCATCACGGGGTTCATGCCTAGTCTGTTCAGAACACTTCTGCCTGCAACGGTACTTGACAGACGGGCTAGTTGCGCAGTTTTGTGCGCCTCAATGAGTTCATCGAGGGTGTTATATATGCCTAATTCTAGTAATCACTCGGAGCTTGCATATCGAGGGAGCCCTAGGGCCGATTTGTATGCCATGCGAATTATACTATTGATTTTTTCTTTATCAGAGAGGCGGAGGTGGTAGTATGGGAAGGAGTACACAATGCGGCTGATCAGGAAGGCTTCGATCAGCCGGCATAGATCTGGCTCCTTCATTCCACGATGTCGCGTGGCTACGCGCCTGAGCAGGCCACATATTTGGCGGGCCGTGGCTTGCAGCCGCGCTATTGCCTCTGAATTGTGCGTGTTGTGTTGTATTAAGATTCCCAGCACTCGGATCGTTAGCACAGGACGGACCGGTCCGTCTTCCATATTCACGAAAATAGGAGTAGCCGAGTCCCCTGCAGCCCTGGATTTGTGAGATTTATTCCTAATGATCAGAAGTTCAGATTTTTTGGGAGAGCAGACAAGACCGTTTTGCTTAACAAAATTCTGTACTGTGTCTGCGGCCTCCTGTAGCGCATCTGTGATCTCACCATCTGAACCACTGTTGGTCCAGATGGTGATGTCATCCGCGTAAATGGAATGCTTTATGTGAGGAATCCGCTCCAGTAACGGAGGGAGAGCTCGCATGGTAACGTTAATGTGACGCTGAAGATATACTTCGTGCTTAACGGTAAACTAGTGTGTTGCAAGATCAAAGAAAGAAGTGTAAATTTAAGGGATCGTTTTCTTTGTTAGACACAATATTAATGAAATTCGGTCTGTTAGTTCTAATTAAGATCAATCAAAGTGACATGCCGCGAGGTCCCTATTCATCCTCTTTGCGGCGGCTTCATTTTCAAGGGAGCGGACTGCAAAAACACGCACGTGTTTAGAGTGAGACGCACGTTAAAAAAAAAGCCCCGGGAAGTCAAAATTCATTCGGCGCCCATCAACACGACGTGCCTCATTTACCACTGGGTGACACGTGTTCGTACTGCTCCGCCCCAGTGATGGAAGTAGATGCACATAATCTGATATGGGCATATAAAAGCTTACAATTGAAACTCTGCCGCCTCCTACTGCAAGCCGGCATTCGCTACAGTGTCAGGACTAGCTGTGACCGCTGGATACATGATAAAAGGTACCACGAGACACTGCTTCAATTCATACTCAATACAGGCCTTGCAGCACACATCCACTACATATATACGTCGAAGGTATCATACGCGAGCGCTATCGCAATAAAAAAAATTGCAGTTATTTTGACACGTAGAAACGTGGATTTCATTTCTTTAACACAATGAATAATCCGACACAAATGCGCACGCACGCGTGTGCCTATACGCACACAAAAGCACCCGTACAGTCGCGCTTAAGCGTGCGTTTTTTTAGTAGCGAAGCTCCTTAGGCCGGCACCCCGCCGTCGCCGTCGCCATTGAAGCTCCCTGGCACGGTGCCAGCTGTGGCGTCTCCCCCTCACGCGGGAGGATAAACGAGCTTTATGAGCGCTGGAACGCGGATGGCGTCTGCACGATGCGCAAAGCGCGATAATGCGAACGCATGCGAAACGGAGGCAGATTAGTCTCCCTCTCCCTCTTTCTCCGACGCTGCCCTCTGCCCTCAAACCGGCGAATGCACGAAACCATCGCTCAACCCTGTCGTCCGCCCAGTGGTTGGTCCGTTGACTGGACAACAAAACGCCGGGCGCGCCGAACGCCGCGTGCGTCCATTTCTAAGGAGCTTCGCTCATCGGTTGTATTCGAACATGGAACAACTGCACGCGCATGGATGAGTGCTTGCGCGCGAACGTATTTAGAATAAATGTATTACATGGTAAACAGTGGCTTCGCGTCACAGCCTCGCTCAATAATGGCGTGGTAACGTCCAGAGTTCAGTTGTTGCAAAAAAGACAAAGCGATAGAGATAGAACGAAAACGGCAGCTGTGCGTCTTGTTTGTGGTAACGTTCGGAATTCTTGCTTTAAATCTGGGCCGACTTACTTTATGAAGCCTGGTCTTATTAAAATATTTCTATTAAGCATACATTCCGCAGGTTAAGAGCTATGCACGCACTTTAGGACAGCCACTTATCTCTTATCCGTAAAGCAAGCATGAAAAAGCAAGTGTTATGACATGACTGCCCAGAAAGCTCGTTACAACGCCGCTGCCTAAGTTTCCTGATGTCTACCGGCTATGTAAAAAAAAAAAAAGTCACTCTGAACAAGAAAATAATAAAATACAACCTTAAGTAATAGTGTACAATACTGAAAAGTAACACTATAGCTATCGCGGGAAAGTAAGCTTTGAATGCGTGAACGCTGGCAGCGGTTCTCGCGGGTACAACAAACTTTTTTAATGAGGAAACTTTCGGCATGTATGTATAGTCACTGCACAATTATTGTTTTCTTTTGCTTCTATGAGCTTCATACAAAGTACGTGTAAGCACCCGTGACGAGGGATTGCACTTTTGCAAGAAGGTAATCCGCCGTCGCAATCCTGGCATTAGAAGAAGCGCTTCGGAGTGATAAGAGTGCCAACGTATGGCAAAAACCACGTGAGACGACCGCGGTAATTACCCGCTTTTAAAGAGGCCTTTTGTTCTTTTCTTGCATTTTCATTCTTTCTTTTTTTTTTTTTTTTTGTACGCTGCGTTTATTTCACGCAGTACTAACATATAGCGCAACGTCATATTCTGCGCATCCTATAGACCTATACCATGTTTGTAAACATCGGTTGGCGCCGTCGACATACTGAGGCGCTTGTAGCGACGCCGCGGCGCGTAGGCTCCGCACGGCCCAAAGCTCGCCACCACCCTCCATGATCACGTGACAACTGGCACATCAGCTGCAAAGCTGCCTCCGAGCAGGGCGTGTCGGGCCAAAGCTCGCCGCCACCCTCCATGATCACGTGACAACTGGCTCAGCAGCTGCAAAGCTGCCTCCGAGCAGAGCGTGTCGGGGAGCCTCCCCGACGCGCTTGCACGGAGGCAGCTTTGCAGCTGCTGTGCCAGTTGTCACGTGATCATGGTAGGGTGGTGGCGAGCTTTGGGCCGGGCAGAGCCTACGCGCCGCGGCGTCGCTACAAGCGCCTCAGTATGTCGACGGCGCCAACCAGCTGTTTACAAACATGGAACAGGTCTATAGCTTTGGACAGTCATGCTAAATATCGGTTCATCTCACGATGCGTAGGAATAAATTAAGCTCTCAGACAAACTCTGGTTCGATGTAAATCGAAACGTCTTTCGTGACCTTATGGTTTTTGATATCGTTATATTTATTACTACATTTTAGCAATGCAATATAACGGCTGAATTTTTCTTTTCTTTTTTTTTTTTTTATGTTGGCCAGAAAGAAACAAGGCGGCCGTGGTGTTAACTGCGGAACAGTTTAAAGGGGTACTGACACAAAAGCTTTGGCCTCGCGTTTTTTTTTCTTTTTTTTTTTTTTTTTTTGCTGCAATGTGTTGCTGGGGGGCCTGTTAGTCATAACACGGCACCTCGTTTGCTGCAGCGCGCGACAGATAATTATTTACAGGCTCCTCATTGCCGACCAGTTTCAGCTTCGGCTTGAGAGAGCTCCAAAAACGACAAGCCGCCGGGTGCAACTATCACCACCTAGCGTGTGCAGCTCTCGACCACGTCAGCACACAGAACTGTGACGCACTTCCACACGGTCCCCCTCAAGAAGTCCTTTCGAATAGGAAACGGGACAGCAGTGTCGCCAAACACAAAACTTTCAACGCGTGCGCCGTGGCCACGGACTCGCGACCAGCCGCCGAGAAGTATAGACTGCTAGCTGGAACAAACCGCGGCGAAAAAAAAAAAATAAAAAGAAATGGCGGCTATGACGCCATCACAACTTGTTTTATTGACTGCAGCGTGGTGACGTGAGGGAAGTAAGGGGGTCCCCATGGGGTCCTTTTCGATGGTGTCAACACCTTTCAAACTTCAAAATTGCTGTAAAATACCTTCCAAGCTATATTGGCGGTTGATATTTTGCAGATGATATAAGCATGTTCATGGGAATCGATCCCGCAGGCTATCTCGGCCGCGAAATTTTGTGTCAGTGCCCCTTTAAGGGACCACCCTGTCGCCGGCTCATGTCCCGCGTTGTTGTCAAGCGGTGTGATATCTCTCGTTGGCGCCACAAACGTCGCACGTTTGATACACATACGCCTAGCCATGGCTTCCGAGATTAGCCGGCGGCGGCACGCCGCCGGCTAATCTCGGAGGCCATGGCCTAGCAGGCTGCACGTTTGAAACGATAGCATGCTTGCCCGTGAACGCTAGCGTCACCAAAGGCAAAGGCTTCGTCTGTGCGAGCCAGTGAAGCGACAGCGAGACGCCAGTTAGACGCACCGCGCTCAGGGCAGCTAACCGCTGAACAGTAGGAAGGAGACCGTGGAACAGAGAACAGATAATCGCAATGCATTTAAGATAATCCCTAAAAAAACACGAAAAGGTATAAAACATTACGTAATCACACAAAGAAAACAGAAAAGAGCAGATAAACACAAGGAAAAAACACAAAAGAACGGAAGAGAACGGATAAACACAAAATCCTACACCAGGGAAACACAGGCGGACCAATACTATGCAGTTCGTACAGTGTTCGGGCGTATGAAGTCGTACCGAGTTTAAAAGTTTCGAAATCGTAGTGAGAGGTGAGGTAGAACGAAAAAGTGAAGCCGATACTAGAGTCGCTGTCGCAAGCGAGGAGACGTGGTACGAGCGAGAATTCTGTCGCCATAACGCTCAATGAAGCCCATACTATCTCTGGCGCGTAAGGAAATTCAGATACATAGCATGTGCGTGGCAATACTCAATCGCCACCACCGTCGCATTGCTCCGCCAGCACATTCGCCGCGTCACCTCTTCGTGACGTGCGCCGCACAGAACCAATATGAGAAACTGTCCCTACGCTTTTTCATCCCTTCCGGATGCGCATATATACAAGCCGCGTACCCTCGTGAGTCACATGCAATAAACGGCTGAAACTGTAACCGAACATGCCTGTTTTCTTTTTGCTTGTTTAAATGAAATTCCGGAACTATGGACGTTCACGTCCACCAATTCAGTGTCCAGCGAAGCTCCAATTCTGCGGCATATGGACACGCATTCGATATTCTGAACATTCTCTGGCGTATCGAGTACCTGGTGCAAGATTACGACGGTGAGTCGTGCATCGCATCCTGCTTGGAATTCCAAGTATGCGCTCAAAAACAGAAGTATGCTATTTGCAACAGATGTGGCGCGAAATTCTTTCTTTCTTAATTTTTTTTTAATTGTCAGAGTGGTCCAGTCTTAGCGCTCGCCCTTCTTGCAGAAGCTTCATGAATTCCGCTTCTTGATCAAGTCACGCTGCCCACAACGCTGCTGGATTTTACAATGAGCCACCGACGGTGGCGTTACATCTTTCTCTCTCTCTCTCTTTTTTGTCTTCTCTCTCGACTATTCGGTGCACTGACGCGCCGCATCGGTCGCTAGCTGGCTTCGCCGAGAAGCCAACTTGCGGGGTGCGAAGGCAACTAGATACAGCGAGCGATTCAGGGAGAACGCTTGGAATGCAACTTCGCCCGCCCACGGGTTGTGCCGTGTAGCACATACCCGGACGTGCGCGTATGCGCGCGCGCTCGGTTCTGAGCCGTCGGCGTAGAATCTCGCTCCGGGGCTCGCCGGAATGTCACCCGGAGCGCGTAGAAAAGCGGCATTCGCTCGAGAGCAGCGATCAATTTTCGTATAGCCCTCTTACGAGATGGAAATGGGGGGTGGCAAGGGGGGGTAGCAGACGCAAATGGAGACAGTGTGAGACACGAATTTCTGCATACAGAGAGAGAAAGGCAAGGCGTGACCGTACTCTGGAGAAACGCTCGCGCACGCTGCCCGTAAAGAAGTGCGTGGATCGCTTTGGTTTTAGGTGCAAACCGCAAGTTTCTTCGCTTCTGTATTCTCGCTCTCGGAGTTTCCTCTCTTTTGTCTAACTTTTAAGTCTTCAAAACTTTTTTTTGTTGTTGTTTTACTGCTGTACTGCCAATTATTTTTTATTTCAAGTGTTCTCGTAAGCAAGCGGAAACAAAACGAAGTTGCCAGGCAGGCATTTCTGGATGCACAGTGACACCAGAATCAGGAATGAGGAAGACACAAGTGGCCGAGCTGTGCTTCCAGGGAATTTTTAGTTACATAAGAAATATAGAAAGCAGGGCGAATTCGGTTAGGAAAGTCGGAAAGAAACAACTCGAATAGAGCATTAGGCAACCACGCTCGAGAAACTCCAAGCACGGAGAAAAAAAAAAGGAAAGGAGGAAAACCAAGTTCTCGAACTACGGCTCTAATCTAGTTCTTAGCATCTTTTTAGACTGTCGTCTAAGAAACTGCAACATGGACTGACGCAAGAGGCGCGGCGCCAAATTTGTTGCCATAGGCGACAGACTGCCGTAAAAGAGTTTAGCGAAGTATGTTTGATGCTGCTACTCCTTTTTTCACAGTTAGGCTATTCAGATCCAGGATGCGTAAGTCTGAAGTGATCTTGCTCGTGCTTACAGCGAAGCCGTTTGTGGCTGGGAGGTGATGAAAATTGGCGGTCCGTGAATGCGCAGAACCACGCATCTGTTCAATGTCATTTCCATGCCTTTAGAGGACCCAAGATTAGAACTGTATTCATTCATTCATTCATTCATTCATTCATTCATTCATTCATTCATTCATTCATAGAGGGATCAACCGGCCGAGATATTTATTGACTTCTTGTAGGACTTGGCCCACGCGTGACGATTCAACAGACAACGTACAGTCGTTAAAGTTGGCAAACTGACTTCGCCTTTCACAATAATCCCAATGCGGCCGCCGCCTCTGAGTATCAGGCCGGCGTCAGTGTTGAGAATCAGGACGGCAAAGCCATCAAAACACAGCGACAGCTGCAGCGAAGACAATTTTGCTGGCTAGAAAGTAAACTGGTGCTTTATTCGTCCGCTAGGCTCCTAGAAGAAGCACATAGAAAGCAAAAGGCGTATTAGAATTCATCCGCTACCTTCTAAGAATCGTTTGGTGGCTTTACAAGCTCGGAACTCAAAACTTCGTCTCCAATAGCGTCATCAGTGGCGCTTCTCGTGGTACGCTCAAATATTTACCTACCGGCACATCGCCTTCACCAGACATGTAGCATTTATAAGCTCATAACACGCAGTCTCAGTAGACCGTCACAGCAGAAACCGCAAATAAAGCACGAGCGATCGACTGCAATATGACTCTAGTTAGCTACCGTCCATATGCCTTCGGGGGGACAAAAGCAGCTTCTAGTGCTTCTCGTCGTCACATAGGACTCCATTACGCACAGAAGTAAGGGAAGGGAATAAATCTTCGCCACCGCTTATATAGTAGGGGGGGGGGGGGGGTACCTTCCTCAATAAGCGTGAACGGAAAGCACCCGACGCCAGCCTGTTTCCTTAGCCGATGCATAGCTCGGGTGTCGGAAAGGCTAACTTCGACGAAGCACTACGCAAAAAAGAAAGGAAGAAGACGACGAAGAAACGCATACGTAGGCGATACGAGACGGTATCGGTCGTCTCTCTTCTAGGCCCAGTTTACGTGAGCTCTCGCCTCCGGTGCGGGACCCTCGTTTTCTTTGTTTCCTGGTTCGCCTCTCTATCGGGCTATTAGTTTTTTTTCCTCCATAACGGGTCTTACGAGAATCGATGGCTGAGCTAAGACGTTGTCTCGCCCAGACGGTAATCACCTATCTGTGCTAGACCCGGAGCAAAACGAAAAAAAAAAACAAAAGAATGGATACCTCTCTTTCTTTCCTGGAGACGAAGATAGAAGGCGGCGGCAAAGTATGACGGCAGAAGGCGCGCATTTAGGGTTAGCTTAACTACCGCTATACGTTAAAAGTGCCCCGTCCGGGGCACGACATCGCCTGGCGGGTCACGCTTTGGCTGCCGCGAAGTGCAGCAGGAAACAGGTAATGATGCGCGCGACGAGTGAGACAACTCACGTTTATTCCTTCTCATTTTAGGTGAGCGTAATGACTAACGACATTCTGCCTTTTATGGGAAAACTGACTTCTAAGAGGGATGCAGGAAAATTCTCATTCACCGTCGTCATAATGCCAGAGAGAGAGAAAGAGAGAGGGACTGAGACAGAGAAAGAAAGATGTAAATGAATTACAGGGAGGTCAAACGTGAATCTCCAGCTTGCTACCTTGTATTATGGAAGGGACAACACGCGTGAAAGAATGGCAGAAAATGACAAAGAAGAGTCTTATGACGCGCGTACAGTGTCACACACGTACAGCGTACAACGATTACAAAGATTAGAACGTACAAAGGTTACCTGAATTACATTGCTGCCTGAGACGTCCACCACTTTAGCATGACGCTGCAAATTACAATGCTACAATTCATGAGATCCTATCAGATTAAATATTGCAGGGAGTGTGGACGTGAGTGAGTGAGTGAGTGGAGTGAGTGAGTGAGTGAGTGAGTGAGTGAGTGGTGGTGGTGGTGGTGGTGGTGGTGGTGAGTGAGTGAGTGGTGAGTGGTGGTGAGTGAGTGAGTGAGTGAGTGAGTGAGTGAGTGAGTGGTGGTGAGTGAGGTGAGTGATCGAGGTAGGTGAGTGAGTGAGTGAGGTGAGTGAGTGAGTGAGTGAGTGAGTGAGTGAGGTGAGTGAGTGAGTGAGTGGTGAGGTGAGGTGAGTGAGTGAGTGAGTGAGTGAGTGAGTGAGTGAGTGAGTGAGTGAGTGAGTGAGTGAGTGAGTGAGTGAGTGAGTGAGTGAGTGAGTGAGTGAGTGAGTGAGTGAGTAACAACTCGCCCAACTATCAGTTTTACGGTATATTGCTTTCATGAGCGGTTTCACTAAAGCGTTTTCTTTTTTTTTCTGGGACCATTTTCTGCGCTAAAGATAGATAGATATTTGTATATGTACTAAATCTTAATAAATTTTCAACGCGTACATTACACACATAAATGTGGTCAGGAAAACATGACCAAGACTTCTGTAAGGGAGCTCAAACAGTCCGAGCACTATATTTACACGAAGTGGCAAGCCCGGTGGCCAGAAAAATTTCTCGAGTTTCCGTTACAAGGGACGTCATCCCGTTAGCGAAAAAGTTGCTCAAGATTCAGCTAGCAAAGGAAACCAGTCAGTGAAACGAAAGAGCCAGGAAGTAATTCGGCTGAGCGTTTTCGCAGACCGCCAGGCAGCTACATTGTTTACGACATCGTATACCGCCTTTGCTTTCTGTGGCAGGAACATGCATATTACGCGCTCGTAAAGCTTACTTGCAGTAAACATTTTTCAGAAAGCCACTCAACCGTCGGGGGGAATTCATGCGAAGCATTGCACGTGGTTATTTATAACGCAGTAGCCTACTATGTGTTTCTAAAATATTTTGCATAGCTCCAGTAACCATAAGGCAAAACCTTTTTTGACGACCCGCCGTATATTTCCTTTATCGTCATCAATAATCATCATGTTTCGGACAGCATTATCTAGAAGGCAATAATACACTTTTTCGGATAACTAGCGTCCATTAAAAAAAAAGTGCGTAAGCACATGTAAAATTTATTATCAAAATACATGTTGCATTTTCGTGCTCCTGCGTCTCTCTAGAAACCAGAGACCGAACGACGGTGTGCGCATTAAATCCATCGCCACACTGTTCTTCCGCCGACCGGTAATAATACATAAATAACAATATAGTGAATCCCTAACTCGTTAACCATTTCTTCTAAACGTAATAATACTTCGAGTTTGCGCGCCATAGCCACGATATGGTTGTGAGGTACGCCGTAGTGGGAGACCCCCGGATTAATTTTGACCACGGATTTCTGTAACGTATACCTTAACCTAACCGCACGGGTGTTCTTTTCATTTCGCCCCATTGAAATGCGGCCGCCGTGGTAGGGAATCGAGCCCGCGCCCTCGAGCCTGGTAGCCCGATCCCTTACGTGCTAAGCTACCACGGTGGGTGGCCCAGTTAAGTAAGTTATTAAAATGAATGAGAAACAAAAGCCACCGAATACTGAATTCTGTGACACATAGAGGTGAAAAAGGTTCCGTGTCAATTAAAATGTTTACGGACACAAATTGTGGACGATCGAAGGAAACATATTCGAGCCCTGTGAGTATTACTCTGCGGTCAAGGTTCAATCCGCTTGCTTTAAAAAGCACTAAGATGTGGCGATGGTCCTCAGATTTTTCTGAGAAGCCTAACAAAATACAGTCAGATGTATACACAAATCGTCGGTAAAAAATTACATGACGTCTATCTATGAAGGTTGCCAGTTGCGTCTCGCAAGATTTGGATCAGTGGAAATCATGCTGTGCCTTGGGGAAAATGGAGCTTCAATCATGTGAACCAAGGAAGCTGCGAAAGTAGATGTTTAAGAATTTTTAAAATCTCTTGATTGCGTACTTTTCCATGACTTATACCGATATCCAGCCAAAAGAAGACAGCTAGAAATAAGTTATCTCGCTTACGAACGAAAGACTAGGGAGATTTTAAGGCTCCCATTCTTTGTTAGACACAACATTAATGAGAACTAACAAACAATAAAGCCAAGGAAAGTAAAGGGGATGTTACCTGCAGTAATCGTGATATAAATGCGAAGAAATTAAAGTGGACGAAAAAATAACTTGCCGCCGGCAGTGTCCGAACCTACAACCTTCGAATAACGCGTCCGATGTTCCACCATTTAAACCTGTGTGTGTTAGCGTCGCTCGTAGCCATGACGACGAGTGTGTAACACACTTTTTTCTGCCTCCTGGCGTCACGTAGCACGTGATCTTCTTACGAGCTGGCGGCCAGGGTTGCTGTTGGGTAGACATGAAAAGGCGCCAGAACTCACGCCAAAAGTAGCAAAAGTAGCCATGTCATTTGATATTATCGCCAAATTTCTAGCCAAATAGAACAGAAGCGGTATTATCAACAGAGTCTTTGCTATTGATGAATAAATAAAACCATTTTGAATAAGTAAAACCACAAGTTTAAAAAAGAGCCATGGCGCCAACTGGAAATTTTCGTCGCCAACGTGGTCCAGAAGTAGCCAATTTGGCGCAAAGTAGCCACCAACGGCAACCCTGCTGGCGGCTGACCAACAATCCTTCGTATACTACCGATTGTCTGTTAGTTCCCATTTATCTTGTTTATGGCGTACTAAACAAACGTTTCATGCTCACTCTCGCTTCCTGTTAGCAAAAAGAAAAAAATCGTTTCTCTACAATTGGTGTATTGTGTGGTTTGTTGGATGTACCTAGCTTAGCTATAACCTTGCTAGCGATTGCTGCCTGGGCCGAAAGGGTCGCTGCCCACGTGGAGCCACCCTAAGGCCCGCGCCTTCTGTGCAAATAAAGTTGATTCCTCCTTACTAGCAGCTTTCAGCAGGATGATGCTAATTACGCACTGAGAACATGATGCCTCAGTGTGGAACGAGCGCGAGATAATTACACTGAAAATTGAATATTCTCAGTTTTATGAGCACATTTTTTATAATAAATACACATTACTTATTCGGAAATGTCTCGTGTTTGTTGCTGCGCCATCCACATCGTTTCACAAAGTTTCATTTCCGTCCCCTGGAGACAAGTATTTCTACCCTGAGCAAAATACGCACGCGTCATTAATTTTTAATCAACAGTGGCGAACACGGCGGGTAAGTACATCTTTCGTATTTCTCGTCTCTGGCAATAAAGTCATGGGCGGTTTCGACAAAGATATTTATCGACATATTTACTGCTATTTGCGCGTACCGTATTGCAACTTTTGTAGCTGAAAACACGGTATGGCTGCACAGTCTGTTTTTTTTTCTTTTTTTTTTTTTGTTCTCAGCAGTGCCCATAAATATTATAGCTGCAGATTTTACGATGCCACTGCCGTGCGTTGTGCTCGCCGTAAAACTGCTGCCGCGATATAAAAAAGTAAACTTTATTTCCTTTTCCGAATGCTAAGCGGTGCCTTGTGAACGTTTGATTTTGTTCACTCCTTACGCAGCGTACAACGTCGCGAACGATCGTAAACTTAATGGGCCGACAGTGTGTGTAAATAAAAAAAAAGAAAAACTGATATATTTTCTCACGTGTGTCTTACTTCTTTAAAACAACGCGCTTGCTCTTTGGCCGGCCAGATTTTCGGGCAGATGGCTGCCCTCATTCGTTACAACGCATTAAAGTGTCGTAGTCTACTGTACACCATCGGAGGTGATACGGAAAGAAGCTATCAGTAAAACACCTATGGCGAGGTCAGTTGTAAACTTTATGAATTATGAATCGCTGCAAATTATTCCAGCGAACGCGTGACTCCCGTCGGCGTGCTCTAGGTAGATGAAGCAACCGTGAACTTTCATTCATGCTATCATAGCAGCTCAAGAACCACACGAATTGAACGTGTCATGCGGGCAATTGTTGTCATGCGGGCAATCATGCGTGTCATGCGGGCAACGTCCGTGCGAACTAACGCCTTATTTGTTTATGAGCTTGTGTCCACTTGTATGAAGAATGGTCTCTTTTAATGCGATAGCGTTGAGGAGCTCGTTCCGCAGAAATTCCGGGCGTCGGCGTCGTTGGTTGTGAGCGAAAAGTCGAGAAAGACGCAAATAAAAGAAATAATAAAAAAATTCTGGTTCGAGTGAGAATCGAATCTAGACTGCTTCGGAAGAAAACACTACATGAATGTCATGTAGAGGGAGGAGTCTCCCTAACGCATGTAATATTACGTGGCAGAAGCGTAGAATCGCGCCAGGCATCACAGCATGTGCATTGTGCAACGAGTGGTTGTTTTAAAGGCCCGTCCATTACAAAGGGTTCAGACATATTTAATGATCATCATCAGCAGAAGCACCAACAAAGTCAGCAACTGCGCAGGTGCGCGTATTGCCTTACGGACGCGTAGTGGGCCCTTCGCTGATTCGCAAAAGGGAAGCATTATGGCGTTGTGGGCACTTCACAATTGTACTTGCTGTAGGCATTCTAGGACAGTTTGAAACGGCCAATGTTACGCACACAGTCGTTCGTTTCCTTGCGGCCCGGTTGAGGCATTCACCGAGAACCGAAGCTAGGCTAGCAGTTGAGAAGGCGATGCGCATGGGGCCCAATTACGCTACCGTGTTCTATGCTTGAAGGCGCAGCTCAAGCGTCCTTCCAAGTTTCTTGCTTTTTTTCTTTTCTTTTTTTTTCTTTTTTTGTATTAAGAGAGACTCGCGTCCATTTGACTCCTCTTGACTTATATACGCTTATCCATAAATTGCCTCTGGAGTGAATATCAAACAAATATCGCTGTGAATCCAAACTTTTTTTGACTATATGTTACAGCAATAAGAGAAAATATAAAAATAACTTATTCTTGTTGCACTCAGACTACCTCAACTGAAAATGAGTAGCGACATCTTGACTGAAAAACGACGCAAAATTGTACAGAGACTACCCACGATGATTTTCAATGTAAGCGAATAGCTTGCCGCTTTTACAAGTAGGGTATATCCACTTTACTAAAGAAATGGCACCCATAGCACCATTTGTTGCAAAGAGGACAATTAAGTAGCGTTTGTTCTATAATTATGTAATTACACAGAGAACAGAATCATTAACCAGCTCATCGTTAGCGATGTCGAAACTCCCTCTGGCTGTCGCCTTGCGCAAGGAGTGCGTGCGGCTGCCAATCTTCTTCCTTCGGTATTTGTGTATGTCTACTAAAGATATAGGCCTAAAAGTGTTAGCCAGCGCTGCCTTCAGAGTCACGGCAAAGGAAAAGCAGAAGCTCCTCGCAGCGTAAGCCCTTAACCGCATCGTTAGCTTTAGCGAAACATCCAGCCCATTCAATCTTTTACATCACGCTCCTTTTAACACAATCAGGAGAGCATATTGATAACGATTGGCCACTTGCCAGCTCGTCTCGTCGTTCGTTGAGCACTTTACGCCCGTTTAAATGCGGGCGCTTGTATTTACTAAAGGCACACGACCATTCGAACCAGCAAAGCCCAATTTCCCCATAGAGGCCTCTAAAAGCTCTGGCAGGAAGCCAAGCGTGGCAATTGCTGACAGAGACAGAATGAGCTTGAATCCAAGCAGGCATAGTGCAACTGAAGTAAAGGAAAGCCGCAGCTCTCGACACGGCTTCAGATGTATAAACGCCGCCCTCATGCCCCCCCCCCCCCCCTTACTGCCACTACTTTCCTCGTCTTTTCGGTAGTAAGATACGGCGTCTCATTTTCCAGCGGCCGCAACGCAGACAAGTGCAGTATGGAACAAGCAGCCAACTAATCGCCATTACGAGCTCTTCATCGCATATTCCTGCGTGTGTATGCATGATCGATTGGTTGTTGAAACTTGCCACATTCGCTTTTAAGAAGCATCCTCTTTGCCGCTGAGCTAACCAGAAGGCCAGCAGATGAGCCGGCTCTGCTAGCTAGGAAAATAAATGCAGAAGAAATGAACATGAGAACTCAGGCGCATGACAAGTTTCCTTTTTATGGTATTCCTCCACAATGCGAATCCGCGTAATATTCATAACTTCTCGCTCTGTCGCGTTTCCTAACTAAGCTGACGCAACCGCACCACCACGCAACCGCGCAACGATCTGTTTCCTTTTCCCTGACAAGAACACCGACGCGTAAACTGCTTGGGAAAATGAAGAGCTCTCTTAACCACAAGAGAAACGCGACAGTTGCGTCTTTCATCTGAGTGGGCCCCGGTGTGCCTTACCATTACTGCTTATTGCTAGCGCGCCCTCTTTTTAGCGAGATATAGTCCTCCCTGTGCATGCCAGGCGCTCACTCTTGCCTTCGATGTTCGTGATGGCAGGCGGCATCGAAAAAAACCGTGGCCGTGTTCGCGCAAACCTTTACTAACGTGACCAGGCAAATGAGCTTCCTCTGAATGCCGACTACACGCTCTTGTAGTGTCGACCACAACACGAATGCCTTTCTTGGCGCAGGTTGCCTGCACTCGATGTGGGTGCAGTAAAGATAGGTTAGCACTGAGCCGTTTCTCCATATCATTTTTCCCCGCTTTGTTTTGTATTACACGATGCTTCCTGGAGGAAGAGCGCGTAAGATGCCTCACGCGAGATTTCTCCGTAAAAAAGAGCTCTTGCTTTCTCTGAGCATTAGCAAATACAAAAAGGGGAAGGAGGAAAGCGTCGATAAACATCTCAGCATGAGCGCTTTCTTAAGGAAAAAAAACAAAATAAACACGAAGATTCACATATCCCAAACCGACAACGACACCGAGACACGTGTGTTTGTGCGTGTGTGCGTGCGTGCGCGCGCTTAATGCGCTCTGGCTATCGTAACGGCAGCAAATGGCGAGCACCTTTTTACGATCGCCCAGGTCAGCGCAGCACAGCTTTGTCCCTCGTTTACGACTACGGCAGACACGTCCGGAGCACGAAGATCGCCGCCGCAGCATCGCGAGCATCATTACTGCAGCTGGCCTAGCTGCGTTCACCACGCGGTTACGCGAGCACGGCTGCTCCTGCCGAGGCGACGTAATGGGGGGAAGAAAAACCTTCGCTCCGTAGCGACAGCCCTCTGAAACCCTCTTGACCAGTGCCCACTTTGCGGACTGTCCTCGTTCTTGCGTCTTGCTGGAGACCTCACAACTTCTTGCCCGAAGAGGGATCGCACAAAATTGCCACCGCCTCTCTGCCCCTTGCCCATGTAGCTACAACGTTACTAGTTCGAGATGCTCTCGACTCCTTTGCATGTAACGATGTACGTGGTTGGCGCGAGAGCACGTAAGCGAAATTTCTGTCTGCAGCGACCGAGGGTCGTACCTCGCTCGGAAATGGTGGTGCTTCACCGGCTTCAAAATAGCGCGGAAGGCACGCACTCACTCAGCTGGAACCCCTTCTTTTCTTTTTTTTTTCTTTTTTGTCGCTGTATGAGTTCAGCGTTTCGCCGCATTTGAACGCAGTTCCCTGAATGGCATGCAGTTTAAACTGCAACGCTGCCGTCCAGAATTCCGGTCGTACCCAGGGAAAAGAATGGCGTGTGCAGTGGTAGGTGCAGCAGTGTTAGAGAGCGGCGTTTTTTTTTTTTTTTTTGTGTTCGAGCGAACGAGTTATGTTTGGCCGGAGTTATTCAACGGTCGTAGCAGCGGTTCCGACAGGAGGTTTTCGAAGGAGTCGAATACGGAGAGTACTACATAACCGAAACCCAAAGTGAAGGCTAGACACGAAATTGAGCACATCTGTCTTCTTTTTTATTATCCTTTTTTTTTTCTTTTGCAGCGCATTCATAAGTCAAGGCCCAGCTGCACGTTTATTTGCTATAATTATTCTCTCCGAACAAATGCTGGTTACCGTATATGCACAGGAAGCACGGTCTTCTCATGTCAGCCTATCGCTCAGCTCTCCTCACGTGAGTCAGGTTCTTGACTTTTCATCACCGTATTTCATCCTGAAGAGTAACTGGCTCACCTAACTTCACGGCTTGAGGAAGTCGGGGTGCTGCAAGCTACACGAGGACCCAGCCTAGCAAAATCTCTGGATAGTTACTTCGCATGAGTGCCACGTGTAAAGCGCGGCAAAGTCTGTTGCGCGTGAAAACCTGTATACCCGAGACCAGCAGTGAGGATGATGTTGAACTATCACACTAACAGGCTGCCCCCCCCATCCGTTCCCCAAAGCACTGCTAAATCTTCAACGGCCCCTCCTCCTTTCATCTTCCTCGTGGCTTACAATTCTCACTTTATTCTCAATCCTGAAAGAATGTGAGAAGAAGCCGGCAAACTTTTCTCCTAAATATCACGCATCACTGCGCAAACGCAGTATCGCACCCTCAATTCGTATGGGGCTATTCTGCGCACGATCCGCGGCCTCTTCTGTAACGCTTTACGCTTCATGAAATGTACACGTATCTATAAAGAGACGGTGCAAGAGAGGAGCTAATATGACTAATAGCCGTGTGTTCTGTCAAGGTCTTTGTGCTATTCGTAAGTATTTGTTAAGGTGCCCAATATTTGGTACAAACTATGGTATTTTCGAGATTCTTAACTGTAAGCAACACGCACTCCAAACTTTCTCACATAACAAATGAAAAAGAGGCAGCGGTGGTTCCGAAGAACGCTTTGCGTACATCTCTGTTCACTCATCCTAATGCTTACCGACGTTCTCTTATTGTTTCCAGTTTTAGACCGAAGCTACGCTCCTGACCAAGTAGATCAACAAGGCGAGATCCACTTGCACTTGGAAAACACTACAAGGAAATCGACCTCTCCAAGCAACTCGTTCGGCGGGCGCCGGGCTTCCATCAATGTTTACACAGAGCCTTTTGCCTCTCCTCCCACAATCCTCTTTTCTCGTGGCACCTTCGCGCGTTACGAACTGTCATGCACTCGGTGCTATTCAATTTCTAGAAAGTGGCCGCCCAGTGTACCGCGCCACGTCGGCGTCGGCCAGCGTCGGTGTGGTGCCGGGGGCGCAGCGGTGCGTGGCGTCAAATCAAGCTGCCAGCCCGTCTGTGACCGGCCGCTCTTTTGAAGCGGGCCCTCCGCTCGTCACCACAATCTCTCCCTCACTCGATACACGACGCGTCTGAACGGCGCCACCGATTTCCTCGGGCGCGTCAGATTTTCTTTCAGCCGTGTCCCCAACGAGACTCGGCGGAGCCGCTCGGAATAACGGGCTCCTTCCATCGCCGGCTCCCTTGCCTAAGGAGAAACGCAATCAATATCTGTTTGCGGAGGAGCAAGAGCACGTCTGTGTATGCGCTCGTGCGGGCCCCCGGAACGATGCGAAGCGGCGGCGGTATATACACAGAGGGGGCAGAGAAGCCAAGTGCCGTTCGAAATGACGAAGGCGACGGAGAGTCCACTTTCGCGCCGCTCACACGTGCACGGAAGATTCAACTCACACGCGTGTGCGTACACTGGCACGTACAGTTACACGACTCGATCGCCTGGAAAGAGCGCTCACGAGCATGCTCAGTGCTCACGCACGAGCAATAAATATCAAACAACCAATTAAAAGTTTATTTCACCGGAAAATTCTTGATTGTCTTCAGGGCTAAAACCTGCTCTAGGCAACTTGACTTGGTCGCTGAAGACCCTTACATTGGCAGCGTACAACGTTCACTGCACGAATATTCGCATCAGATTATAATTACAACATACATGGATAATACTGTAAGAGTTTTAGTAAGGATCACATCAAGTAATAAACGTATCAAACAGAGAGTTACAGTAAAATTTGCGTCACATCTTCAGTACAGAATAAACAACTTCATGATGTTATCAAAGGAATTCTAATTGCAAAAAAAAATTAAATACCATTTGTGAACGTGCATTTTAACAGGCTTCGCATACGATTAGGAACATTAGAGTGACACAGATTAAGGCAACGCACAAAGATAACAAGGCAGAAACAAAACGCAATATGAACAAAACTGGCTAAAGATTGCACAAATAAGACATGTACGCCATCCCCAAAAACACTTACTCGAATGTAAGCACCGCAAGCGGCACTCACCTACGCACACGCGGAGAACAACACAAAGAGTGTACGCAGTGGCGGATATAAACAGGCTTTTTTTAGGGCGAGGCGTCTTAGAGCTGATGTAGATAGGAGCAGCGCCCATCGGAGCGTCGTTTATCTCGACTAGTCCGCATGGCGCTTGACCTCGCAAGCGGTCGAGCACACCGCAATACGCCTCTTGGTTTCACCACCGCCATCGCCCCTTAAGGAGCAGCTTACAGCGCCTTAACAGCCGTTCCGCTGGAAGGAACACGCGTTGGCCTGCTCTTTGACAAGCCCTTGAGACGTTTGTCCACGTAGAGTTCGCGGCGGACCTACAAGAACCTGATGCTTGGCTGGGCTCGCCTCGTTAGCGGTGTTCTTGCGTGCCCCACCGTGGTCGCATTTCACGCTTGCTGGAGCAATGTTTTAACTGCTCGTTCGTTACCTCGACGTCGTACGATGACTACTTATTACCTTCCCGCTTGTTACATAGACTCATCTCTACCAAAGGAGTATAATCTGATTGCACTAAGGTGCACGACCTTAGATGATTGCTTGTTTCAGAGTGTGTGTGCTTCTCGACGCGACGAGGCTCGTCGTGGCCTGCTAATTTGACGAAACCGACTCGGTTCCCCGTTCGTAAAGCACTTGTTGCGTGTCGCTGCTTTCATTCGTTTCTGAACTTCCTGTCGCTTCATTATTTCTTTCTCCTTTCCTTCTTCCTATCTTCATCGCACATTTCTCTTTTCTCCCGCCTAGAGAGTAACCAGGCGTTGTGCCTCTTTCGGTGATGGCAGTTGTCGGCCTGCTTCAGCCCTATTTTCGTTGTGTTCTTTATGCAGAATGTGTCTGTGTCGGGATAATAATAATAATAATAATAATAATAATAATAATAATAATAATAATAATAATAATAATAATAATAATAATAATAATAATAATAATAATAACAATAATAATAATAATAATAATAATAATAATAAAAAGAAGAACAAGAAGAAGAACTGTTTTTTTTTTCTAAAGGTTTATAATTCTTTATAAAGCCACTCAATTCTTAGTCAATCCGCCCAGTGGGTGGGAGCCACAATTAATAGGTGAACAAAAAGAACAAAAACATACTACTTCCACTCGGCTGAAGTCCAGCTGCCGTATTCCAACGGATTACGCGGCATTCTCTCGCTACAATGACAATGTTGATGTTTTGACTTCCGACGACAATGTACCTCACCACTCGCGCTGAATAAAGGAAATGTACGTGTGCCTAAATGGGAGTGCAGGTTTTTAAGTACTGCTGGTAGCTAAATTAATCGGAGCAATAGGCCATTTTTTTACAAAGCATACGCGCTGCTGTTCTTGACAATTACGGTATGAGAGCGTGTGCGTGCGTGCGTGCGTGCGTCCGTGTGCGTGTGTGTGTGTGTTTGTGTGTGTGTGTGTGCGTGTGCGTGCGCGTGCGCGTGTGCGTGTGCGTGTGCGTGTGTGTGTGTGTGTGTGTGTGTGTGTGTGTGTGTGTGTGTGTGTGTGTGTGTGTTGAAAACCCACACAAACACCGGTTTAGAACAAAGCTAGCTGAACTTACTAATAGTGGCAATAAACAATTAGTGAAATCAATAATCACATATCAAATGGATCTGCAACATTAATCTTCAGAAAGTGATTAGGAAGGCGGTCTCGTCGTCTACTTCTAAAGTTGCAGCGCCCTTATTAATGCCCTTGTTAAGCGGAACAGAAACGCGACGCATGAAAAGCCACTGGAGAGGTTCCCGGAGACGGGGCTGCATGGCTCCGACAGAAGCTGCGTACTTTGACCCGCCGGGCGTAGTCGCACGTGGTCGCTAGCGCCGTATCTTTACAGGTAATAGCAGACTGCTCATACCTTTGTATGTGTTGTGTTCTTATCGTGAAGTTTGCGTTCAAGCCACAGGCAGCACGAAGGTCGCTTCGCTCTCTACAGAGGCAGGCCGCTTTCTTTACGCCAGTGTTTCGCAGAGTTACGGCAGGTCGCATGCTAAAGGAGTGAGCTGCGAGTTGCTCTATATAATATTCCAATTTGTTGCTATCGCATCCATTACACCCGTCTCGGTGGTCTATCGGTTATGGTGCTAGACTGCTGACTCTAAGGCCGCGTTATCTAATCTCAGTCGCAGCGGCCACATTTCGATGGAAGCGAAATGCTAAAGGCCCGTGTGCTTACATTTAGATGCATGTAAAATAACACCAGATGTTCTAGATTTCCGGAGCCCTCCACTACGGCATCCCTAATGATCATATAGTGGTTTTGGGACATAAAACCGCAGCAGTTATTATTAAATATCGCATCCATTGTTTTTTCATTGCGGTGAAACTGTCCCTTTTGATTACAAAAGTATTATTCTGCACTTTATGCAGACGATAAGTTTCATTTTCCCAGCACATGCCTCGTAGGTTATGGCTAAAAAGTAGTGCATATGCATCCTTATTATACTGAGTAATTGCACGGGTACTCATTAAACCCAGGCACCTCATCATCTGACGTGGCATTCAATATTCCTCAGCAGCGAACAAGAAGGTGGGCAAACCAACAAACCAAACTTCGGAAGAAAAAACAAGCACAGTAATACTTTCATCCCGACACCATCCGTCACGAAGCTCGTTTCCCAATGTTTGCACGTACCGAGTGAATAGCTGATTTTAGAATCCCGTGCGCAAGTTCCCGTCTGCGCGAGAATTGCGGCACGCCAGTTCACCTTCTGTACGCGAGCTATGCACCGTGCCAAGTGCCCCCGAAGTCGGAATGTTGAGAGCAGCACTCGGTGGCACGCAGCCAAGGTCGACACACGCCACTGGCCTGGGAAATTTTGGCCCGCAGAACATCCGTTGGGCCTATAAGTGTCTGTGAGCCAATGGTCACGACTCTTCTCGATTCATGTTTGTTCCTGAGAACGACAGACCATACAGTAGCGAGTTGTTAACCTGTACCCCTTACGATGCCTAAGACAGGCCTAACTTGAACTTACCCGTTTATCAGGTCGCATGTTTTGTGGTAGACTAGACGAGCGTGCGGGAAGGCTTCATATATAGAGCGAATTTTTTTTTCCTTCGCTCCGTGTTTGTCGCCACAGTGCCGTTCTTTCACCTTTATGAACATGTGGAGACAGCTACACTCTTGAGAACAGATCGAGTAAAAAGGGCGTCTTTTTGTCCCGCAGCAATATTAATCATATGCCTTGCTTGCGTTTCCTTTCTTGAAAACTCGGCACTCGTAACTGTCTTATCGAGAATGCTATGTCAGGCTCATAAGGCACAAGCCGTTCGTGTCCTGGAAGTGTCGGGCGCGCGGCGATAATGCGAGGAAAGACGCGCGAGATAGATGACGATTATTGTCGTGGGACAAAACAAGACACCCTTGTTACTCGCTCTTTTTATTTTTATTTTTTTTTTTCAGAATGTAGACCGACGTGAGGTTTTCGTTCGTTCTTGTTTTTTATTAAATGGTAATAAAAAGGGCAGTTTTTGCATAACTGCGACCGGCGATCCCAAGATTGTGCATATAAAATACAAACACAACAACAACAGTACCGATAATAACAAAAAAAGTGAAGAATATGTTTTAGTGTGACGTCACGAAGCCGTGACCTCGGGGTCGTCACGCTACCTAAGAACCAAACAAAATGAGTTTGACAAATTCTACGCTCACCTGGCTTTTTTTTTTTTTTTTTCGTAGACAAGGGCATTAGATGTAGACAAGTGTTTAAAATTTATTGTTCCTAAAGTCGAGAGATTTCAGTGAGCTATTGTATAATGTTTCATTGCGCACCCTGGAATAAAGCGGTATACCCTCCGCGTTTTCCCTCCTTTCTTTCTTTTGATCTCCTGACCTTCTCCCTCTGCTTAGAATAGCAAATCTAACGCGCGTATGTTTTATTATCCTGCCTTTCTTTACCTCTCCTTTCTCTAGTTCAAAACTTACTAAGTCGAGGTTGCCGTTCCAAGCGCCTAACAACGAAGGAGAAGGGAGAAGAACCCATTCCTCCGTCTTTATTATTTCGTGCCTACCCGATGCCTGCTTGTTTACAAAGAACGGCGTTTTGTTTATGGCAAGCAAGTACAAATGTCGCTGACTCGCAGTTCACATACACGGCAATAGGAAACCTGCGCTCGAACAATGTAACGATTCGATTTAAATTCTGTCGCCCTCACACGCTTCGTCAGTTGCGCGAGCGCCACTGCGCACACGTTATCACCGGAACCGGCCGGCCGTGAAAGCTTTACGTTAAGAAAACAACAAAACTAAAGTAATCTTTACATTATATCAACCGTATACTACGGATGTTTCGGTATGAGAAGAGCAGCACAGTGGGGCGTTCTATTTATGAAAGCTGCCTGCAAAACTTACACGGATGACTCGTTTCTGTAATCAACGCAAGCTTTGTTCCTCAATTATATTTTTCTTCGCTCTCTCACTTTTACCTGTACGTTCTCAGGTATGCCTTTACAGATGACCGAATAGTGAAATAAAAATGCAAGTCCGTTCCACTACTGTGTAGATTGTAGCTAGCGATGCAGCGTGACTATGGTGGGTCTGGTGCAGTGAATATTGCTATAGTTAACTTATGTGTTATCATTATTGACTATATTGAGCGAATACAAAGACACGCACCCAAAGATCCCGATATTTCTCTTGCGCACGACGCATATTATCTCACCAACGGCAGCCTACAGCGGTCGCAAAATGAAATCCTGTAGTAAACCCCGTTCTTTCAAAAGTACTAAAATAGCATGCGGTTCGTTTATTACGCAAGTGGTCTTATCTTTAAGGCGAGATTGTCCGCGTCATCCAGCCATGTCGGCGAAATCATGCATGTTTACGATTACTTTTACGCGATGTTCATTATCTTTGGACGCGAGAACGCTGGATTCGTCGAGTTGTTCGGTTCTTAGAAAATTGTTGTTCTACGCGACTTTTGTCCGCGTACACGATTCACCAGAACTTAGCCGTGTGCAGCTGCACGGCCAAAAAGGGCGAAACGATAAGGGGAAAGAGAAAAGTGAGGAAATCTACTTGACCTTGTTCCGATCTCCTGAACTGCGCGGATTCAATGTCTACACCTTGTAATGTTTTTTCTTGCAGAAAGGCAAATTCGAGGAACATCTAGGAACTCAAAGGAGGAACCCAAACACTGGCACTTGATCATCAGTGCATCTCACTGCTTTATCTGCGCCTTCTAAACGCACGAAGAGCGTGACGACACCGTCCGTCTCCTTGCCATCGTAAGTCGCGACGGCGGTCCTATGCAGCATCAACGTGCTCCGTTACTGTCGGAGCCTGGCAAGTGCTCCGACGCTGCTGACACTGAGTAAAATGGATCGCTGAAGGTATCCTGCTGTTCTGTTTGTTACCTTCTTCATTTTTGTACTCGAAGCTTACACAAAGAAACCCGGCGTGAGAGGAGAGTTTTAACTTTTAAGCGATGCACTATGAACTCCTAAGAGAGGTCAGTTGCAGCGGTGTCACAGAGAACGACGTGTGTGAAGCTATCTGTGTTGAATGAACTCGAAGCTTGAAAAGAGCTCTCTTTATGGCGAACAGCCTTCTGTGTCAAAAGGCTTACTCGAAACGGACTTCTAATGTAGTTGCGCTGAGCAAAATGCACGAAAGACTAACGAAAAAGAGGACAGGCCAAGTGGTGCGCTTTTTTTTTTCGTTAGTCCATCATGAATTTTGCTCAGCGCAACTACATTAGAGTGCCGTGCCAACTATCCCGAGTTGAAGCTTTGCTGATCGCAACGAACGTTCGTGGGCCTCATCATAAACTATATGTGTTTCACGCAATTTACAATCTCTTGTCGAGAACCGCTTATTAGTGCCAAACGCGGCCCATTTAGGGGGTGCGCCACAACCACCGCTAAATTCCCGGCCGTACGCTGTGGGCTGTTGTCACGGATTCAAGACAAGTGGCACATACTGGTGCTAGATTAGCAACCTGCATATTTCTCTATATATCGGCAACTTTCCTGTCTCGCATTTTTTCTAGCTAAGTCCCGTCACGTGGGAACATGCGTATTTCTAGTGTGTGCTAAGCTAGCAGGAGCCAGAAATGTCATTGATACGGCGACGCGTTAAGATTCCCGGATCACACTTCTAATAAAGCCCACTAGAACAAATCATTCGTTCCCACGTCTCTACTTTGCCGAAAATTGTCGATTTTCTTAAGAGAAATTACGAAGGGACTAACGGAAGACGAAGTAACCTACGCTTCGCGCTAAACGCTTCTCTCATTGCGTGGCATCCGGAATGAGAAGAAGTCGTTCCAATAACGGTTCAAGGCATAACCCCGTCGACGACGGAAACCCGTCTTGAGTTTAATTCCATTACACGGAACCAATCTCGTTAAACTGCTTCCCAATTAACGAACCTCTCACCACTCGGTCCCGCCTAAGCCTACGTGGCAGCTGCTGCAATCTTCCTTCCACGAGAACCTGGATTATAAGCAACGGTGGTGGCAATTTACACCCTTGCCGTATAGGAATGTAGGCGGGCGTTCCACGGTCCCTTCCGCTGCTTCGATTCGGGCTATTATTTTTTTTTCCGTCGCTTTTACGAAGCACGAATTCAACGGAGCTGAAGCCATTCAGAAGCGTGCGCAGCTTCGCATACTTAATTAGCGCGCAATACATATTCGGCGCGTTAATTAAACCTTCACAGCGGACTCGACTGCGAACGAGTCTGGAACATTGTTCCTTCTTACTTGTGCATTAGGTCTTGAGCAGCAGCAAATCGGCCTTTTTATCGGCCAGTAAAACTTTTGTTTGGGCGTGTCGGCGCATTCTTTGACTTTAGAAGAGCAGCGCAATAAACACTCACAAAGATGGCACAAGTACACAGGATGGTCGCAGACTTGCAACTATATATTTGTTTTTGTTGTTGTAGTTGTTGTCGTTGTTTTTGTCGTTGTTGTCATTGTTGTTGTTGTTGTTGTTGTCGTTGTTGTTGTTGTTGTTGTTGTTGTTGTTGTTGTTGTTGTTGTTGTTGTTGTTGTTGTTGTTGTTGTTGTTGTTGTTGTTGTTGTTGTTGTTGTTGTTGTTGTTGTTGTTGTTGTTGTTGTTGTTGCTGCTGTTTTCGCGCTGCTCTGTACAGTTGGAAGTATGCAGCTGTCCTTTGTACTTATGCTTTCTTTGTGTGTGTGTTTTGCGCTGCTCTTCTAAAAGTCAAAGTACAATCAGTACATTGATAGCATAGGCTTAGAGAGGGGCATAGCACCCTAGTCGCGCAACGTTTAGGTTATCACCTACCTTACCGCTACCGCTCTCATTTCGGTAGACGCAAGAAGAACACCTATAAGCATTCAACAGCCATTCCCTCACTTCTCTAAATATGTCCAGATGACGAAATACAGCTAAGAACATAACCTAAGTATGACCTAAGTACGCGAATTGACCAATTGTCAAGCACATAGACACAGATTATTTGCAATATTCAGCTTCCGTGGGCTCCGAGTTGTCGATTAATTCGCCCTCGCCCTGCCAGTTTCTTCTGTCCTGGTTAGCTTGTTTAGTAGAAAGACCGCCTCGGAAAGGCGTTGGTCTCGGGTTCGATCGCTGGACCTGAAATAATTTCTTGCTCTAAGCAGCTTTCTTTCTGCAAAATCCGTACAGGTTTCCTTGTATTTTTGTTTGACGAACGGGTGTTAGTCAATTTTTTTTGCTGTCGAGACCAACGGCAAATCCTGCAAAAGTCACTGCTTACGATTCTATATACAGATGGGGACGCCAACCCCTTTTTCCGAAGTCCTATACGAAAAGCGACAGCAATACATATGAGAACATCCATAAAATCGTTGCAGATGCTTCCAAAGACTCCAGAACACAAAATTTAGGCACCATAAATACAGCTGTGCACTACTAGATATGCAACCAGCGTTCAGGCTGTAAGTTATGTGTCATTAGTATGTTTATATAGTAAGAAATGCCAACGCAAAGAGCGAGAGCACGAAATATTTAGTGACGAACAAATCTGCGATTCAACGTGTAACAAGCAGCGGCCACATAGTGTCTGTGCCATTTGTATATCTCCGATATACACAACTACTTTTGCTAAAAGAAGTAAGTGAGTGAAACAACTTTATTCGGTCCACAATAGACGCGAGTAAACTCACAGGAAAATTTTTTGGTAAATAGGTGGGGTAACTATGCGTGAGCTCTTCGCTTCTGGCTTTCAGTTTGCTTTCGTTATTTCCTTGTCTCTATTGTATATTTATTTATATTCAAACCTCAATATTCTTCCAGCTTTCTAGGGTAGCAAACCGGGCATGCGCTTAGTCACTTGGTTGACCTTCTTGCCTTTGAATTCCCTTTTCTCTCTCTCTCTATCTCCCTCTATCATTATCTTCATCCTCAATTCGCTTCTTTCATCATGGCTTAGATCTGACGACTTAATACTTTATTAATAATGTTTCTACGAATCAAGCTAAGCTAAATCAGGGCAAAATGAGGAAATCATCTTGTCCCAGGAACAGCAGCAGTTGGATCAGCGGACTCGCAGGGTCGCGCAAGGCAATGGAGCCCTGGACTGAGGGCCCCACCCAGCGCAGACTTTTCACTATGAAAAGTTTATTCTCTCTCTTACCCTTTTCCGATAGCTCGTACAAAAAGAAAAAAGAAAGAGGGAAAGAAAGAACAAAGCAGTACAAACAAAGAACATTAGCCTGACAGAGAAGCCGAGCGCGGTGGAGTCCTGTAGCGGCAAGCGCATATCAGTTATACAGCAGCAACAGCGCCGCCGGCAGTCAGCAAAGTTGACACACGGGCCTTGACCACCACGCCCGCCAGCCGGGGCATTATTTTGACAGCGGCAGCGCCGGCCGAGCAAACACTAGTTTCGGAGCATCAATGTCGGCGGCAGACGCCCTGCCAACGACACAACCTTTTCCCCATTTCTGTCCCTTGAACCCTCCATCACTGCCACTGGATTAGCGAAATGTAAGAAGCACTTGTTTCCCTCCTGTTGCCAACAGGGGGAGAGAGTGATCAGCCTCCCTGTTTTGTTTCTTTCCGTCTTGCCTTAGCTTCACGAGCCATCGAGAGTGTGTGCTGAAGTCGTACGTCACTGTAAACAAGGCGACCTCGATGGGTGCCTCTCTCCTATACGCATTTTTCGAGATTGCTAGAAATCCGAGCTTGGGTGGGCGACTATTGTTTCCGCGCAGAGCCTGATTAAAAGCGTAAGGGAGACAAAGGGGTTAGATAGGGATGTATGGAAGGGGAAAGCTGGATTTCTGTATTTTTCACCAGGAAGCTTCGAGGGATGAAAAGTCGTTGAACAAGGAATGTCGTCGGAGTCAACGTCTCGACAAGGGGATTCTCTTCGTCAGAGCAGCAAAGCGCTTTCTTTAGCGGCGTGCTAGCGTGTCTGATTACAAAGTTAATAATGACATCTCTTTATCAGGAGCGCAGAATGACGAGCTGGTGATAAAGCAAGTTTTTAATTATCTTTGAACATACTGCTGGCTCACAATGACCCATGCAGGTGTTGGTACAAGAGCAGGTTTTGCTTGCTAGAACAGTGAAAAATTTTCTCGTGGTTAGCAATAGCGAAATTTCACGATAACGATGTAATACAGTCGATGTGGTTTACTAAGGTATCAGTGGTATCAAAACACAAAACAACGTTTAATGGATGATTCCTATAATATATGGCCGACTTGAAAAGTTAGTAGTACTTGGGAACATTAACGCGGTTTGTGGGTTTTTCAAGTCGCTTCGAGATTACTAAGTTACGAAGACAGTTTGAAAGCCTCAGGCGGGTAATAAGATCGTAGTGTTTGTGTAGAGTCCCCCCACTATGATGTGCCGCATAATCATGTCCCGGCATCGCACGTAAAACCGCAGAATTTAAATAATAAATCTTAAGAGATCAGTACCTGAAGGGAACCATGGTACAAGAGAAATTTTGATAGTTAAATTATTCTTTGTTGAGAAAGTATAGTTGCAAGTTTTCCCCATGAGCAAACTGGAAATATCGATAACCATTTGATACTAAAGATTAACTGGGTCGAGCAAGTGAAGATACAGGGGCACCTGAGAAACTGCCCCGCTGCTACACTTTCGGCAGCGCCTGTCACAACGGTGCTGCTGAAATTTCACTGACGCCAACATTATTTCACTGACGCCAACATAATTCGGGTGAGTTGGTATAATGCATCATCTCTGGCGGCAGCGCGGACAGACATGCATGAGCGAGAGTGTCCATCGTCCGTCTTTTACGTGAACGTCCGTTACCGCTAACATTCCGTTTTGAAGGATTACTCGCCCCAGTTTGAAGAGAAACGTAAAAGAACAAGCAGCAATCGAACTAGCCCACATTCACGATACATTGATCAATAAAGCGGAACGTGGCTATCGTTCAGTTCTGAGCAGTTCATCTTCCTTCCGCGCGAGCCTGCGGACGCAGGGACACTGGAAATGACTGTGGAGAGGAGGAGTCAGTAGGACAGTGCCAAAGAGTGCACCCATTCTCCCGCAGCGCGGCGCTTTGGTCGATATATGCAGAAAGCCCCCCTTTTCCGACTTCGAACGGTGGAGAAGCAATATGTTCTCGAGGACGTGAATTAGTTCCTCCGCAGGGCACTCATTGTGAACACGGCTCGCTGGCTGTCGAGTCGGACCTCTCTCCATCTTCTTCCTGACGTGGGCTCGCACGCGATGGCCGCTGAATAAAGATCGAAATGGCGAACCCATTGCCGCTTGGTGCGGCTCTGTCATTGTATGGCGCGCGAGTAAACTTTTAGGAAGATGATACGGAATAGAAAGCAAAATAATTCAGCTGGCGAAATGAGTTTTGTTTTTCCCGTATTACTACACACCTTGCTTACATTTATGACGGCAATCTTTCCAAACAGCGCTTGCACTGGCTATTCGCTGTTAAGATACATGGTGCTTGTTCAGTTTTTTATGAAAATCGAAGGCTATTTATTCGGCTCGACTGATTATTCATATTGCTTTCGGACACGATATGCTTTGCTTTAGCTATTGTTGAATTTTTATAACTGTATTGTTGTCTGCTTAAGTAACTTGTGGTTTTCTGCATTTGTCAAGGCGCAGCCTTTCAACCGCTTGAGGCTCTGACTGCCCAGCTGGAGCTTCAAGTTGGAACTCAAGTTGTATGTATGCAACTGTAAGTGATGAACGAAGAGAATAGAAGACAAGTACATCACAGCGTCATTGCATTCTTTCTCTTTTGTTTGTCGCCGGCAGTTCGGCTATGGTTCAGCTTACCTATGAACCAACGAGAAATCGCCACACCATTCTGATGGAGAAGTCAGACACTTTTATATGGATGACACTTCAGCGTGGCAAAACCATTGTTGTGCTCACAGTATAACAGAGGGTTAGTGATACCTCTGAACTGCTGCAAATCTAGACTTGCGTCATCTAGCTCATCAGGTAACCCAATTTTTTAAAGTCCTCATTGTTATATGTTGCTTCGACTCGTCGTTTTCTCGATAGGGCAAAGAATTTTCTATTCTTTGTGCACGTTTTCCATTAGCACCTTCGGTATGTCGAAAAAAATGTCAAAGTCAAGTCAGTGTGCCGTCCGATAGCGAAACCCGGCTTTCATTTTAAAATGCACGGTTGGGATAGTTCCTGGTGCTGCAAGTTTACAGCTAAGAAGCTATAAACATGCGACGAGAATTTTTTACCGCATCAAATAGTTCGTGGTTAACACGAGTCTACGTGAAACTCAACTCGAACGCATGCGGCCTGCAGATTTCAAGTTGTCCGTAGAGCCCAAGTTACTACTTAATGATATGCAACTTACAACGTTTATACTGAGCCCTCTCTCGTTTTTTATTATCTGCGTATAAATACGCAACAAAGACAAATGTATGTTTTCCAAGCTACAGAACGCGCTTCCCCAAGAGTCTTCTCGACTGGAGAGAACAAGCCAAGCTGGGTAATGGGCACGCAACTAGCCGTGTTTCACAGCGAGCTTCGCGCCCACTTCCATGTTTAGCATAACAATGGTAAATAAGTTTGCGCCATGCTTTGTGCAACCCACCCCCCACCCCCCTCCCTTCGCTTCCAGCCCTCGTCGCGCAAAGCATTCGGCCAGCCGGCACCAACAGTGCGAGCTGTCGCTGAGAGAAACGAGAACTCGCAATTACAGACGCGAAAGCGGGGCGCAGCGTAATAGGATCAGGAATTATTAATAACCCCTCCCTTTCAAACACTCCCTGCGTGGTTTCTGTGGCGCATGTAATGACGATTGCGGCTAATTTTTTTTTCTTTTTTCCTTTCCTTTCCTTTTACTCACGGTAGATTGATTCGCTACGGTAAACTTTCCGCACTCGCTACTTTGAATTTTGGAGTAAGCTACAGCGTCAACTTGGGAAATGAGGAGAGGAAGGTGCTTGAAGGAAGCAACGAACTTGATAAGGAGAAACTGCCAGATGGGTAAGTGAGACGCGCTTTTCTGAGGCACGAGCTGTTGCGAGTTTGCGTTCCTTTCGTCGTTCTCAGCGAGATCCGCATTGTGCTACCAGAAAATGGTGATAATTTTATGCTATACGCACTGACTGTCAGTTGCGAGCCTCTTTCCCGAAATCATAGCTCGCTTCGTCACGCATTCGAGAAAACCAGATGCTGAGTGCCGTTCGAGCAATTCGGCAATGGTTGGGTGACACAACCACGGGAAAACAAGCAGGAGAACTTTGAACAGCGCGAACACAGAAAGGGGGAAAAGAACAGGACAGAGCACCATGTCATGTGCTTATATTCTTTGTCCTGGGTTCGCGCTCTTCAGAATTTTTAAGTTAAGCAAGATATACTCACGAGCCCAAGTGAACACGGCCAACAACAATCCGCTGTTCTCAATTTGACAAATATGCCTCCCAATGAGCCCGACTCACTGCCTGAGTATCGATGATTGATTGATTGATTGATTGATTGATTGATTGATTGATTGATTGATTGATTGATTGATTGATTGATTGATTGATTGATTGATTGATTGATTGATTGATTGATTGATTGATTGATTGATAAAGTCAAGAAATAGACTGGGGATGAAAGAAATGAAGGAACGTGTTAACCTGATTTTGTACAACTTGCTACCCTATACACAAGGAGGGCAATGGCGGGGTAGAAGAAAGCATGACTGCCAGATTATTTGCAATTTACATACACAGTGTAGCGTAGCTACAAACTATAGCTCTTAAGTCAATGGCCTTCGAGTACTGCAAAAGAGCCCGTATGGCTTTCTAGGCTGATGAGTTGCGAGGTCAGGATCCCAAAATTTCATCTTCCAAAAATTGCCGATAATCAAGTCTGTTCAAGAAACACTGAAAAGTATGGCATTGTTTGTCACATCGAGAACAGTGGCACCAGAGATTATCCATGGTCTCTACAAGTAGGTCAGGTTGGTGTCTAAAGCAACCCGCTCATAAGGCCAGGCTATGGAGGCGCATAAAATGTTTGCTTTTTCAGCGAAGCTATGCACGTTTTAACAGCGAAGCTGTTTAGGCTATAGCCGTAATATGTGCAGCCTATCAGAAAACTATCATCATCATAAACGGGTATGTGCCGCAGATACTCACCACTGGTCCACTAAAAATGAAGAAGGCAATAGTTAGCCCAACAAGTGGCTGCTAAGCGACGGCGGCGAGCCGAAGACCCCGAGAACGTACATCGAGAGAATACTAGGGAACTGAAAAGGCAACGGCGGCTGCGAGAGGACCCGAAGCGATATAAGGCCTACGCCAACGACGACGTGTCCGTAGATCTATGAGAGGTATGAACACTTGGTTTCAGCGCGAGTTTCTGTCTCTGGAGTTTGGACATTCGTGTCGTGTCGGTGACTGTCTGCGACTTAACTCGAACCTTTCTGCGCTGAGAATCAACGTATAAACAACCTAACATCACCAAGCTAAAGCTTATCAACGACCTGGAAGCAACATAGAGACAACCTGCATCACCTAGCTAAGGCGTAGAAACAACCTAGAAGCAACCAAATTAGTCTTCAGAACCGTCCAGATTCGCTGGTTCAAGCCTTGCGTGACTTAGTGCATGCTTCACCTTTTGCTACTAGTTTAGCTGCCAAAGGATGACAGCTCACCCACGACGTAGTGATACAAAATATTTTCAAGTTGACTCGAACTTAGCCAGCAACTTCCCGAAGAGAAATCATCCCCGCGGAGTCGCCACCAGTGAATGAACTTTCTTGCTTCCCTTCCGTTCACAGCGCCGGGTGCACTCGGCAATAACTGCTCCGTTGCAGGGGCCTTTCTTTGTCATGTAATGCACAAAGAAAAAGGCGCACTGGAGTTCCTCGGTGTCCTCGAGGATAACTACTGAAACCTGCTACACACGCCTAAAAAGAAAAGGAAAAGCACCGAAGACCCGTGTCGCTTTGGGTCTGGCGTATTTCCGGCTAGCTTTCGCGCTCGTTTGAAGGCAGTTTTATCCCAGTGCCGCGGGGGGAAACGGAATGAGTGCCTTTTCCGGTCGCCGTTCCTGTCCATTCAGTGTGCGTAGGCCCGGCGAAAAGACAAAGCAGAGCCGCTCGACACACTGCGAAGCCTTCGAAGGCACGGAAGAGAGGGGCTCGTCCATTGTTTACCCGTCACCCCCGTTGGACCGTACTAAAGACCCAGAGGACATCGAGGCAACAGAGTGGAAATTCAAGCCACAGACCACTTGCTGACCCGGCCTCGTGGACAAGTGCACCAGAAGACTTCCTTTAACAAGTGGAAAAAGCATAGGGAAGCATGTTCGTTTTTGTTAATGTTTTCGTATTCGCGCCTTCTTTCTCGACCTGATGCGACAGGCTTCTTTGTTTGCTGTCTCTGCCCATAAAGCTTCACTAGGAGTCAGTTACTTAACTTTGTTTTGTTTTCTTTCATTTCTTGCACATGTTTGCTGCAATGGTGATTTTTTTGTATGTCTCTTGTCTTCTCAGTTCACTGAAAGTAGGCACCGACAACCTTCTTAGTAAAGGTCCTGCCTCGTGTCAGCGCAGATAAGCGTGCTTAGTTCACGTTCCCGAAGATTCGAGCGACGTTTGCCAAACTTAATGAAACCCCGCCAAGATATGTCTGCGGCGCGTTCTCGATACTAGACGCAAGAACATAGACGTTGCCACGTACACAGCAGCGCTGCACGCTTCGGTGAAACGAATAAAAAGAGAAAATAAAACATAGAAAAGCTGTTCAGCCAGACACGAAGAGGGAGTCAAAAGTATAGCTGAAGCAAAAGAAAGAATGACTCAAGAAGAACTGCGCTGGCGAGTGACGCACAAATATAGAAAATCGAAAAGTAAGAGACAACTGACGCTAAGGCATCCCGGAGTCTCGGACACGAATCCGCAAAAAGGAAACGTTATTCCCGGGATTGCGGACAGATGTAAGCGGCCGACGTTCGCAAATCTGATTACCCGGCACACTCGGACTCGAGAGTGTGGCATGGGTGCCAGCATTCCAGCATCTTTTTTTTCCACGCCGGTCACCCGATCTCTTCGTTTTTTACTCTCTTTCTCTCTGTCTCGTTCTCAGTTCGCGCTTTCTGTGTATCTCCAGACTGGACTCACGTCAGGAGAGGTTCAGTAAAAGTACCGTCTCTTCGGAGCACAGCAAAGGGAATGTGCGATCTTAACTGACATTCACGCTGCTTCTTTTTTAATTATTTCTAGTGCTCGTTTCCACTGTACCGAAATTTACGGCGTTAATTTGGGCGCAGTACTCCTCCTATTACTCGTGCCCTCCTGCGGGAGGGATCGTCAGTTCTGGGTGACAATTAGAGCGACGTGGCTTGACGCTAACGCTGGTTAAGGGCATGGGCTGATCGACTGTAATAGTTGAACTGGCTGCGCCTTCTGGATCGGCACAGCGAGAGAACTCGAAGAATGCGAAGTTACCAGGAGTACATTGCAGTTGACCTTCACTTGAAGGAACAATTATCCCAATGAGGAAATGCATTAGGAAAAGAAAGGAAGTTTCAGACATCAGTGCTGTTCTGGCTTTTGTGTGTTTGTGTGTGCGTGTGTGTGTGTACGTGACATAGAATGGTCACACGCTTGTCCTTTAAAGCCTTGCTCTTGCCCACATTCCTCCCTCTTAATCAACGTATCGGCACATAAATGACTAGTCCCGCGACATGAATTCAACATGTTCACTTGGGGTGCCCATTAATTGCGATAAGAGCTAGTATTTATTGCTAGTATCCCCTGAAAAGGAGTATTGCAAATAACAAACAAAAGGGCGCGTGGTATAATTGACGTATCACATTAAATGCCATTGCCCAGAAAGGTAAAAAACAAACGAAAGAGCTAAGATAGTACGAACCATATCGTGAGAATAAAGAAGTCAAGAAATTAATCGAAAGCTCTCGTACTTTTGGCGCCTTTTGTTAAAGAAACAAGAGCCCTTAATAGTATGCATGCAAATTGTACACCCTGCGCAGTTTATACACCTCTAGCGAGCAGAATAATCTAAGCACCGTGCATGACGCATACCTGCACAGGCAGCAGTCACACAGTACGCATGTAATTCTGTGCAGCTTATCACAGTCACTATCATCTTTACTAGATTAATGAACCAAGAGGGACCTAAATAATGCATAACAGATATATCTATATACGGTGAGTTTGGATTCGAGCCTCTTCTTTCTAGTGCTTCGCTTATTACCAGCTCGAAAATAGTTATATTCACACCCTTGTGCGCATTGCGGTAACTCGGCTGCTGTATTGATAATTAATGACTCGGTGATGAACTGCTCCGTTATCGGCAACGCACGTCCACGACAAAAACGTAAGGAATAAAAGGAAGGGTTGGAGTGAAGACCACGAAACCGGCAACTACCATGCGACGCCTGCATAATATAGCGTTCATTACGGACACCGCGTGGTCCGGCAGAAACGTGCGGACGTGCGCCCACCCTACCCGTTATCTCTCCGCACAACCCTAGAAGCGCAGTACCTGCCACGCCGCGCAGGACGCGCTGACAAGCTGATAGATGAGCAGCTGCAATCGCCAGACGAGGACAGCGGACGCCGCCGACTGCCGCGGCAATTGGGGATCGCTTGGCCCCACCCTGATATTCGCGAAATAAACAAAAGCAAACGTGACGGCCGGTCATTACGGCCTGCGCCGGTCAGGGACACGCCTCTCCTATGGTGATGGAACCGACGCAGACGTGCCGTGAGTGCGGTTTCCGGTAATGCGAGTGTCTGTGCGCCGGTTTCCAAGCATATGCGTACGCTTGTCTGTGCATGGCGGGCTCGAATATGCGAGCGTGCGAGAGAGAGAGAGAGAGGGGGGGGGGGGGGGCACTGAGTTTGTCTACGAAAGCAGACAGGACTAGCTTAAAGCTCGGGTTGTTCTCAATGGCTCATGTTCGTAAACACAACACTAAGAAAAAAAAGTAGGCAAAGAACAGAAGTAGGAAACAGAAGTGCGGCGCGTAAGATTACACAGATTTAGTAACGGAGCAGCTCACTATCAGGAAAAGGAGACTAAAGAGGTGTGCTTTACACTCTAGGGGAAAAAAAAGGAGTCCTTTGACTTTTTTGTGAATCATGACTTGCCATATATGCGACTCTTTTTAAAGAGACACATTAGCTTTCTTTTGGGTCCGATGACTCTCTGGCAAGACTATAATGGTCTTCAAAGGAGTTCGCGAGTCTGATTAAAGAGAATCATATGCGTGGCTCACCGAAAAGAGACTGTTTTAACGCGATAGTGTCAAAGTGCTCGTTTCGCAGAAATTCCGGTGTCGGCGTCGTTGGTTGTGAGCGAAAATTTGAGGTAGATGCTAATAAATAAATGATATACATAAATAAAAAATCTTCAGCCTGAGTGAAAATCGAAACCAGGCCTTTTGCGTAGCGTGCAGGTGTTTTACCACAAAGCCACGCCAGTGCTTCAAACTGCGTCGTAAAAAAAACACTATAAGAATGCCATGTGATGGGAGGAGTCTCCTTAACGCATGTATAATATTGCGTGGCTGAATCGTAGAATCGCATCAGGTGTCAAAACATGTGGCTGCCCACCCATTACCGAGTGTGACGCTGCGCAGGCGCGCGTGGCACCTTACGGACGCGTAGTGGGTACATCGTCAATTTGCAAAAGGAAGAATTATGGCAACTGTATTTGCAGTAGGCTTTCTAGGATAGTTTGAAACGGCCAATCTTACGCCCATAAACGTTCCTTTTCTTGCAGCTCGGTTGAAGGCGACGCGCACGGGGCCCGATTGCGCTATCGCGTTCTACTCTTGAAAGTAAATCTCAAGCGTCCTCCAAGTTTTTTTTTTTTCCCCAAAGTTTATGGACATTCAATGCCTCATCATAACTGTAGCGTTAAAATGCCGTTAGTGTAATATTTGTTACTCAGACTTCAGCTCTCGTATTGCTTTCTTGTTCTTGCTCGTATTGCGCTTCACACCCCCTCCCCTCCCACCTGTTCCCGTTTCTCACGCTGCTTCGCTTTCACGTACGAAGAAAAAAAAATCCAATTATTCTCGTGGTATGTAATGTTCACACTACGTCCGGCAATGTACCGACCTCATCGCATTGTGTGTAATCACGTGCCTTCTTCGACTATTTGTAACAATATCGTAACGGCTGTCGTTGTAAATAATGATAATCAGAAAACCTGGAAAAACAGAGGTTTCTGCATCCTTGCAACGAGAATATAAACAAAGAATCAACATATCTCGAAACAAAATATTGCTCCTCGCGCTGAGTGGGACGGGTCTCATGAGCACCACTACAACGCTACGAAAACACGCGCAAGAATAGCACTTGGCGCGCCCTCCGTGCGAACGTCTTCATAATTCAAAGGTGTGGCGCCGATGCATGGCGGGAAAAGCATTTGGTACCCGTCCTATATCTCACAACACTGAACGGATGACGTCATGGGCGGGTCTGCTATAATAACCGGCGCGCGAGACAAAAAGGCGCGCTCTCCGACGCACTCACGCGCACTCTGTGTCATTGCTTATTAACGCCTCCACTCTGCGTATTTAATGCAAGAGGGCGTCTGCCCGATACAATCTGACGAACCCGTGGCTAGCCACAGCCTATGTTAGGGGAGGAGAACAGTAACAACGGAATCAATTTACGCTTCCAGTGAAACAGGATACGCTCCGCTGATGGTGCGATTAAGCGGGTTTGCATATTGTCTCCTTTTTTTTTTCTTTTTTTTTCTTTTGCACGCGCTTACCGAAACCACGGTTTTCGGTAAAATTGAAATCAGAGCTCACGAGGTACATTCGCAGCGTTATCAGACCACTGATTGTTACACATTGATGATATTTATTCAATTCTATGTTGTCTCCCCTTTTTCGCGTCACTTTCTTGCTTTTCGTTCTTCGCACCAGAGTCCCTTATTTAGGGTGCGGATAAATATCAGCAGAACTTGTGGAGCTTTTAGCGTCTGCTTATCTGTTGTGCTCTCGCTTTAATTCGCGAACATTCACAAACTAACCAAGCTTTCCATTATTCACAGAAACGGTATGAGCTGACGAACAAGTCATTCTAGTAGAATCAGACTTGTACATGTTACAGAAAATAAGTAACCGATTTCAATTACAATTACTTTCATTAAAATGTAATTGGTTACAGTGGTCAGCTACAGCCCTAGGAAGAAATTGAACAATTACAGAAACAAACCGATTACTCTTGCGTTAGTTTCTTTCAAGAGGTCATTGCCGTAACACAATAACCCAAGTTTACTCAAATTACAACAAACTACTGTGGCTTGCATGGTAGAGAGAAGGCTGGGGACTTACTGTGGCGTGAAGACTGGGAAGCTTACTGTGGCTTCCGTAATATAGTGTTACACGTTGTTAACTTTCCACAGGAGTTGTTTTTTAGGGGCGAAGCTCCTAAGGGTGTGGGTCTGTCCCTCCTCTGTAGTAGTAGTAGTAGTAGTAGTAGTAGTAGTAGTAGTAGTAGTAGTAGTAGTAGTAGGTAGGTAGCCACGTATAGTGGAATGTACCCACTCCACGTGATAAAGATGACGATGACGCAGTATAGTGGAATGTACCCACTACACGTGATAACGATGAAGTGTAAGCGCGTTCCAGTCTAGTGGAATGTACCCACTACACGTGATAACGATGACGCTGATGACCATGAAGTATAAGCGCGTTCCAGACCACACATTCTCTTTCTGCCATGGATGAAAACGATCGAGCTTCGCCCACTCAACATCATTGACTTCGTGGATATGGCGTGATTTTTAAATGCGAATGCATTTCATAGTCGGGCTATGTCAGGCATCCGGCGTTGTCAGGCGTTGTCCGCGGAGGAGGAGGAGGAGGATAGGTTGAGGAGGTAAGCGCCGGCAGGTGTCAGATGTGAAGCATCTTATGGCGAAGCTTAATCCGGTGGTGGTGGTGTGCGGCGTGACCACCCTTACTGCGCATGCGCAAACCCTTTAAAAAAAATAAAAAACCTCCTCTCTCCCTCTCTCTCCTCTAGGCATCCCTCCCCGCGGCAACCACACCCACACTGCGCATGCGCCTCCCCTCCTCTCTCCCCTGCTACGCTCCCCCCTCTCTCCTCTAGGCATCCCTGCCCGCGGCGTCCACACTCCCATTGCGCATGCGCGTCCCACCTCTCTCTCCTCTCCTACGCTCCCCCCTTCTCTTCTCTAGGCATCTCTGCCCGCAGCGTCCACACTCCCACTGCGCATGCGCGCCCCCCCCTCTCTCTCTCTCCTCTCCTACGCTCCCCCCCCCTCTCTCGCCTCGCGACGCCGACACAGGCAGCGTCTGCTAGCGAGTTTCTTGGTTGAAAAAACCGACTGCTCGCGCTGCACAACCGTTCACTGGCCACCCCGTATATATGGCAATGGATCTTGACCTCCAAGGTGGTGCCGGTGGGAGATTTCTCCTGTGCGTTGTTGAACAATGAAAATTCACAGCGTGCGCGTTAACTAAAAGCGGACTGCGAGTCTCTGTGTCCAGTCGGAGTCTTCTGTCTCTCATTGCACATTAGCAGCGATTGGCATGTTCCAGTAGGAAACACCGCTCCATCGCTGCGTGCTTTACGCATCCCCAGTTTTCTCTCCTGCGCAACGCTGCGATGAGTGCCAGCGTCAACGCCGCCGCCGGTGTAAGCGTTAGCGCCCGTTGCTTCACATCTACACATGGTTTCCTTTAGCGGAAGATGGTGTAATTTTTTATCTCTCCGCTTTCACTCCTACTCCCATAGCAACAGCTGCGGGCGCGCGCGCTTATCCTCGCCCCTAGCAATCGGAGAAGGTGGTGCGGGCGGAGTAGCGGAGAGTGAGTGGAGGAGGAGCGCGCTCTGGTGTGTGAGGGCGCTCGCATCGCGGAAGCTCGGTGGAGCTCCCGCGTGTGTGGAGAGTGTAGCAGAGGGTAGGTGCAGTGCTTCGCCGCTCCTTCTCTCGCCGTTCGCTCTCTCTCCTCCCTGCGCCCCACACTTCCGTCCGCTCGCTCGCACTTATATAAAAATGCGAAATGCATTCGCATTTCCTCACGATTCCCTTCGGGGAGGTGGGGGGCATTTTTAAAGTTGTCGTACCTGATTCATTCGCGTTGCCTCGTTAAGGGGGGCCGCTGCTACACTGTACACTCTCTCAATGCATGCGCAGGAGTAAAGGGCGGTATTATAGCGCAGGAACAACTTGCACACCAGCTAGCAGTTGCGCAGTGAATCGATGCTAGTGTCCACGTCCTCTACGAAGCGTCACGCTTCGATTTGCTGGCGCTCGGGAAAGGCGTTGCAGGTAAGGCCAAGGAAAAGGTGAAAAAGTAGTCTCTGTAACGATGCCACGTCTGACAGGACAGGAGAGGAGGGGGGGGGGGAGTCCCTGTAGAGCGGCCGCATACTATTCGGGACGAGAACTGCCGTAGAAGACTGGTTACAACTTGATTTTAGAAAAAAAAAGTAATTGATTACCGGTAATGAATTACAAGAAAATGTAATTGAATTACCCAAAACGTTACAGCTTCGAAAAAGTAATCCATTATATCACAAAATTACAACAAAATGTAACTGATAACAAGTAATCGATTGCTTGTTGAAAGAAAGAAAGAAAGAAAGAAAGAAAGAAAGAAAGAAAGAAAGAAAGAAAGAAAGAAAGAAAGAAAGAAAGAAAGAAAGAAAGAAAGAAAGAAAGAAAGAAAGAAAGAAAGAAAGAAAGAAAGAAAGAAAGAAAGAAAGAAAGAAAGAAAGAAAGAAAGAAAGAACGTGAAATAACACTTGCGAAGTATTAACACAAAAATGCAGTCCCTTCATTGCTGCCGACAAATCCCGAACATCATAGTAAGCCTCACGTCGAGTGAAAACGAGGGTATTTTTTTTCTTTTTTTTTCTTAAAGTTGAGTTGAGTTGAATAAACTTTAATTGCCCAACGGTTGTGCCCGGGGCTAGGCTGCCAGGGATCCACCGTTCGAGTAACATCTTCCGATGTCCTCGGCGATGTCCCTGACCCGCTGGACGGCCCACTCCTGGTCTTCGGGGGCCTCGCTGAGGAGTACCGTACCAATAAGAAAAGTTGCAGAAGGATCCATCGCCGGCAATTACAGAAGCAGAGCTGCAAGGCACGGATGTTTTCCATGTCCGGCCGCCACAAGTGTACGGCTCGCATACGTTCCTTATCGCTTTTTTTTCCCCATCTTTTCATCTCGCTCTTTTTACCCCTAAGAATCCATGAGCAACGAGAAGGCCAAGCCAGGAGGCGATGAACCTCCCGCTGTGCTGGATAAATAATTCACGTGCCACGTATCTTGCTTCTCCGTGATGCGGATTAATGGCTCGGGAAACCGCGAGCCAAGGCAATGAATGCTTCTGGCACGCCCTATCAAAGTATTCCCGGCAAAACGCTATCATGCGGTCGCTTCTGGCGATGTGGCCGAGCTTTACCCGTTGTACGTCATGAGCTAGCGAGGCGGAAGATATATTGGGCAATAAAGGCATTCCCCCGGGGTCTCGTTAAATTCGTGTTTATTTTGCTAAATTTTCCGGCTATTGCATTCACTTGCACAGCATGCAACTCGACAAGAGTAACACATAAGGGAGCTGGCGGATTACATGAGTGTTCAGGTGACCGCAACGAATACTTCGCAATTAAAAGGGGGGCAAGAAAAAGGAAACAGATGGCTGTGGAGCTACGTCGGAAAACAAGGGGGGGAGAGGGGGGGAGGGGGGGGGGGGGGGAGGGTGGTAGTAAAAAAAATGCGAAGGGTTAAGTGCCGCTTATACGCTGAAGCGAAACGCATGACTCGGCCACATGAATTTTGACAGAAATGGCCCGCACTATAGGCGTTAATTCCTTGGGTCGTTGTGGCTCATAGTACTCTGCTTAAGATCAGCATTTGGAGTTGATCGACCGAATTTTTAGTTCTTCGAACAAGGGCCGTCGTTAGAAGGGAATCCGTACGGCCTCTGTGAGCATGAGCTTAAGCTCGAATGTTTAGAACACATGATCCTATGCAATGCACTGGAAAACCGAAAAACAAGTGTTGCTTGCAAAGAGGAGGAAGGAGGAAGGGAAACAAGCGGAAGGACAGGGAGGTTAGCCAGTTCTTGGACCGGCTGGCTACCCTGTGCTGGGGAAGGGGGTAAGGGGAGTAAAAGATGATAGAAAAGCTTCCTAAGAGAAGAGTAGAGAGAGAGAACTGGCCAGCTCTACATACAACACGCCGCTACCTTGCCACCGCCATACTTTTTTCGAATGCGGTACACCGTTATTATTTGTGTGTCATGTAAGCGCAATCGAGGTTCGTAACTAGTGTCGTGTGTCTCTGTAATAACACCTAATCCGCGACGTACACGTTAAATATTTCACACTGACACACTCCGTGAAACAACCTTCAAAAATCCTTAGTCGCTCCGTGCGTACATGGCGAAACAAAGCTTGCCGGCTTAGGAAGAAAGAAGCACAGCGCACTGTGCGTACTAAATGACGGCGAAGTTTTAACACGATATCATTAAACAGCTCGTTTCGCAGAAATTCTGGTGTCGGCGTCGGTGTCGGCGTCATTGGTTGTGAGCGAAAATTCATCATCTTGTCCGTGACCAAAAAAACGAGAAAGATCCTAATAAAATAATACGGAAAAATCGTTGGTTTGAGTGCGAATCGAACTTGAGCCGTCCGCGTGGAAAGCAGGCATTCTACCACAGAGCCACGCTATCGCTTGAAACTGCTTCGGAAAGAACGCTATGCAAATGTCACCTCGTGGAATAAATGTGCCACAGAAATTGGGCAAATCGCACTGCTCACTAAAAACGCATTGGTCCACTAAAAAGAAAGAAGGCAACAGTTAGCCCAACAACGAATGGCTGCGAAGCGACGGCGGCGAGCCGAAGACCCCGAGTACGTACATCGAGAGAATACTAGGTAACGGGAGACGCAACGGCGGCTGCGAGAATACCCCGAAGTGATGGAAGTCCTACGCCAACGAACGCGTGCCCGTAGATCTATGAGGTACGAGCGCTCGGTTTCAGCGCGAGTTCCTGTCTGTGGAGTTTAGACATGTGTCTTGTTTGTGACTGTCTATGGTTTAACTCGAACCTAGAAGCATCCAGATTAGTCTTCAGAGTCATCCAGTTTCGCTGTTTCAAGCCTTGCGCGGCTTAGCGCAAGCTTTGCCAATTTTTTAAAAGCTTTGAAAGCCCGTAATATCGTATCTGTTATTGTGTACTCACAAAGCGCGGAAACAAAACCTGGCGACTCGATAAATTTTAATTATTTAAATGAGTGTATTTAACTGAACAGTCTTACGTTCCTGCGTACATTTGCGCGTTTTAATGTGAAAAAGGTGCTTGCTAGTCTTAGTAGAGTAGAAGCATACATCTACTTATGGTCGCCACAACAGCGCAACCGGCAAACAGGAAAATGAAATGGGCTGATTGGTTGTTTCTCGACGTCACTAAGAACGCACTGAAATGACAAACGAAAGAAATAAAACGGGAGCACACGTTCACAGGTAAAGCGTATAGTGAGAAGGACCCTGTTATTGTCTGCCTCCTTTTACTGATTTATTGATTGATTGATTGATTGATTGATTGATTGATTGATTGATTGATTGATTGATTGATTGATTGATTGATTGATTGATTGATTGATTGATTGATTGATTGATTGATTGATTGATTGCACGTTTAGGATGGTTGTACGATTAAGATTCAGATGTTACGTCACCCACAGACTTATTCACATAAGCGTGAACGCCGGTGACGTCAGCGCATATATGCACACCGTTTATATTTTTGAATCGGCGCTTCCCAAATAAAAGAGCTATATTTTCGTAATAACGCATCAAATGAAAACTTGGGCACAGCTTAGTGATCAGGTAAGTCATAAACGCTGAACAAATATAATAAAGCGCAGGTGTCCAAGTAACATGGTGCCATAAACATAAAAAAATGTGCCACACGTTTTTTATTCTTTCATCTTGCGCTCACTGCAGGAACAAGGAGTAGGATTTCACAGCTTTAAAATTTAGATTGAAACTTTATACTCACTCTTTTATGTTCTCCATCTCAGCTATTTCAGACGCGAGTGGCGCTCAGCGTAAAGACGTTGTGCGAAACTACTTCTTGTAGCCGTCTACAAATATAAGAGAAGACACGGCCAATGCTCCTTCCAGACGTATGTGAAAGAGAAGACGAAACATGGTCCCAGATGAAGTCACTACAAAATTAGAGCGCTCTCTTAAGGCACGTTTAAGATTTCATCCGAAATTGCAACTCTTCGTAATCAGCTTTCAGTCGCTCTTATTTCTGAAGCGCAAGCAGGGGCGTTGACCGTTCTTTAATTAGAGGAATGTTTAAAGGTTAGTACTGCAGCTATTGGGAGGATTTCACGTGGTGAAGAAGAGAAATTAATGGGCTGTAGGCGCTTATCTGTCTCGCCTTCTCTTCGTGTCTCGTCCCACTGCGCAGTTCGACCAGAACAACGTATGATGTCGCATAACATCATGTTCTAAGAAGAGCAACGCTGAAACACCAATAAGTTATGTACGCCGGCGACAATCCAAATTCGGCTTGAAGAAGAGTGGCGTGAAATAACAAAAAAACAGAATACGTTAAGAATGCTACTAATTTATCTCAGTGTAAAAATTCTTCATTGGTCGGATGCTTACTACCAAAGCCAGCTTTTCAAGAACGCATCACTGATCATCTGCAATGTTAATTGAACCATCCCTGTTAAACTTTTACTTGTAATCCCACCCCTTATGTAACACCCCCTGAATGGGGGGCCCTTAAGGAAATAAAACTGAACTGAACTGAACTGAACTAGCACGTTTTCTATACTATTTATGTGAACAAGAAATTTCTATAACGCATTCAGAAATATTTGCAAAGCAGTAAGCTAGAACCAAAAATTTCAGCCAGCCTCGTTCGGTATAAATATTGCCACAAGGTGAGGAAGTGTTTTTATGGCTACCTGTAAGTCTATATTGGACAGTGCGCAATTGATAACACCGCACCCGCAATCTATTTCAACGTTCTACGAAACAGCAGCGAGGAATTCGCTAAATAAAACGGGCAAGAATTGATGCAATACAAGAAAGAAAGGAAGAAAGAGGGAAATAAAAAAAGCAGGAATGAAAAAAAAACGCGCTCCTTTGTTTCATTTTAACCGGTGAAAATGGCCATCACGCGCAGTTTCGTCGTAAAGAGAGCAATTTAGAGTCTCTATTCTTCTCCGCGAATTGCTTTCACATCACCGTGAAGTTCTTTTTGAAGTCATCTTCTTTTCGAGTTCCCGCGGTCTCCATCGAGTGGAACGCGGTAAGGTACGTGCACTAAAGCCTCACGGGGGGCCACGGTACTAGTGTCTTTATTTCCTATCCGGAGAGAGAATTGGAAGACTCGTGCGAGCCCACACCTTCCGACGTCATTTTACGTAGGCCTAATACGCAAGAGCCCTTGCCTAGAATGGTACGCCGGCTGATTAGACAGTTTCAATTACGTCGCGTTACACTATGCTCCGCAGATTACGACATTCGCGCAATCGCTGCTGAGTATTTTCTCGCCATACACGAGCGAGAACGTCCCGTTGTCGTGAAGCGCCGATTTCCCATTGTGAAATTCCGTGCTTTGTGCGTCAGGCAGTATCACTACTTTGGCATGCTCTCTATTGCTGGGTTGTCTTCTGTGTGTATAAAGACTGTGATTATCTATCTATCTATCTATCTATCTATCTATCTATCTATCTATCTATCTATCTATCTATCTATCTATCTATCTATCTATCTATCTATCTATCTATCTATCTATCTATCTATCTATCTATCTATCTATCTATCTATCTATCTATCTATCTATCTATCTATCTATCTATCTATCTATCTATCTATCTATCTATCTATCTATCTATCTATCTATCTATCTATCTATCTATCTATCTATCTATCTATCTATCTATCTATCTATGTGCGATCGAAGCATCTGTTCTCTTATTTATTCCCTAATTTTAATTTAGTCATTGACAGTGGAATTTTGTTGATACAGTCCTCACGGACTGTACCAACAAATCATATGTCGGTAAAAAAATGGGAGCTCACTCAGACTTACTCACGAAATATATTTCGCTCTGAGGGCTCACACGGACTCAGAATCACCAAATGTTTCCTCAACCGGACTCACTTGGACTCAGACTCACTAAAATATTTTCTCAACCAAACTCACTCGGACTGAAAGTCACCAACATAATACACAATCGAACTTACTCAGACCCAGACACGCGGCTTGACCTGAGTCTGAGTGATCCATGAGTGAGTCGACTCAAAAGTGCGTTAGCGTAAAATTTGCTTTTTTCAATCATGGCATCCATGCTATTTAACGCCAATATCTCATATAATCGGCGCTCTACGAAATGTCTTTCGATCTTGTACCTTCAAATACCAGCTATCAGTGGTTTCAATCCAGTATGAAGATTTTTATGAAATACGCGACTCACACTAAATATTTTGATCAAGAACTTCCCGTGAAAGAGTTTGCGGAGTGAGGTCATGGCACCCCCCTCAATTTAGCGGTCTTGGACAACGCTGACTTTTCTGTCACAACCAAGGACGCCGACACCGATGCCGACGCCGACACCGGAATTTCTGCGAAACGAGTTATTTAACGCTATCATGCTAACAATCGTGTCTGATCATGCAGCGTATATTTGTTGCACCTATTTTCAAAGGATGGGAAATATCGACCTTTTTACACGCTATTTTCGCATTTAATGAAAAAGAAGTCTCGGGTAACAGAACTCATATAAACAACGCTGCATAGAAATACTTTAGAGTGTGTATGTGTGCGTGCATGCGTGCTGTTCGGCATGACTCGAGAAGTTACTATTAATTGTACTGTTTATTACTTGCCAATAATGAAACTTCTTTGTGTCAAGTTTATCGAATACAATTCAGCGTTTATATCCTTAAGTTTTTTTTTTATGTGTTGGCTATATTCGCTTATCTGGGAACATGAGTTGTTACATATTAATCAATTTACTTTATTGATTAAGGAGAGCGTCCTGCATTGTGTCCCATCCCCCGCAAAGTTTGCACGGTAGGCACGAAGAGCCGTTGTGTGGCTTTTGTTTGCGACATGATGCCTCTAGAAGCCCAGATCTCGTCTAAGGCGAAGGAAAAGAGATAACTTAGTTTATTGCTCCATGTTTTTCTCACTCACAACGCTAAAAATAAAGGTGTTAAATCGCCTGACTCTGTAATCTGAATTTCAGTGAAGTGGCGCCGAGCTATGCTCCGCATCGTAATCTAATTTCGCTGGTGAAGTTGAATTTTATTTAATAATGTACGCCACTCTCTTGTTTAAACTGCAAATAAAACAGTGGAAAGGCAACACAACTAAAGCGGCAATGCGAACAGTGTCAAGAAATTGAAGGTCTGAGTTTGAATATATCGAATATACTTAGCCGATCAGTATTCTTAATGGAAAGGCGAGTCTTTAATGCATGCAAAGCATGTTTTCATCGAATTAGCGAGAGTTCTGGACGTCGACAGGCTTTTCACAATCTACTGTCTTCTTACGCGCTTCGGCGAAAACTGAGCAGAACATTGTAGGGCGCGTGGCAAGTCGTACGCTCGCTACTCAATCGAGCATTCCCTTCACGTGCGGATCCTATGCGGGATTTTTCGTAAGCTTTGCTACGAGTTTAGCCTCCTCTTCTTTCTTTATGTTGGGTGTTTTCGGTGTGGCTATACATAGATATGTCTCGGCTGATTCATTTCATTTCTATATTTATTTTACTCATTCTCACTCTCGGCAGTTCGTATCGTGGTCTGCACGAAGTACGTGGCTCATATCTGTGTTAACTGCCGATTCGGATGACACAGTGAGGAACAGATTTAATTAGGACAGATTGAAAAATCATCTCACGAACGCAAATTCGAGCTTTACGAAGCTAAAGAATATTGGCGTGCGTTTTTGACAACCACAAAGAGTAGGAATATGTCGCATTATTGGTCAATATTGATATTTCGAAACACTGGTCACTCTTCACTGCAAGTAACGTTTCGAAGGAGGAACATTTGCAGCGAGTATAACAAACAAGAAATAGCTTCATGCATTTCTACGTACATTGAATACATTGTAGTTGAATGAATTTCATACCATCCCGCGTTGCAGACATTTTCGCACATTTTCGTTGAAGAAGAGGACGTGCAGATGTAGTGATGGCAACTGTTAAGAACTTAGTACCGAACTTATTACCAGTTCCAATTTGCTCCGAATAGACAACCAGGGTAGAGCATAAAAAAAAGTCATTCGAGACCGTTAAGTGAGAAAGCTATATAGAGTCTGCGCGCGACGTTAATGGCCATAGCACTCGCGCGACTGCTTTCGACCGTAATCGGTTCAGCGACTGCAATTTCCGTTTCAGAATGGATGTTCCCTTCCAGACTCTGCTATCAACTTGTCATCGAGTATAGCAGAATTGTGTGCGGAACAGAGCACTCGAACGGTAGAGCCAAACAGGACGCCAACAAGTGCAGAATTTCTGGCACTACGCGACGTCTTCGGGAGCCTTAACAATACGTAGGCAATCAGCGCCACCGTGCTACAATACTGCCCGTTATCTCGTGCTGCCAGATCGTCCAGACGGGCCTTTGCGGTATGCCTCGAATTTACATTAGCAGAGAGAAAATCCTTTCGCTTCGAACGAAAATTAGCTGGTACGACACTGTTACAAAAGTGAAGAACAGATTTACCACTGATTTGTGACTGGAAATTACATTTATTTTGAGATTGTAACTGACTCTAAAAATGTGTTGACGCGGTAGCTTGAGGATTAGGTGCACCTCGTTGTGGTAACCCTTATAGAGAGCCTTTTTGCGGAAACCTCCCCAGCGTGCCATGTACAATCGTGATCAATACGAAAGGGAACACCGAATGCGTGCTTAAGCAACGATTACTCGTCATGCGCACGTATGAATCCGGTGTATATGCTTCCAAGAGGTGCATTTCCATGAACGCTTCTGTGCTTTGCAGATGCGTTTAGCCAGCGTGGCCTCTTCATGGTGATGTCAGCGTTCCCTTTCATGTTGTTCATGACTGTACATATATACTTCAGGAGGACTATCTGTTAGGCTAGTCGAATAGACGTGTTAGCTGCGAATATAAATATTGTTAGGTGAAACTACGTCTTCTTCCACGTAGTTGTCTTTTGATGGCTGCCCATAAATATATACGAATTAATTGAGCAAATACCTCATCTATTCCTTGTGCCTTTCGCCAGATTATTCATGCTTTTTTTTCTTGCACTTAACGTTTGATATGTACTGGCCTTTACATCCCACATCTTGGTGTCGTGGTATCGCCCAATCGTTCCATGGAAGAAATGTTCTTTTAGTAAGTCTAGATAAGAAATTAAAAAAAAAAACAGACATGCTTAAGAATTCATATAACATAATCCATAAATCACTAGCAAGAAATGTCTTCGTTCAATCTCTTGGGGCAAGAAACATACGGGGTATGAGATTATCTTCAAGCTAATTGGAAGCGTTCAGTTTCTGCTCCTAATTTAAAATGAAAGAAAATAAAACAAAAGTTAGGAAAAGTACAAGTCTCCTGCCACCAAATTATGCCTCGAAAAAAAAAAATCTGCGACAACTTCGCAAGTTCATTAAAAACTAGCAGTCTCTTATTCCCTTCTAAACAAGCAAAAATACAATAAAATAATAAATTAAGCTCTCCTACACGGTGTTTTCGACTGACAATTTAATTAGTTGACTAATGTCGACCCCACTTTTTTATAATCTCTCATGTCACTTCGCACGAAAAGCTAAAAAGCAAGCAAGAAAATAAGAAATCATTGAGTTTTCTTAGGAGAGAAAAATATTTTTCTCAAAGAATAAATCGTAGAGGAAGCAGGAACTTCCGAAAGAGGAAATAATTTCAAATTTTGCTCTGCCCGTGCAACGGGAAATGATTCTCGAGCCGCGGAAATGGGCCTCAGGTCTGAACACGCGGCCTGCGAGTAAAGCGGATTTTAAAAAGGACTCCGAACGCTTGTAGCGCTACGACGACGTTAAAATTTTTCTCGCTGTCAAACCCGTGTTATACGCTGCCGGGCCCGGGGTTTGGTTTGTATTTCTGGCAAGTTCAGAAAGAGGGCCCAACTCTGATTTCCGTGCCACCCCTCATCCCCGAAGGAAAGACGGCCGATTACCGTGGCAAATTATATGACGTATATAGAAGTATATTAGGCGCATATATCAAAGTCCCCGTACTCCGCTTTTACTTTCCGATTTATTCACCTTCTTCGCTTTTTTTTTTATTCTCTTGCGTCGATGTGATTTAAAATCAATCGAACCTTTCCCGTGCGTATGCTAGGGAGATTGAGACTGAAGTGTCTACCTTCAGAGATGAATAACCACGAAGTAAAAGACTAAAAAAAAAAGGTGACGTTCGGAAGAACCTCGTTTCATTTGGAGGTAGTGTTGGAGGTTTTTATTTTTCTGAAAATTGCGAATAGAGAAAAGCAGGCGCTATAAAGAGCAAGAGGTAGCGTAGGCGCTCGTTCTGAGTGCCTTGCGAAGCCGAAGATTTATTAGGCTCGTAACCAAGAAAATTTTCACAGAAAGAACGGTGAAACGATGGATTATTCTATGCGTCGATCGATTCGCACTTGCGTATGTCAGCAGTAAAATATTCGGGCAGAACTCATCACTCACGATGATTTTACGAGCATGCGAATGGAATTCTTTTGAGATTACAGATAATCCTTCGTTTCCGCTCTCCCTCGGAGTGATATCAAAAAAAAAAAAGAAAAAAAAAGAAAACGTTAGCTTTATTCGGGCTCTTGATAACGCTTATGCTTTGAGATTGCAGCCCTTGAGCATTCTGGGCACTTTTCAGGAACGGCTAGATAGGCGAAAAGAAAATTATGCCAGTGTCTACAGAAACTTTATTATGCTGTACTTAGGGATCGAATCAAATTGGACCGCATCGAAATGTTTAATATTCACAACAAGCGTCCTAAACGCGCTTATGTTCGATATTATAAGTACCCAGCCCCGCATGCACTGCGCTAAGAATATCGGCGGTCGTTCTGATCAGTTGGATACGACACATTGTCAGCGATCGAATAAAACTGTGGATCAGAACAAAAAATAACGATAAGGAATCCGACCCTTCACCGTACTGCTTGCGATGTGTTCAGTGAAAACAGCAAGAACCTGGGCTAACTAAGAAAAGAAAAAAAAAGAGAGCGTTAGACTCCCACGTTTTCTCTTGACGGCTTAAGTCGCGTCCTCCACCGAGCCAAGCTCTGAGTTAAACCGCAAGCCCTTAAGAGGCACCCCACAAAGCAAAGGCCCAGTTAACGCTCCCAATGCCCCCCAGCAAAAGAAATAAAGGACCCCCCCTCGGAAACTGGCGTGAAACCGCGAGATTCTCCATCGCTTAAGCGAGATCTGCGATCCCCACGGACCGGAGATCGCGAATCCCGAAGGGAAGGTGAAACTAAAGGGCAACAAGCGCTCCAACTTTTTCTCGGACCTGGCCAGCGTCTTCTTAATGCTCGAGTTTGCTTCATGTGAGCGGTTCCCTTATGTCTATATATATATCGAGTGATGGCTACTTCCATCTGTCTCCCGGCGTCCCCACCTCCTGTTCTCTCCAGCAAAGCTACGCCAATAGCCAAGCAAGCAAGGATCGCTAGCTCTTCCGTGAAAAAGTGGTCCCAAGAATCTGCCGGTCTTACGGCTCGGCTCGGAGTCGACGCAGAAACGACCAACAACGAAAAGTCGACTCGGCGCAGAAGCGACGAGAACGGAAGGTCAGGGAGGTCGCGACGAAATGAAAGAGTGCGTTTCCAGAGAGACACAAGATGGCGGACAAAGAGTAGCAAAACGGCGAAGTCGAGCGAACTCGCGGAAATGAAAAGAGCAAAATAAAGATGACGGCTGGAAGCCCTCTGCACCTATATTGCCCCACCCCACACGCACACACACACACGCACCCCGCACGCCTGTCATTTCGGCCGTGAGAATTGCCAGAACTATCGCTCCCCGTAACCCACGCTCGATCCGGTCTTTCATTGTTCGCGATGCAGGCGACATAAGGCCAAAGACAAGAGCGCATGCCTTTTGCATTCCGTGTACAGTTCCTGTTTCGTTGCCTGTTTTCTAGCGTGCGGCACGCTTTACTTTCTTCTTTGCCTTTTTGCACGCGCTGGCGACGTTCTGCAGACAAGTGCGACGCGCTTCTTCCTACATCGTTCCTTTGCATCACGCTTGCCATCTGATAGTGACTACTCCGGCGCGTCATCGAGTGTCGAAAATGTGTCCAGCCTGTGTATTAGAAAACATCCTTGAAGAAGCAAGTCCGCTCGTTAAAACGTCGAATCCAGCGATACCCCATGTTTACGAATTTTTCATCTCCACAGCGTTCGAGAAGCCACCCTCGTGAAACTGCTACCCAATTTTTTTTTATCATCTTTCGTTCTCTATCTTTTTCAAGAAGGCAAAGAAACAAAACAAAATGACTAAATCGTAAAGTGAACCGAAAGCAGAATCTCGGCGATGCGGCCACGGAACACTTCGCGACGCGAGTCCGAAACAACACTGGGCTATGCATACGCTGTTCATAAAGCGTAAAGTGAGCGAAGAAGCCAACGCGTACAAAAGTGAAAGAAAAATTTAGCCGTACTTCAGTACCGCACTAGCAAGCTCCCGCTATGCGTTAAGGCACGCGCGCCTTCGCGCGCAATACGCATGCGCAAATACATGCATAAAGCACGCGAACTCAACGACACAGCGCCTCCCGCGCTGACGTGACGGAGATGCCGAGCAGCGCATAACCAAAAGTCGCTGAAGAGAAGGAGATTGAAAAAAGAATAAGTAAAAAAATCAAACGGCGACCTGCGTCGTGCTGAAGGATCGCTCTAAGAGGAAAGGGAGGGTTACCTCCCCCTCCACGTCGTGAACAATACATGATCTCACACGTTGTAGGTTTTATTTGCTTTTTTTTTTTCGCTTGTTCCTTTCTACAGCGCTTGTCGCTCTCTACTCAGTCTTTACTCGCCTTTCCCGCAAGGCCTGGAGGCGGCCCTTCCCGCGCGTGCTCAGTGTAGCGCGAAAGAAACAAAGGACTTCGTCGCCGCGTGAAAAATGAAGCGATTCTCTTTATGTTGGATATCTGAGACTACAAAAGCTGCTGCTCGTGACACTTTCGTTGTTGTTCCTTGCTCCTTCCATCCTTGACACTTTTTCCCGAGATCTTTAGTGAGGAGCTTAAATCAAGCGCCTTTCTTCGAAGAAGTTAATGCTGCGAGGCAATTTCGAGGGCCAAAATGCTATAAGTAACCTGTCGTCCTCTCTATTAACCTGCTGCTTTATAGGTCACATATGAAAGGTGTTGAAAGACAGCACCTTGAGTCTTTGTGTTTTATCGCGCCATCGCCACGAGCGCACGCTCCTTGAGTACGCGCTTTCTTTTTTATTGCGATAGCAATTATATGGACACTCTCGGCTGGTTTTCGCCGTCGGCGTCGCCGCCGCCGGCGTCCGCCGCCGTCATCCCCCGTATATGTATATATATAACCGGCCCCGCCCGTCGTTCGTGAGCGTGAAAAGACGCGAAGAGGGGGGGGGGGGGGACCCTCGAGCGACCTTCGATTTTACGAGCGCGGTCGTCGCGGGCGCGCGCGTTATCTCCCCTTCTCGGCGGCCGACAGCGGGGGGCCGGTGTACCCTTCTACGTGCTGCGCTCTCAACACGAAGAGAATGTGGTGAGCAGTGTTTCCCTGGAGCGGCCGCATGCTCTAAAACCAGCGTTTTCTAGAGTTGCGTGAGATCGGATCCAAAAAGAGTTAGCTGCCAGCCTCACATCGTATAACATTACAATTTGTTGCTATCGCATTCATTGCTTCACCCTTGCGGTGAAACTGTGACTTTTTTCTTTCTTTCTTTCAGTCGATCGAAAGATTTCAATCATACATGGCGGTGCTAAATGGTCTGCTTCGGCTGGCACCACACTGGTCGAAAAATTGCATCGACAAAACTGCGTTTTCGGGCACAAAAATGTAATGACTTCCTAGTATCAGGAAGTAAGCCTTTGTCTGAAATATTGTCGAGCTGTACAGTTAATTAGTGATCTACTGACTGCGGCGAGATGTCCGTCCAAGACTGCGAACGCAAGTTGGCCGGAAAGGGTTTTCGATCAATGTAAATGAGCACTCAAATCGCTGTCAATAAATAAAACTGTCATTTAGAAAAAGTAAATTGTCTTTATCAGTGATTAAAAAAGGTCCCTTTGGAGAAGTTTATAAAAACTCACGCATTCGCCGAAGGCGCCTCGAAGGCGATAGCCATTTTCTTTTTCTGCTTCTTTTTCTCCTCCGTTGATTTTATTGACACCCATCCCCCCTTTAGAGCGCTTTGTGCACCCAACGTTGCCTCCGGGATGTGAGGCGTTGCAAGCATTCCGCGCCTTACATGGTTTCGCACTGCCTCCGTGATCTGCTCGCCTTTGGGCAAGCCACGATGTCGTTGTATTAAGTAAGCGCCAAGAACTACCAACATGGTGGCAGAGAAAGTGGATAAAACATTGGCTGGTGATGGAAGACACGAAATCGTGCCCGGGTGCCCAACGCTAGTGTCACTGCACCACCGCGACAGTTTCTGTCATTTTTGATACAGCGAAATTATTGGTTTTGTCTGACTACTAGGATAGTGGTAATGCCATGAGCTGGAAAATTAGGGTATGCTGTGTTTCTAAACCCCTTACCCTACTATGTATTGGTTGAAAGCAATTTTTTCACTAATGCGGACTAGACGGCAAGAATGGTCTGGGCGAGCGACTCTTGCCTTTCTACTATACTGTAGACATGAAAAAATAAACATCTACCGAGATTCTTCCAGGACATGGCCTTGTCGCATGATTTACTCCCTGACAAAACAAGCTGTGCGACTCGGCCTTTCTCTCCTAACTGCTCGCCTGAATAAGAGAGACAAACGGGAATACGTTTTCCGAATCACGCCCGGACGCAGCTCCTGTCGCGGGAATGCCCGATTTTTCGGGGCCGCGGCGAAGTCAACGACGAAAAAAAACAAAAACAAAAAAAAAGAAAAAAAAAAACGTAAGCTTGACGCCAGCCGAAATGAAACATTCGATTTATCGACGGTGTCGAGCCGGTTGACTCTCGGGGGAGTGATCTGCCTCGGGGCGTAGAACAAGACACGCGCATTCTCTTCCGTTTCGGGAAACAACAAGTCTGCGAGAAACGCTGGAGTTCGCACTTTTCGGGCGAAACTTGCCACCGTATTCCGCGAGCCGGCATGTCGGAACCGGAGGACAGGAATGCGGGATCAGCGCGGTGCGCCTCCGGGGGGACTCGCGTTACTGGAGTGAGTCTTAATAAAGAGCCGGAAAACACTGCCTAGCCGGGATTGCACGCGCCGAGCGAACATCAACGCGTTCCAAACAGCGTTCGCTCTTAAGAGCTGATGTATAGTGCGTTTACCGAAATCGCATCATTCTCTCGTTTTTCAACTATCGATGACACCTTGAAGTGAAAATAGGTTTCGAGGTGACGATAGTAGAATGAAGCGTGCGACTTGCATCTTATTGGCATTCCTGAGCGATAGCACTACAGCACCCCTCATCAGCTGTCCGCATATGCGATCGAGTGCTAACACAACGTGAGCAAATACCTAGCATTTGCAGGGAACGTACAGCCGCTGTAGCGCATAACCTATGAGCGAAACGGGGAGCGCACGGGCTCTTGGCATTCCTGATCGACACGGTTTTCTCTCTAAACTGTATCACCGCTTGACAGCTTGCTGTAAACTTAAAGTGGTAACAAACAGCAGAAAGATTGCATACCACTCCAAGTGAGTTTACAGACGCTGTCACGACCCATATTCACGAGCATGTTATAATATTAGCGAGTTATTCGAGAGCGAAATGTTCCGTTAAATACACTCGCGCGAAGTGTTGCGGTTGCCTTCAGCTTGTAAAGAAGAATGAAAAAAAGAAAGAAAAAACCTGCTCAATGTCACCTGCCATAATTGCTTTGCTTAGCAAACACTTCTAAACTAAAAAAAGTCACACCTCAAAGGACGAAAGGAGAGAGAGAGAGAAATAGATAAAGGAAAAGACAGGGAGGTTAAAGGGACTGTCTACCGTCGTTCATCACTTTTATGTTTTGTATCGCAATAAAAAAGCGTACCGTCTGAAGTGCCGAACCTTGCGGTTTCTCTGGAAAGTGAGTAAATTTTTAAAACGAATTTTGCGATCTGCATTCGGTCCTCTTCCATTGGTGGGATGAATGCCCACAACTCTGGTTGGTGGAGGCGATGACGACTGTAGTGCCGGTGAAAGTCGCAAACTGAAACCGCGCGCGCTCTTTTTGCGACTTCATCAATTTTTGT
>JALIZH010032950.1:0-195000 GCA_030522465.1 Rhipicephalus appendiculatus
TAATGCATGCGCGACCTATTTTAGAGCGTTAAAGACATCGAGTAGAGCAAAAGATATGCGGATGGTATGCGTGGTGGGTATACCATTTAGGCGGAGTTTTCGTTAGAAGGGTTTTAAAAATTGAGCTAGATAGGTGGTACATTTTGAAACTGCCGAGCGCTAAACTAGGAGTCAAGAAAACGCGATACACGTAGGGGTGATCGTCGAAACCTGATTTTTCCAAGGACCATTTGCGAGTGCAAACGAAACGACGAAGCTTGACACGTGTGGACGAGGAAGCGCTTCCTCGTTGTGCGTAAACTTCGACTTCCCAATCTGCTCACCGAATGCGCGGTGAGTAAGGAATAAATCATGAGGTCGTGGCGACAATAGGTGATGACGAAGCAAACGCCATGAAGAAAAGAGGACTACAGTGTGACATAAACTGCATAGGGACGATAGCTTGATATGTCGACTACATGTCAGTGAACGCCGGAATAATGAAGACTGCAATGTTTCGAAGGCACGACGACTACGTCGGAGACATTATGCCGTAGTGACAAGAGAGAGAGAGAGAGAATAAGGATAAAAGAAAGGCAGGGAGGTTAACCATGGCTGAGCCCGGTAGGCTACCCTGCACTGGGGAATGGGGGGGAGGGGAATAAAAGTTAGAGAGAGGAGGAGAGAAAAGTCGCTGTTGCCTTCGACGTGATGGCAGTTCTGCGCTTAACATCACAGACGGTGAGTCGGTCCCGTGGCTTAAATCAGAGCAGCGCATTCGTTGCCTTACGCAACTTGTATGCGCGGGTCCATGCACCCAAAATCTTGTTGATGGTGAAGCCATGGTGGTGGTGCTAGTGTGTTCTCAAGCAACAGACTTCTGAAGGCTTGCTAGAACTGGAGTGATGGTGTCCAGCAGTTGCAACACGCTTCGAGCTATCGGTGTCTGCATCTTGCTCAGCAGCACGCGAATAGCACTCACTAGGGTGCTGACCATGCCGACAACTTGTCTGTCTTCGTCCGTCAGTTCATGAGGTACCGATGAAGTGTTCCTCTCAGTCGAAGTCTGATGTCGCACATCAGGGGCACGTAGCTTTGGGAGTTCGGGCCAAGCGACAACTGCATTGCTGGTAGAAGCGTCACTGTCCTTAAGGCCTGACCACACGTACCCGTTGCAGTGCGTCAGCGCGTGGCTTTCTGACGCGGCGCCACGCCCTCTCCCTATGAAGAGGGATGGTGCGTGGCTACGCGAAGTTGCGCGCCCCCCTCTCTCCATATGGAGAGGGCGCGGCGCCGCGTAAAAAAGCCACGCGCTGACGCGCTGCAACGGGTATACGTGTGGTCAGGCCTTTAGATACGGCTGCGTTTGGACTGGGTGGTGGGAACGAAGCGTCAGCTCCATTGCTTACAGAAGCGTCTTTGTCAGACCCGACAGAGCTTGGCCTGAGTGGAGGAGGTGGAGGTGGTTCCGGACGTGGTTCGCGAGGCAACGAGGCTTTGCAGGCTTTGGTGCAGCGCCGGCGACGGGGCAGTCGTCGCGTAATGGATGTAGCTGCTTCTCGGTGTGAGATGTCATCTCGAACCCGTTTCTTCAGTATTAAGGCGAAAGCCTTTAATGTCTCATGCTCACGTCCGTCCAGTGTCCGTCCGGCGTCCGTCCGCCTGGTGTCCGTCCGTCCGGTGTCCGCCCGTCCGTCCGTCCGGTGTCCGTCCGTCCGTCTGCCCGTCCATCCGGTGTTCGTCCGTCCGTCTGTCCGTCCGTCCTGGTGTCCGTCCGTCTGTCCGTGTCCGTCCGTCCGGTGTCCGTCCGTCCGGTGTCCGTCCGTCCGTCTGTCCGTCCGGTGTCCGTCCATCTATCTGTCCGTCCGTCCGGTGTCCGTCCGTCCGTTTGTCCGTCTGTCCGTCCTTCCGTCCGGTGTCCGTCCGTCTGTCTGTCCGTCCGTCGGGTGTCCGTCCGCCCGGTGTCCGTCCGTCTGTCCGTCCGCCCGGTGTCCTTCCGTCCGTCCGTCCGTCTGTCTGTCCGTCTGTCCGTCCGTCCATCTGTCCGTCCGTCCGGTGTCCGTCCGTCCGTATGTCCGTCCGTCGATCCTTCCGTCCGTCCTTCCGCCCGTCCGTCCGTCCGTCTGTCTGTCCGTCCTTTCGCCCGTCGTCCGTCCGTACGTCTGTCCGTCCGTCTGTCCGTCTGCCTCGCGTCTCGCTGCGATTCGCGGTAAAAAAAATAAAAAAGAAAACGCACACACATTCGGTTTGTGTGTTATCCCACTGAGAGTGTAAAAGATAAAAGACATGGCATAGTCAGTGGAATGGCCACAAGCTTTCGCCGAACACACTTTGGAATGTACAAAGTGTCCTTCAATTTTTTCTATCTCTCTTCGAATAGACGGGCAATCCTTCGAAGATGCATAATGAGGCCCGTTGCAATTTGAGCATTTCAGTATCGTGGCCCGACACGTGCCCGTGGCGTAGTGCCCAGTGCACCGGGAACAGGCGGTAGTGTTCGTGCACACACTACTCACGAGACCTAACTTCTTGCACTTCCAGCACTGAAGCGGTTTCGGTACCAAAGGGCGAACGGCGTGTCGGAAGTGGCCCACGTTTACATATGATGGGAGTGATTCGCCCTGAAATATAATCCTGACGCGTCGTGACGTCCCGATACGAGATACACTTCCAATAATGGTATCTTCTGAAGCCGGCTTGATCAGGACTGGAAGGTCCGTGTTGGTAATGGCCTCGTCAACATCATAAATTACCCCAGTGCTCACTTCTTTGCCCAACGGTATATATGAGCGGACTTCCATGCCATTAAGTTCCGTAACTTCGCGTAATGTGTCCAGCGCATTCACATGATTGACGTCAATCGCCAAGATGTTCTTGCGGCTATTCACTCTAACCTCCTTTATTTCATTTGGCACCAGTGCCTCTAGCTGTGCAGACACGGCTTGCCGGTTCAGACATCTCATGTTGTCACTGGCGAGAACCAACGCAACTAGTTGGACATTAATGAGAACTAACAGACGATAGTGCCAAAGAAAGTATAGGGGATGTTAGTTGTAGTAGTTATAAGATAAATGTGAAGAAATCGCAGTGGACGAAAAGGTAACATGCCGCCGGCAGGGACCTAATCTGCCGGCGGCGAGCTGTCTTTTCTTCCACTTTGATTTCTTCACATTTATATTATAAATACTACAAATAGCATCCCCTATACTTTCTTTGGCACTATCGTCTGTTAGTTTTTATTAATACTGTGCGTAACAAAGAAAAACGAGCCCTTAAAATTCCCCCCTGTTTCCTTCAACATATTTACAGCAACGCATTGACAACGATGCCATATTCTCGTCGGGTCATTGTCGTGCGTGGCAATGGATGTATGGCATTCGCGGTGAACGAATCACAACGACGTTTTTATGACAACTAATTAAAGGCACGACGACGATGGATTGGCAACGACTGCGCGACAATGACAAGACGACGGCACGACGACTATGACAGTTTCATGACGGCATGACTATTACTTGATGACTAGCACAGAACGACAACGGGAATCACTGCAATAGAGCGACTAGCAAATGATTATGATTACGTGATTACAGCGGCATGAAGTTGACGGGCACAAAGATACGAGGGCATGAGGATGACAAAATGGTATGGGGTTCTCGAAGCTCACCTGCATATGGCGTATCACACTTATCCTGACAATCGGGGTGACAGAAAGATAACGGAAATACAGAGAGGCTAACAAAATAACGCAAATCTCTGGTTAGAAACCCTGTACTTGGGAAGGGGAAATGGGGTGTAAAAAGAACGAAAGAAAAGAAGATTCGAGAAACCGGACTGAGCGACAAATTGCGATTGTTCACGGAAAAATGCTGGCATGCCGTACTTGGACGGCGCTATTGTTATGATTCTGTAGTGTCGCAAATTGGGGATACTTAAAAAAACATATATGCATGCTGCTTTCGCATATAGATTGGCAACAGACTAAGAATAACGCTAGGTACTGCGGTGTAGAAAGGAATGGTGTCCAGATTCTATGCACGTGTTGCATTATAATCTGGCATATAAACACATTGTTTCGAATCATGTGACTCCATAAACGTGTTGCCGCAAAGCGACATGCGGGACCGCGGCCAACCCAATGGCGACACGTATACATACGGCAGCCTCTATGCTATGTTACCACATTCTTTAGGCGTATGTATGCAAGCTGCTTTCACATCAAAAGAAAAATATCAAGAGCTGGTTACTTTGTGTCGGTGCATATGGAATTGCTTTTGTTCGTTAGTGTGAACCCGTGCCATTTGAATCAACAATAAGTTTTTCAGGTTCAGAGTCCAGCCGCGGTTCCAGGAATAGATTATCAAAGGTAACCTGTCGGTGGCTTTTTCTCGGGTCTGATAAAGCTATTCACTTTCCCGGCTATTTCTCCACGTGGATAGCTTTGTCGCACGTCTAGAAAAATTGAAGGACACTTTGTACATTCCAAAGTGTGTTCGGCGAAAGCGTGTGGCCATTCCACTGATTATGCCATGTCTTTTTTCTTTTACACTCTCAGTGGGATAACACACAAACCGAATGGGTGCGTGTTTTCTTCTTTAATTTTTCACCGCGAATCGCAGCGAGAGCGAGACTCATCTTCCTCCGTTCGCATGCGTTAGTATTTTCTGGCGCTTTGCGCATCGTGCAAACGCCATCTGCGTTCCAGCTCTTAACCCTCTATTGCATGGCGTCCCATATTTGGCACATACCGATTAACATTTTTTATAGCGGGCGCAAGAGGACCAGTGGAGAATGTGACATAGTTAGAGTAACCCTTATAGTTACGTGCACTAAATATAAAAAAAGCGCTGCCATCCCTAGAGCAGTATGAAATCTCTACATCAAATAGATTGCACGGTGCACGTGCAAGCTCGGATCATGAAAAACAGTGACTGCTATATTTTTCTTGCAACCATTTTCTCGTTGCAGAAGCAAGAAAAAATTATTTTGGCATATCTCGTGGCTTTGAAAATTCATGCTCATTAAGGCTCTTCTAAATTCCGTTTTCCACTACGGTATATAGTCGGAAATCGGTATGTGCCATATTTGGCACAGTATGCATGCGAGTGATGAAATGTGCAATATGGTGCCATCTATGTTTTGTTGCACAGTGCAAATACAAACAAAAAGAAATCATCTGAGATCATGCAGCACAGCTTGGTCTTGCCAGATTTCAGTTGTGACGGTAGGTTTTGAGATGCTTCACGAAAATATCCAGTGTCAGCACCAGTACCTGGCAATTTTTTGTTACATTATTGGCGTGGGTGCACGAAAAAATTATGTGAAGTCTAACCAGTGCACGGCGATATTTAGCTTTTACGATTGGTCGGCAACTGACGCTCACAACCACAAGTCAGCGGTTGGAAATTCGGGCAGGAAAGTACAGCAAGGCGGCACCATGCGAAGAGCCAAACGTGCAAGCGGCCATCTTGCACATAGATGTCGGCAGTCCGATGCACTAACCAAAATGTTCAATTATGCCTGAACACAGGAACCAATTGCTTTGCTTTATTCCACAAATCAAGCTAAAAAGACCGCAATCAGTGAGATTTTGTTTTTCAGCCATGGCAGCAAGTTTGCTCGCCCACGTGCATAGTGTGCCATATTTGGCACAAACCTTTATTTTCATTGATACAGTCACAATACATCTGAAAATTTTAGTACATGTTATTCTTCATGTAGTTAATGATAAAAAAATGATCAAATAATTTTTCTATTGATTTTCCATAATTCATGCAATAGAGGGTTAAATTGACGGACCCTTTGTAAATTCGAAAGTGTATTCCGTGAACGCCTGGGTCCATTGAGACGGCGTCGGTCAGAATGATTGCAAACTCTGGGCACAGCGACGCTACGCAAGCAAAGCGCGAGCGCTATAGAGTCTGACGCGACCGGCGTCCGTCTGCGCATCCCGGCGGCCACCTGGCTCCGTGCCAGAGCTCGGATGCACGGACGGACGGACAGACGGATGGATGGATGGACGGACGAACAGACAGACAGACGGACGGAGGGACGCCGGACGGACGTCGGACGGACACCGGACGGACGTGAGCATGAGACATTAAAGGCTTTCGCCTTAAAGATTACACCATCTCCCGCTAAAGGGAACCATGTGTAGATGCGAAGCAGCGGGCGCTAACGCTTACACTGGCGGCGGCGTTGACGCTGGCGCTCATCGCAGCGTTGCACAGGAGAGAAACCTGGGGGGGCGCAAAGCACGCAGTGATGGACCGGTGTTTCCTACTGGAACATCCCAATCACTGCTAATGGGCAATGAGGGACAGAAGACTCGGACTGGACACAGAGACCCCCCAGTCCGCTTTTAGTTAACGCGCACGCTGCGAATTTTTTATCGTTCGACAACGCACAGGAGAAATCTCCCACCGGCACTACCTTGCAGGTCAAGATCCATTGCCATATATACGGGGTAGCGAGTAAACTGTTGTGCAGCGCGAGCAGTCAGTTTTTTCAACCAAGAAACTCGCTAGCAGACGCTGCCTGCGTCGGCGTCGCGAGGCGAGAGAGGGGGGAGCGTAGGAGAGGGGAAGACGCGCATGCGCAGTGGGGGGTGTGGACGCCGCGGAGAGGGATGCCTAAAGGAGAGAGGGGGGAGCGTAGGAAGGGAGAGAGGGAGGGGACGTGCATGCGCAGTGAGGGTGTGGCCTCCGCGGGGGAGGGATGCCTAGAGGTGGAGAGGAGGTTTTTATTTTTTCCTTGCGCAACTGATTTCCTTAGCGCTTGTGTGAATATGATTCGTACCCTCTGCTCCAATCCAAACAGACGAGGAGGAGGGGCAACCGTGAAAGCGGGTTGGGGGGGAGAAGGAGAGGCTGCCGCAGCTGGAGCCTTGAAGACAAGTCCTCTTTGTGGAATATTTTACAGCGCAACGGGTTAAGTACGGACAGAGAAGGGACACAGCAACGTCGGCTCCACACTCACCCAATCAATCACGGCGACCTCTCCTTCTCCCCCCTCCCCCGCTTTCGCAGCTGCCTTCTCCTCCTCCTCTGTTTGGATTGGAGGAGAGGGTACGAAGCAGGTACACACAAGCGCTAAGGAAATCAGTTGCAGCCCTCAGTTACGAAAGGAGCGAAGGAAGGACACAGGAGAGAGAGGAAAGGCAGCGAGGTTAATTTTGCTTAGAAAAACCGGTTTGCTACCCTACACTGCGGAATGGGATCAAAAAGTTTGGCGATATGAAGGACAGAGAGAGAGAATGAGTCAGTATTGTGCGGTGTACAATACCACTCTCGTAGTCGATAGCCGCTTGCGGAAGCCGCCGTTGTTCTTAAAAATTTTAACAATGCCTTTAACAATGGAAGTACTCATTACTAATATAGCAATCACATCTGGAATGACTAACTGAAATGACCTTTGAAGAACGCGTGTACCACGAGCCTATTTTCCATCCCCTTGCATATTGATAAGGCATATCGAGACACTGCTATGTCGTGTTTCGTATTACGAAGCGTCTCGATCGGCTAAAATATGCAACATTCACGCTTAAGGCTAGTCAGTATTGTGTTTAGTACGGAAACGAGCTGGCACCCTTTTTAGAAGAAAGAAAACGTGTACAAGACACTGACAAGATAAAACGTAATGTCCGTTTAAATAAAAAAGCCGGCAGATCCCACGCACTGTGGGAATCGATGTAATGCGAAGCAGCCAGGAAGGAGCAAATCATGCTTTACATAATTTGCATGTCATGTTTTACATGTTAGGACCTGTCATTTATGTTCGTGATACAGTCATGTCACTCAATACCAAATTTGGTGTATCTCAAGCTAACGAAACGGCCGCGAGCACGCCATGAGCGTGGCATGCAAGTCATGACGCACATGACAAGTCATGATTTCCATATTACCACTTGTCATTTATGTTCGTCATACAGTCACGTGACTCAATACCAAGTTTGGTGTATATCAAGCTAACGAAACGGCCGCGAGCACGCCATGAGCGTGGCATGCAAGTCATGTCCCTCATGACATGTCATGATTTCCATATTACCACTTGTCATTTATGTTCGTCATACAGTCATGTCACTCAATACCAAATTTGGTGTATCTCAAGCTAACGAAACGGCCGCGAGTGCGCCATGAGCGTGGCATGCAAGTCATGTCGCTCATGACATGTCATGATTTCCATATTGCCACTTGTCATTTATGTCCTCATACAGTCATGTCACTCAATACCAAATTTGGTGTATCTCAAGCTAACGAAACGGCCGCGAGTGCGCCATGAGCGTGGCATGCAAGTCATGTCGCTCATGACATGTCATGATTTCCATATTGCCACTTGTCATTTATGTCCTCATACAGTCATGTCACTCAATACCAAATTTGGTGTATCTCAAGCTAACGAAACGGCCGCGAGTGCGCCATGAGCGTGGCATGCAAGTCATGTCGCTCATGACATGTCATGATTTCCATATTGCCACTTGTCATTTATGTTCCTGATACAGTCATGTCACTCAATACCAAATTTGGTGTATCTCAAGCTAACGAAACCGCCGCGAGCTCGCCATGAGCGTGGCATGTAAATCAAATCATGTTGTTCATGACATGCACATCCTTATTTGCATATTACCATCTGGCATTTATGTTCGTCATACAGTCACGTCACTCAATCCCAAATTTGGTGTATATCAAGCTAACGAAACGGCCGCGAACGCCCCATGAGAGTGGCATGTAAATCATACTTTTCATGACAATTTAGTCACGATTTTCATGATATGACCAGCCATTTATGTTAGTCATACGGTCATGTTATGCCATACCAAATTTGGTATAAATCCCATTAACCATACGGCCAGGAGAGCACAAAGTCGTAGGCGGCTAGATAGATAGATAGATAGATAGATAGATAGATAGATAGATAGATAGATAGATAGATAGATAGATAGATAGATAGATAGATAGATAGATAGATAGATAGATAGATAGATAGATAGATAGATAGATAGTCAGATACGCTCAAACTCGCCGAAGTTCGCTAAGAAATGCTTCGCATTTAATAGCTGCGAACACTGTTTTATCAGGCAGTGAAGCAAAAGAAAATGAGATGACTGGGCCGCAGAAAGCGCTGAGATGGTGCGAAATTTTCACGAACTGCAGAAACCACGTACTTGAAGTATACGTTAACAAGAAGCGGTGCGCGAAATCACGCGCATTTAAATACACGCCAATAACATTGTTGTTTCCTTAGCCCCATTGTTCTCTGTGTATAAACATTTGCGCGATATTTTTTCTTTTTTTTTTTAAGCAAATGAATTGTCGTAGCTTATGAGCTCGCTATCGTGACTCTATTGGAATTAACGCTTCACGCATGCACTCGATATTGCTGCAGCGCATGGACGATCGCCGATATGCCACTATAGATCTTTTCACAGGAGAAGAAAAAAAAACCGCCGCCGTGCTGGGCTACGCGCGGGAGTACAAACGCTGACGTCACAGCCTCGGTAGTGCATTTATTTATTTTTTTTTTTGGCGGGGGGGGGGGGGGGGGGGGCGGTCACGTCTACATAGCGCAGCCGAGAGAGGATCATGGCGGCGTCCAGGGAGCCGTTTGTGAAAAGGTCTATACGGAGTATTATTATGTGTGGTCTAGCCTTTTCGGCCCTGGCGACGTCAATTGACACCATCACACATTTCCCCTACAAACGCGGAAACGAAACTAAGACAGCTCATTCTTGGGAGAACGTTTCTTTCAACGATTCCCACTGCGATCTACACCACCACTGTGACATTTTTGTGGAGCTGATAGCCACAAAGAAGAAGCTTGACCGACGTCACGGGTGACGCCGATGGTGGTAAGCTGAGGCGGGTAAGCGCCGTTTTCGGGACGAAGTCCTGAAGCTGTTTCAAGGACTTCCACTATGCCAAACAAGTCGCTGGTTCACATTTTGTGTACTCCAGCTACAGGAATAAAGACGCAATTTTTCGCATTTCACAACCGCCGAGCCCCGATGAACTAATTGCACGTCATGCCTCTAAAACCATTAATACTTGCACCATTGGCTCAATATTTTGTTTGTGGTCCTCTATGGTCCTAACTCTTAGGAAAGCACGCACAAATAAATTCACCTACCAAAATAAAAAAAAAAACCAGGGCTGAAAGGGCTAGACTGGCATGTCAACCATCTTGATTATGATTACACGAACCAATGAATGCGTTTGTTGGCGGCAGGTACGGGGGGCGTTATGTTTATGCATAAAGTCTACGATCGAGTTCATAATCGTGGCGTTTTTTTTTTTTCTAAAAAAGCCAAGACCAGAAATCGAAACTGGGTAAATTCCACGGGAAGTGAAAAAACGCCCAAGCAGCTTTCACTTTTAAAGTACTTGTAATCAAAATGGATCAGTGCCCGATTGTAAAGTGTACTTAAAAAATCAATTTTGAATAAAAAATTTGCGAAATCCCGCAGCTGCCTGAATCAAACTGAGCCAGACCCTTTAAACCAGTAATGCGTCAACAATCGTGGTCCTAACAACCATCATGCGGCGCATTTAATATGCTTAATTGGTGTCCTAGTTGCTTCGACACCGTACTTTCGTTCCACATTTATTATTCTCGAGTTGCCACTTACAGAATGGCATGACATTGTAGGGCAAAACTCGGATACGAAGAGTAAGAGGCCGACTTTCCTACTTAAGTCTGCCTCTTAGTGCTTCTCTTCGAGTTTTGAGCTACAGTATCATGACCTTCTTCCGCTCCAAGATGGTATACTTGCAGTGAAAGACAACTGAAATGAACATATTGAGCACCGATCTGGTTCTTGACGAAGAAGTGCTCCGAAACGGCGCGGGACAAAACCAGCTAACATGAAGCTAAGAAGAAGAGCTGAAGCATTTTTGAAGGTCTTCAACAGATGCCAAGAACAAGAAAACGCTGCCGACAATCCAGAATGATGCGCATGTTGCCTGGATGGACCACTCCCTCTACAAGTATACTATAGTCATCGCCGTTACGTTCATGCAACCAAGGACGGCACCGACGAAAGCACGAGGATGGTGTTAATTTTGTGGGAAAATAGTGCTATATCGCTCATTTGCTGCCTCTAGACTTATTTTGCATAGCCAATTCCAGCTCTAATTAAATGTTCCAATCTATAAGATCCAAGTCCAAACTTTATTTTCGAATACTGACGATAGTGGACTATATAGATTTTAGCCGCAGTACAGGTTTGGAGCTATATTGGTGATAGCAGTACACTGGCAAGCTATTGTTACAGCGGGCCAGATCATATTGTCAGTAGCAAAAAACTGCCTTTCTCTTCGTTACACATAAAGAGAACTTAGCTCTTTTAGGGGAAAAAAAAGTCACATATTACAATAGTGCACATATCTCATCACCGATATGTGATTATATGGGGCATTATTTATGTGGCCTACACTGACAATTGCCAATATTAATGATCATGGTTACTAGAACCAATGAGAGCGTTTGTTCTGGAAGTACACGGCAGGCCAACGTGGGCGTTATGTTTATGTATAAAGTCTGCGACAGAGTTCATATTTCAATAGTGCATAGATCATCAAAGGTATGTCATTATATGAGGTATTACTATACGCGGCCGACACTGACGTGCAAACATCTCTGGTTATGATTACTAGAACCAACGAAAGCGTTTGTTCAGGAACTATACGGCAGGTCAACGTGGGCGTCGTTTATGCTTGAAGTCTACGATCAGGTTCATATTACAATAGTGCATAGCTCATCGCCGATATGTCAATGTATGGGGCATTATTATATGTGGCCTACACTGACATGACAGCAGTGATTATCATGATTACTAGAATTACTAGAACCAATGAAAGCGTTTGTTCTGGAACATAGGCGTCAGCAAGGCGTTGGGAAAGGGGCAATTACCCCCCCCCCCCTTCTCCTCCATAAAGCCACACTAGCACTTGCACCTCACCCAAGCTCCAGCAGCCCCCCCCCCCCCCCCCCCCTTCCCACTCCGCCGTCTTCCAACGCGATGCAACATTGGTTCGTAACTTCGTACCTATGCTGTCAGCGGAAAGTAGTTTTTACGTCCGCTTTAACTTCTTCCCATTTGTATCACAATTACTACATTACATTTAAAGGACTACAAATGACGTCCCCCCGCAAGCAGGGTGTCGGAACGAAATGTTTTTCGTTTCGGTTTTAGTTTCGTTCCACCGCAAAAAGTTCCGTTCCGTTTCTGTTCAGGAACGAAAAAAAAATGTTCCGTAATGGTTCGTAACGTTATTTATTTCTATGCAAAAATTTGAAGTTAGAGTAACGATAAAAAAAAAAGCACAAGCAAGAAAGTGCAAAGCAAACATTTCCACGAAGTAAATCATGACAAGTGGACGCAGCACTGGGGATCGTTCTTACCGTAAATCACCCGTGACATTGCCCAGTCGCGCATGTAAATGAATGAGAACGTGTGTGTACAGTATATGCAATGTGTTTTTGCCGTTGAGCCACCGCTTTCCGCGTCCTCAGCACCGGGGTAGCGGCTTGTTGTCGCCGTTGCCGTTTTGCCTTTCGCGGGCGAGAACGCGTTCACGATCGTTTTCATCCATGGCAGAAAGAGAATGAGTGGTCTGAAACGCGCTTATTCTTCATCGTCATCAGCGTCATCGTCATCATCATGACGTATAGTGGTTACCTTGCATGTCGTGTGCCGTGATGACAGCGTCATCGTCTTCACACTAGCGTGGCTACACCGGGAGACACCGGGGGAGTGATGTACAAGGTTCGACCTTAAGGAGCTTCGCCCCTAAAATACTGTATTTGTCATACAGTTACTCACGCCCCTCTTAAGGAAGTGGGACAGGGGCAGAACACGTTCTTCCCATGTTCTTAAGAGGAGCATAACTAACTATACCACGAATTCCTACAAATCAGCTGCAAACCAATGCCTTATAAACTATAGTAGACTTTCTGAAAAGGGAATTTTTTTGAGTGGGCTCAATGCTTTGCGTCAAGGCAGTGAGCATGATCTCAGAAGCAGCCCATCACCGAGCGTAACTCTCGTATGCGAGACCACTGTTCATATAAAACAAACTTCCACGCCGAGAATGCCCTCTCCGTGCTGGCATGTGCCACAGGCACAGGAAAGTCCGCATGAGTTAATACTAAGATCTCCAGTTGCCACTGTTTTCTTTTTTCGAGCAATTTCAACACATCTTTACCTTGGAATTCGTGATTGAGATACGCGCTAGTGCTGTGCCCTGAGATATGCATTATTGCTCACGTTGCATGACCTCGGTTGTTCTGGATTGCCAAGTTTGCGCGTGAACCGAAAAACGATAAAAAAAATTTTCGGTTTCACTCCGGAACGAAATAATAGATAACGTTTTCGTTACGTTTTCGTTCCGGTCAAAAATATCGTTTTTTTTCGTTTTTCGTTTTCGGTTTTCGTTCCGTTCCGATACACTGCCCGCAAGAATTGACACCACTGTAATCGTAGTCGTGCAAAGTGACGCCAGTCTGGTCGTCTCCTGGTTGCACTCATCTGCGCTTCGTTTTCGGTTTTGGTGGTTGGCTTGGTCGAATTTTAATAAGGACTAAGTAATAATTACCAGAGGCCACTTTTTAGAAATATCAAAGCGGCAATGGGCTTTTCGCAGGAGGGACCTAAATTCGCACATATGACCCGCCCGCTTGTCTCCATCAATTAGATTTTTCATTTTCTGCCGAAGATGTCTGCCGCTACAGAGAAATTATGAAAGTAACCAGCAAATAATCTCCCTTTCCCTTATTTCTGAAGATCTTCGGACAGATTTCTTGAAACACACTGTGTAAACACACACACACACATATATATATATATATATATATATATATATTCCTGCTAAAGTGCTGGGCTGAAATATCTCTGGATTGCAGATGGGCGAGCGTAGCTCCGTTCCGAAGGTTTAAAAATGACCATTAATTGATGGGAACAGTGAACTGTTCATCAAATTTAGTTATCCCGGCGGCACCGTGTTGTGCCGGCGCCACTTTGACCAGTTGCTGCAGTTCGTTCTGACCGTAACTTTGCATATATCGAGATTCCTCATATGGCAACTATAGGAGGTGCCGCGGTAACTCATTTCCGTATACAACATTCCGCATGCATTGTCCAAGCTGCGTTACCTTGTGAGGCCTCGAACTCATCCGTCATGGCGCGTCTAGCTGCATTTGCCGGCACAGCGTCGTCCTCCGACGCAAGGGTTACTCCAATACACCTCTGCAGGATCGACACGCAGCACTGAGGCACACTGAAGCGCTCGCCGCATCGCGCACATCTACAGCGCGCGCCGTTGCATGCGGTTTCCCGCGTTTTGTACGCGTCGCGGCTGCTGCTCTATAAACGCGGCCTTCTGCCGCTGCGCTTTCTCGACGACAGAAGATCGATGAAGCACACGTGTTCGGCAACAAGTGTGGCTACATTGTTTGACCTTATAGTGCCGAGGTATGCGCCCGCCGAGCTCGCATTCTGCGCTGCGCTTCTGTTCGCGTGTGCATGTATCGGGAGCCGAAGTCGGGAGAGATTACACAAATGGAGTTGCTCGCGTTTGAGCGTAGATAATGCGCGATGTACGTGAGCCTGTTTGTTCCTATTTATAACGCGGCATATTCAGATGCACCTACGCCGTGCAACGCAGCTTCAGCTATATACGCTTGAAGAGCGGGCTATTGTAATGTGGAGAGAGCTCGACCGAGACTGTTTCATAATATACCTATATAAGGAATGTCTGCGCTTTAAAAAGCGAGACGTGGCAACTGGTAAGATCGGCAATTATACACTCGAGCGCACAAGGCACTCCGTAACCGCTCTATCAGGTCCGTAGCCAGCTATTTGCATCCGGGGGGGTGGGGAGGGGTGCATTTGCTGAGGGCCTTGACTATTTGTTAAAAAGACCAATTTTCATTGTTTATTTTCGCTAAAACACACCCTTCCTAACCCCCCCCCCCCCCCACCTGCTACAGGCCTGCGCTCTATATACATTGTGCCCCGACTTAGTATATAGCCGAATTAAAAAAGAAAAAAAAAACTTGACGCTTGAGCTTCGCCTTCAAGAGTAGAACGCGATAGCGTAATCGGGCCCCGTGCACATCGCATTCTCAATCGGTAGCCCAGCTTTGCTTCTCGGTGCATGTCTCAACCGCGCCGTAATTAAGCGACCTGTGCGCGTTAAATTGGCCTTTTCAAACTATTCTAGAATGCCTGCTGCGAGCACAGTTGTCAAGTGCCCACTACGCCACAATTCTTCCTTTTGCGAATCAGCGAAGGGACCTCCGTATGGCAACACGCGAACCTACGCAGCTCTTGTTGATGCTTTTGCTGATGACGATGATTAAGTAGGTCTGAGAGCCTTATAATGGGTGGGCCTTTAATCCCCTCACTCATTGTGAAATTCACATGTCTTGACGCCCGGTGTGATTCTACGCGTCTGCCACGCAATATTACATGTGGTAATGATTAGAGACCGGATTTTAGGCAAATGCCTATTTTGTTCCTTTGCGTCCCTATCGCTCCATTTCGATACATGAGCCATGAATTATATGTTAAGAAGGGCTTTTATAGTGTTTTTATAGTGCATATATATGCCTATTTCGGGCGGTTGTGCCTAAATGCCTATATGTGCTTATAAAGGTCCATTTTCAAAATCAGCTCCCTATAGTAACCTCAAATTTCGCTTTCGAGTGAAGTCTGAGACCGGTGTTCATATTTCCAGGCAACAGTGACTGTTCAGAACTCTATGGGGTGCAATCTATAGTCCTCTAGTTCAATCAACCTCCGAAAAAAAAGTCACAGTTTCGCCAACAGGGCGAAGCAATGAATGCGATAGCAAGAAATTAGTTTGTCACACGAAGAACGACAAGCAGCTCGATACTTGCAACGCGCCGCCGCAACACAAAGAAGGACGCTCGAAAAGGATGCATATGTATACACAGGACAAGCGTGAACTAACAACTGTCGCAGTTGTTACGTGTCTGTATTTGAGCAACGCGCTTCGAGTGTCCACAATGCGGAAGCCGACGCTGTTGTTGTTGCCTCTGAGTCACTCTGACATGGCTCATACAAACTCACGGGGATTGGCCAATGATTGATTATATGAGTGTAGTGTTCCTACTAGTAACTACCACATTAAATAGACATAAACTCAGATAGACGGGTGTCATCCGCCATTTTATTCTAACTTCTTCGCCTTCACTTCTCCCCTTCTTCCACTTCTTCGTCTTCTTTCATGTACTCATCGCAGATCGCTTCAATGATCATATGACTTTTCGACGCTGTTCGATACTTCTTTTTTTCTTTTAAACTGCGTCACGTGGAATGACCCCTCTGCGTCTCCTGCCACGTGGTGGCGTCTGACGCCAAGTGTGCCCGGTGTTCTTTTTTTTTCCTTCCACATCATGAGTGGTACAGAAGGGGAGCCACTTTTTCGAGCGCATCTCAAAGGGCAGTTTTCAATTTGAAAGAAACTGTAAAAGCGTTGCGTGATAGAAAACACGCTCAAGCTGTTCCGAGATCTGCGTACCGCGAGCGGCAAATGGTGCATATGAATAGCTCGCCGTTATACCGCTGGCACGCGCATGGCAAGTGGCTGTGCAATAAAGAAAAAAAATGGCGTGTGGCTGTGTTGGCTAGCGCAGCAGGCTGCGAAGCGAGGGGTCGCTGGTTCGAATCACCGGTGAGGTGGCTTAAAATTTTTTTCTACTGATTTATTTTTCTTTATGCCTTTTTTATATATACCCATACATATACATATCCGGGACATGACGGCGTCGACAGGCGGCGACGGCGAAAATCAGCCGAGAGTGTCCATATAATTGCTATCGCAATAAAAAACACTGTCAGCAGTGGAATGGGACGCGCCGGCCACAATACGCCGCCGCGCTGGCATGGCGCGAGCGGTTGGCGAATGCGAAACCGCGGAGAGCTGTCAGGGGAAAAGAGAGGAAAGAGCTAAAGAAGAAAGAAAAATGCGATGTGCACGCGGATTTTGTTTTGTTTGTTCACCAACAGACGACAAATTGACCATAGGTGATTAGACCCGGCCAATACGAGACGTGCGCAGCAGGGTTGCCAGATTTGGCTACTTTACGCCAAATTGGCTACTTTTAAAAGGCTGCGGCGACAAAAAAATGACGTTGGCTACTTGGCTACTTTTTGGCTATTATTCTGGCACTGGCATCAACAGGTAATATACGCTAAAAACTAGCGCAACTATTAAAAAATAAATGTTCATTCGCACTACCGACTGCGGCTCCCTCGGTGTAATGACTTTTGTGTCCTCAGTATACCGGAAGCAATTGCGTGCGCCCGAAACGCGTCACGGCGGCCATGCTTTTCAAATTATTAATGGAACTTATCTAGGTTAGGCAGCACTGTAACGTAGTTGGCGGAGGACTCGTTCAGGCTTTCTAGCCGCTATCTGCCTCGTGCGCTACTGTTTTCAGCTGTACAGGTGGTGCCGCCAACGGCGAACGTTGGCGAAAAGTGGATGCTCGCGGCTCATAGAAGCTTTGCGTAATGCGCACGCATCTGTCTGTTTTTGCAGGCATTTTTCATTCTTGTTTGATATTTGCTCTGCCGACACTGCTGCACTAGTCACCCATGACGTTTGTTGCGTCAATCGTTCTATTTTATTTGTTTGAAAATGACAGGCCCGTTTTTTATTACTGTGGGCGCGCGATCCACTTCATGCGTTTCTTACGTGCATGCGTCTTAGTTGTTTGTGTGATCTGTTAACACAGAAGAAATAAAAAAACTTTTGCAACATAAAACAGCCTTATTGTTTTATTGAACACTCTAAACAGTAAAACAATGCACGTTATGGTTGTATGCCCGCTGAGGAAACGCACAAAACACACGCGTTTTTATCTTCACCCAGCACTTAACTATACAGCGAATTATGCCAAGAAAACTGAAAGCTAGCTTCTTTAACGTTGCCACTGGCGTCACGCCACTGCATAATTATGTGTGAAAGTACTAGAGCAAATGACCAACAAACATTGACACTGCATTTTTTTTATTTCACAGACCATATTAAAATTATGAGAAACTTCAAACTGCATTAGAATCCTTCATTTCCGAAAAGCTAATCACTTTCACCTTTGATGCCACAATCCTCTATCACGTGCGTTTTCAATTAAGCATGATATTACTGAGATGTATATAGAAAATGCGCACGTGTGGCATCACTCAGATTTATATAGGAAATGCCCACCCGTGTAGCACGTATCTTGTATGCTAGATTCTCCTTTTATACGTGAAACTCCATATAAAATGTGATTCTAGAATAAATGTAAGTGGACAAGCGAGCATAAAGAACAGCGAATACTTACAGCCTCACTCACCTTTGTAAAAACGGTATTCGAATTGCAATTCAATATTAACTGACGCAACAATGGCAACAGCACACTTGTTACAACACAACGGTATCAAGTTCACGCGCCAGGTAAAACGTGGTATTTTAACTAAAGTACAATCGCGCGCGTGTAGCACGCTAGAATATTCTGCCATAATGTTGTAAAGGCTGCAGTCATTTCGGCAATTCCCACAATGTAGCACCAGTTCCTCTCGTCGGGTCATCAAAATGCTGCGACGCAGAGAACTACACACATAGCTGACTGTCACGGAAAAGCACTGTCTTGTAGGAGGCCATCTTGTCCAGCGTACAACGGACAAAAGTGCACAACTCAGGCGTCTGAAGCATTGCCGTAGATGCGATGGCAGCTGAGCGAAATCAGGGCTCATCGCAATACTCTATTGCAATGTGGTAAACATTGCTGTGATGTATATTTTTTTGTATTTTCAAAGTATTTTCAAGTGTCATAACGTGGTGATAATTCAGCTAAACTGAAATCACGTTTGGCTACTTTTATGGCTCCAAAATACGATAACTGCTGTCAGTTGGCTACTGTTCTGGCTACTTTGCTTAATTTTGTGGCTCTTTTTTCTCTTCGAGGATCTGGCAACCCTGGTGGGCAGGGTTCCCCTTCAGGAGGGGGGGTGGGGGGGTGAAGGTTCGTCGCAGCGCCCCCCTCCCTGTTATGTCAATGTATAGGGCTGACTTTGCGCCCCCCCCCCCCTCTCGCACCCCCCATGCCCCCCCCCCCCCCCTCCATGTGCGCACACCTATGAATACGAGGGATCCCCCCTTCTGGTATTTTAGCGGTCTGGTTATCCGCTCCTATGTGCTGCCCTTCGCAGTAGTGCCAAAAACGAAGAGACGCATTTCCTTGATTCGACAGTGGACTCTGCTCATCATGCAACAGAATGAAAGTATAGACCATATTCCTCGAACCGTGCGGGGAAAAAAAAATCGGCAGATCCCACGTACCATGGGAATCAATGTTATGCGAAGCATGCGGAGGGAACGTAACTGCAGTGTAGTCTTTTTATTACCAATGCGTGTTCTCGCCGTTCCTAGGTATATATAAACTGCCAATCCCCTGTGGCGCATACCCGCATACCGTGGGCCGTGTTTTACGGGTTTGCCACACTTGTCTTGAGGAAAGCGTTTAACGAGGTACGCGACGAGATTTTCACGTTATTCATGTCATGACCAGCCAGACATATTAGATGTGAAGCATCTTATGGCGAAGCTTAATCCGGTGGTGGTGGTGGTGGTGGTGGTGGTGGTGTACCGCGTGCCCACCCTTACTGCGCATGCGCAAACAGTTAAAGAAAAAATAAAAATAAAAAACCTCCTCTCCCCCTCTCTCTCCTCTAGGCATCCCTCCCCACGGCAACCACACCCTCACTGCGCATGCGCCTCCCTTCCTCTCTCCCCTCTTACACTCCCCCCTCTCTCCATCCCTGCCCGCGGCGTCTAACTCCCCCCTGCGCATGCGCGTCCCCCCTCTCTCTCCTCTCCTACGCTCCCCCCCTCTCTCCTCTACGCATCCCTGCCCACGGCGTTCACACTCCCACTGCGCATGCGTGTCACCCCCTCTCTCTCCTCCGCTCCCCCCTCTCTCGCCTCGCGACGCCGACGCAGGCAGCGTCTGCTAGCGAGTTTCTTGGTTGAAAAAAACCGACTGCTCGCGCTGCACAACCGTTCACTGGCCATCCCGTATATATGGCAATGGATCTTGACCTCCAAGGTGGTGCCGGTGGAAGATTTCTCCTGTGCGTTGCTGAACAATAAAAATTCGCAGCGTGCGCGTTAACTAAAAGCGGAGTGCGGGTCTCTGTGTCCAGTCGGAGTCTTCTGTCTCTCATTGCCCATTAGCAGCGATTGGCATGTTCCAGTAGGAAACACCGCTCCATCACTGCGGGCTTTGCGCCTCCTCAGTTTTCTCTCCTGCGCAACGCTGCGATAGGGCCAGCGTCAACGCCACCGCCAGTGTAAGCGTTAGCGCCCGCTGCTTCACATCTACACATGGTTCCCTTTAGCGGGAGATGGTGTAATTTTTTCGTCAAGCCCTCGTTACCCTCCCTTAATAATTCTGGTCTACCCCAACTTAAGAAGGCGATCACGAGAGCGCCCAGACGTAGGCGGATAGATAGATAGATAGATAGATAGATAGATAGATAGATAGATAGATAGATAGATAGATAGATAGATAGATAGATAGATAGATAGATAGATAGATAGATAGATAGATAGATAGATAGATAGATAGATAGATAGATAGATAGATAGATAGATAGATAGATAGATAGATAGATAGAAGCGCTCTGAGTGCCTGCAGTCTGCTAAGAAATGCTTCGTATTTCAAACTTGGAGGGTGCTTGAGCTTCACATTCACGTGTAGAACGCAATAGTGTAATCGGACTCTGTTCTTATCGCCTTCTCATTCGCTAGCCTTCCTTCGTTTCCTGGTGGACACCTAAACCATGCCGCAAGGAAATGAACGTCTGTGCGCCTCTAAATTGGCTCTTTCAAACTATCCCAGAATGCCTACTGTAAGTGCAGTTGCCAAGTGCCCACTACGACACAACTCTTTCATTTTGAGAGTTGGCAAGGTACCCACTACGCATCCGTATGGCAACACACGCACCTGCGCATCTGCACGCGTTGTTGATGCTTTTCTTGATAATGATAATTAATTATGCCTGTGTGTGCTTTGTAATTCGTGGTCCTTTAAACCGACCACTCGCCGCGCAATTGAGATGTTTTAACGCCTGGTGTGATTATACGCTTCTGCCTCGCAATATTACAGGCACGTGTTAATAAGACTCCTCACACTACATAACATGCATATCGTATTTTTTTTTCGTAGCAATTTAGAGCACGGGCGTCGCTCTGTGGTAGGGCACCTGCTTGCCGCGATAAAGTCCTGGGTTCGATTCCCACACGAACCTAAAATTTTTATTATTTCGTCATTTGCATCTATCTCCAATTTTCGCTCACGGACAACTCTGATATTTTTCGCTCACAACCAAAAGACACCGACGCCGACAACGAAATTTCGGCGAAAACGTGTTTTGCCTGCCTAATTTGGGCGCCTAAAACGTTGTTTTACCTGCCTATTTTCGACGCCTAAAACTGGCTTTTTTAATGCCTAAAAATCCGGCCTCTATTAATGACACTCCTTGCACTACATAACATTCACATCGTGTTTTAAATGCGAAGCATTTCTCTGCGTACTGCAGGCACTTCTAGCGTTTCTATCTGCGTATCTATCTATCTATCTATCTATCTATCTAGCCGCCTACGTCTGGGTGCTCTCGTGATTACCCCTTTAACTTGGGGTAGACCAAAACTTAGTATGTGAGAATAAGATGGTTTCGCGAATATGACTCGCTGGTCGTGACATGAATATGTGATAATCCCGTCGCGTACGTCGTCAAACCCTTTCGGGCAAACCCTGTGGCACATACCACGGGCGGGTATGTGCCACAGGTATGCAGGTATATGCCACAGGTGATTGACAGTTTATAGTGCCCAGGAACGGCGAGAACAAACATTGGTACTTTTAACGCGAGAACGTTAAAAGCTGACGTCATCAGCAGCGTTGACCGGACGAATGCAAATAATAAATGTCAGGATCCCAACAGGAATCGAACCCAAGGAATTCTGCGTGGCAATCAAGCATTCTACCACAGAGCCACGCCATGTCTCGGAACTGCTTTTCGAATAGACCCTAACGTTCGTGAAACGTCAATTGTTGTTGCAGTGCTGGCTATCCAATTTTATGTACTTCGATGATACAGCCGTCACGCCGGGTTAACGTCAATTATAGTAAAGCGCCATCCACTAAAGTTGATATATGTTGCAGTGTCCAGGGCTACCATCCTGGCGAGCACAAGCGCTACATATCAGTTTACCGCTTCTTGGTGTTGCTACTGCCTATGTTGCTGTTGGCATCGTTACGCAACTGTAAACAACTTGTTATGCAAAACATATGCGACTGTGGAACATATGTATGTGCGTACAACATTTGTACATATCTTTAGCGTAATTTCGTAACGTTTCGCTCAATAAAACATTACAACACAGTCACCTTCCCTCCGCATGCTTCGCATAACATCGATTCCCAAGGTACGTGGAATCTGCCGATTTATTTATTTATTTATTTTTTTGTTGTTGTTGTTGCTTTCTTACGCAATCTTGAGCACGGGTTGCTCTGTGGTAGAACACCTGCTTGCCACGCAGATGACCTGGGTTCTATTTAGGTTCGTTATTATTTATTTTATTTGCATCTTTCTCAATTTTTCGGTCATGGACAAGATGATGATTTTCTCGCTCACAACCAGCGACGCCGACGCCGACACCGACACTAGAATTTCTGCGAAACGAGCTCTTTAACGCTATGGCGTTAAAATATGCTGACGCACTCTATGACGAAGTGACCAAATGCATGTCGCTGAAGTCGCACTATTTTTTTGTGTTCTGTCTAATTAGGCTAGACTAATTAACTAACTTCTAACAAAAAGAAGCTGGGCGAAAAATTTCAATGAGAAAATTGTAGATCAATTTGCAAAACGTCCGCTTAGACAGTGCCTAAGTTTGTGTGTGTTAAGTATCAGTGTCTTTCAGCTCCCTACCGATGATCGCGAAATGCAAAAATGTACCACGTGACATGCCGTCTTCCGCACCGTGCGTGGTCGCAGTGCTCCCTAACGTTCCGTGTACAAACGATATATGCTTCCCTCGCGGCCGTTCATGATCGACAGCGATAATCAGAGGCAACGGTTATGGCTGGCACTGTCGCAAACAACGAGTGCGTCATAGCAAAGGCATCACCATCGTCGCTGCCCTGTCGCCTTTCTAAGCGGCAGCACACCCGGCCAAATGCTATGGTCGTTTGCTCGCGAAACTTTAGGGAGCACTGCAATCACGAAGTGCATAGGCGCGCAAGCTGGCATGTCACGTGGTACTTTTTTTTGTATTTTACGAGTATCTGTAGTAAGCAATACTTTATAAAGAGACAGTTCGCAACTGTCTAATCGGACGTTTTGCAAACTGATCTGCAACCTAGGCTTTGGAATTTTTCGCCCATAGCGTTTGCTTCAAAAGTTGGTTAATTACGCTTGCCTAATTGAGAAATTAAGCAAAACGTAAAAAATAGTGTGACTTACTACATGCACTAGTCAACAACATGCATTTGGTCGCGTCGTCATAGGGTGAGTCGGCATATTTTTAGTCTGGCTAGAGTTAGCTGGGCCACTTTGCATGTACAACCAGGGATACGTCATAGCGGTTTACTTGCAGATAGATAGATAGATAGATAGATAGATAGATAGATAGATAGATAGATAGATAGATAGATAGATAGATAGATAGATAGATAGATAGATAGATAGATAGATAGATAGATAGATAGATAGATAGCAGGGGCGTAGCCAGAAATTTTTTTCGGGGGGGGGGGGGGGGGGGGTTCAACCATACTTTATGTATGTTCGTGCGTGCGTTTGTATGTGTGCGTGTATATATACGCAAGCAAAATTGAAAAACATGACTGATCCCTCTATCATTGGAATCGGTAGAACACGCAAGTGAAAACTGTCTTCACAGAAGTAGTGATTCTGGTGTAGCGATTATGAGAGTTTGTACAACGTCTATCGGTGTTTGGCAGCTATAGCATTGTTTGAAAGGGATGCAGCCACGTTGACGCCTAGTGGCACATCTCCATCGCGACTACTAACACTCATGATCATGGTTTAACCGTTGTTGTAGCTGAAGTTGTTAACCTATACCTGGACACAGCGTATCGTGAATCCAGCGCAAAGATGGTAAGGTAACCTACGTCTGTGCTCATGCATACACTACCACACTGCGCTTCAGCAACACGGGAGGCAGAGGTTCGAAGCTTGAGACGCGAACGCGTGCAGGCGCTCCTCGTCCCGCGGGCCACTGTCTCGCTTCTCCATGGCACGACATTCGCCCGTCGACATCGCTGCCTTTCTGTAGAGCTTACTGCAGAAGTTTTATTATAGGCGGTGAAACACCGTTGGTGCATGTGGAAGCTCCACTACTCTGACAACGAGCCGTCACACGCTCACACGAAGAGAAAGGCAAAGAACGTAACTGCGTCGAGGTTGACCCCCCGATGCTAGGGCGACCAGTGTTTTAGGGGCGAAGCTCCTTAGGGTGTGGGTCGTTACCTCCTCTGTAATCGTATGTTGTAGTAGCCACTTCTAGTTAGTTTTAAGAATTGCTCCCTAGATGGCGTTGTGCGTATATGTCCTTGGAAATAATATCATTAGATGGCGTTAGTGGTTTTCGTATAGTTGACGATTAAAGAGGATAGATGGCGCTGTTATAATTGGGATCGTCGGAGTTGGCGGAGTTTTGTGGTACCTTTTGGCTTTGAGTGTATGTAATCCGAAGTGTGAACGATCTAGCCATGGTCAAAAAGACCGTAAAGTGTTCAGGGTGCGGAATGGGATGGAAAATAGAGGCTTGTGCGAATGACAAGACAGAACAAGCTGACGCCAAGTGTAAGCAATGTGAGTTAGAGGCGAAAATGGAAATAATGATGGCTGCCCAGAATGAGCTCAAGGTAAGAATCGCCGAGCTGGAGAATGCGTTGGCGACAGAGCGCGAAAAAACGATGGCTATGGGAGAAAGGCTTAAAGTCAGCTGAGGAAGGGTTAGCGAAGGCAGTCATGGTGAACAAAGGAAGCAAGCGACGGCGGGAACAGGGGGGGGCATCAACCCCCATAGTGGGAGACGCGAATGGGGAGACAGGTGCAGGGGTCACAGGACCCAGTTTCCGCGAGGTGGTTTTGGGGATGGGAGGGAGCAAAACAGCGGCGGTTGCGCGAGCTGGTGACCGAGGCAGTGGCCAGGTGCGGGACAGTCCAGCAGAAAAGTCGGAGCACGTGATAATGGCCGGGGACTCGAATTTAGCTAGATGCGCAGAAGCAGTCAAGGAAAGGGTCAGAGGCGACAAACGAGTTTTAATAGGGACGTTCCCGGGACATAGGCTGGGATCAGTGATGAGACAAGCTAGCGCAAAACTCGCAGCTAAAGCTAATGGACGTAACCTCGTGGTAATTGCGGGAGGTCTAAACGACGTCTTGAATGAAGAATCAGCCGAACTAGCGACCACATTGGCGAAAGGGGTCGATGACATGCGCGCCATTTCCCCTCAGGTGCAGATAGTGGTATGCACAATACCGGAGGTACCGGTGCGTGACGGCAACCTGCAAAGAGCGGTTGTCGACGCAAACAAAGAGATATGGCAGATGAGTCGGAGAGAAAGGCATCGAGGTAGTGGAAATAAACAGAGAGGTTGCACAGGTGGGGTGGTTTTCGAAGAGACGGAATACACTTCAATAGGAGGCTTGGTCATGAGGTGGGTTGGCGACTTGCAGGACGCGCAGTAGCTTTTTTGGGGGGCACGCGGGCCCTTCGGTGTCCAGGGTAGCATGTAATGAGGACAACAACCAGGGGGAATCTGTGACAGGTAGTATAGCGAAAAACCAGAGAAAAAAGGTAAAAGAAGGGAGAAGGCGCGTGTCGCAATTGGTTACATTAACATGCAGGGTGGCAGAAAAAAGGCAAAATGGTTAGAGATTGAGGGACAGTTAAACAAGGAACAGATAGGTGTTTATGCGGTTACTGGAAACACACCTTAGAGACTTGGAAGAGCCACCACATATTGACAATTATATTTGGGAAGGATGCAACAGGATCATATCAGAAAGGAGAGGTGGGGGTGTTGGAATGCTAAATCATAGCAGAGCAAAATGGGATAGAGTGAAGCAAACGTGTTCAGAGCACCTATGGGTTTCGGGCACAGTAGGTGGAAAGAAAACGTGGCTAGGTGTAGCTTACTTGTGGACGGGGAATAACTGCAGAGAAAAGAATCTGGAGATAGTGAAATGCATAAGCACCGATATTAAAGAATTTGGTCATGATGCCGAAATAATCCTTCTAGGGGACATGAATGCTCACATACATGACCTTGACGGATATTCAGACTCCAATGGCAAGTTATTGCTAGATCTCTGCGAGCAACATAGTCTTGAAATAGTTAACGCGGGGCCTAAGTGTGAGGGACAGATCACGTGGGAAGTCGGAAACAGGCAATCGAGCATTGATTATTGTCTCATGACAGAAGGAATCTATGACAAACTTAGAGAGATGAGAATAGACGAGGAAGGCATTAACAGCTTGGGTAGTGATCATAAACGCATAACATTACAAATGGGATATAAAACTGAAAATAAGAACCTAGAATCAAAGCATTGGCAGCTCGTATTTAAATGAGAAACAAATAACAAATATAGCCGCAAGAGTCGAGGAAGAAGTAGACAAACTGCCAGGCAAAGAGTGGAAGTATAGTGAGCTGCTACATGTAATCACGAAAGAAATAGAAAAAGAGAAGAAAACTATTTCTTGGAAAGGAAAGAGAAAGCCAAAAAGTTGGTGGAACAAAGAAATCCGGGATGCGATCGAGAAGCGACGTGAGGCATCACGGCAGCACAGACAGGCAAAAAAAGGAGAAGCGGCCACAGGATGAAGTCAACCAAGTATGGGAAATATATTTAGAGCAAAAAATCCATTGTGCAGAAATTAGTCGAGGCAAAAATTAAGGGCGAAAGTGAACGCTGGATGACAGAGATTCGCGAAAAGAAGAAGGCCGCGCCTAGGATATTTTGGAGCCACCTAAAAACGCTAGGTAGGAAGTCTGTCACAATGCAACAACATATGGTAGATGAAGGAGGAAATCAATTGGGAAGGGTATGAAGCGCTAGGTTACATCCGAAAGGTAACAGCCGATTCGTTTAAAAAGGTCGCCCAGGGGATTCCCCCGGTAAGTAAAAGTATGCAGAAGAGTACAACCGAGGAAGATGTAGTACTTGAGAATTTCAATTGGAAGAAGGCCGAAGGAAAAATTCCTAAGCGCACTACCCCGGGCTTAGACGGGGTTCCCGTCAGCCTCATTAACGAACTAGGACATAGCACTAAAGAAGCACTGCTGAAAGCCGTAGAAAAGTGCTTACAGGAGAGGGAAATACCAGACAGTTGGCGAAAAAGTAGAATGAACTTAATCTATAAAGGCAGGGGAGAAAAGGATAACATTCGCTCGTATAGACCTCTAACCATTACATCGGTGCTATACCGGTTGGCGATGCAGGCAGTAAAATTAAAAATAGAAACGTGGGTAGAGCAAAATGATATTTTGGGAGAACTCCAGAATGGATTCCGAATCGACAGGCGGTTAGACGATAACCTGTTTGTTCTTACACAGTGTATAGAAATATCAAAAATAGAAAACAGGCCCTTATACGTAGCTTATCTAGACATCACCGGGGCATATGACAACGTTAATCAGGAAATTTTGTGGGATATATTGAAGGAAGTGGGCATAGGTGACGACTGTATACAGCTTTTGAGGGAAATATACCGAGAAAATACAGTTTGTGTAGAATGGGAAGGAATAAGCAGCAAGGACAGCGTTGACATTAGCAAGGGGCTGAGACAGGGATGTCCTTTGTCCCCGCTGTTATTCATGCTGTACATGGTGAGGATGGAAAAAGCGCTAGAAGGTAGCAACATTGGATTTAATCTGTCACACAAACAGGCAGGCGCGATGGTTGAGCGGAAGCTTCCAGGTCTATTTTATGCTGACGATATTGTCTTATTTGCGGACAGTCAAGATGATATACAGCGGCTGGCAGATATCTGCGGAAGGGAAGGTGAGGCTCTAGGACTAGGTTTTAGTGCAACAAAATGTGGATTGATGGTATTCAATAATCACGAAGACCATGCGGTCTTAATACAGGGCCAAGAAATACCGAGGGTAAGCGAGTACAAGTACCTCGGAGTGTGGGTAAATGAGGGGGGATAGATATATGGAGGTACAAGAGAAAGCATCCGTAACAAAGGGAAAGAGGAATGCTGCAATCATGAAGCACAGAGCGTTATGGGGATACAATAGGTACGAGGTGCTTCGAGGGCTATGGAAAGGGTGTGATGGTTCCGGGACTTACATTTGGGAACTCAGTGGTGTGCATGAAGTCAGAGGTGCAATCAGGAATGGATGTAAATCAAAGGACTGTGGGACGCCTCGCGTTGGGCGCTCACGGGAAGACGACAAATGAAGCTGTAAAGGGTGATATGGGATGGACAGGTTTTGAAGTGAGGGAAGCTCAGAGCAAAATTAGATTTGAAGAGAGGCTGAGGAAAATGAAGGAGAGTAGATGGGCAGGGAAGGTTTTCAGGTATTTGTATAGAAAAAGCGTCGACACGCAGTGGAGAAAAAGAACTAGGAGGCTCACCAGTAAATATACGGCTAGCAGTGTGGGCGACATGGCAACAAGGAGCATTAAGCGAAAAGTCAGAGAGGCGGAGAGGACTTATTGGATGACAGCGATGGAAAAGAAGCCGGCTCTCAGTGACTACCGAAAGGGAAAAAAACGAAATAAGGAGGGAGAGGTTTTATGATAATTCAAGGGGAAGCGCTTTACTGTTTGAAGCAAGGTCGGGTTGCCTTAGAACGCGTAGCTATAAAGCGAGATTCTGTAACGAAGAAGAACAATGTACATGCTGTGGGGGGAACTAAGGAAACGATGGAACATGTACTGATTGAATGTGGCGATATCCACCCAGATATACGTGTGGGCACGAGTCTACATGAAGCCTTGGGTTTTAGGGACAACAATGGAAAGCTGAACACGTCCTCGATAGAAATAAGTAAGAGACGGTTAGAGTATTGGTGGCAGAAAAGTAGAGATAAAGGACAAAAATGAAGAATGGGGAAAAGTAAGGTCATTCTGCCTTAAGAGGCAGAGAGATGGACCGTGAATTCGTATTTTTCTTTGCTATAATAACATAGATTTAATCAATGTAGATAAGGCATTAGGCCAACATAAAAAGAAAGTTTTTTTCGAGCCTGGTGGCAGACATGTTACCGCCCCGTTATAAAGGGGACGCTCATAGCATCCATCCATCCATCCATCCATCGTCGGGCCGATGCGGTACTCGGAGTTGAGCACCGGAGGTGGACTCCATCGTGATCAACGATGAGGTGAACTTCACCAGAGAGGAGGTAGTCAGCTCCACAGTGCTCTCGTGTGATTCGCATGCAAAACCAGGGCAGCCGGTATCTGCGGAGCATGCGGCGGCTCCGGTACTCACGGCGGCAAAACCCATAGCCAAGGACGCGTGGACGGCGTCCGTTGGAGGCCGATGGGATGATAGAGTCCACTTCACGGGAACCGCGCCGATGGGAGCGTTAACCACGTTCCCAGACGAGAGGAGCCCGTGTGGTGCCGTAGCGTGAACTGGTATCGCGGCGCCGATGAATGAAAGTTGAGCCGCCAAGGAGGCCTGGACGCCGTCCCCAATCGGAGTTCGCAGACCCGGAAGGTTACGGGGTGACGAGGAGGCATAGACGCTGTCCCCGAACTGTGGTTGGTGCGGTGGCAGGTGGGCGGGTTCCATGGCCGAGGAAGCGTGGACGGCTTTCCTGGGAGGGCCTGTCCGGAACGCCGAGGACGCACGAGCACAGGTGGCGTCTGCCTTAAAGCTTCAGGTTCGACGACTGCGCCATGATTCATGGGGCGATACACGGAAGATTCACGGTTTTACCGAGCCTCCGGAGCTTGGCCCCACTCATCATCATTCACCTCGTGGATATGCTGTGAAATTTTTTGCTGCTAACGAGACGCTTTAACTATGGCCTCCGAGATTGCGAGCCGGCGCGCAATCTCGGACGCGATGCTTTAACTGCGGCGTCGACGAATTCTCTATCGGCGCTAGTATCATGTCACATTACTTCTCGTCATCGCTCACAAACGGCAGCACCGCCCCAATCGCCAACAGAGAGCACTGTGTGAGAGAGAATGTGTGAGATATAAGGCGCGTTCGTACGGAGCGCTGCAGCTGCTTCGATAGCTCAATCGGTACAGCACCGGGCGCTTCTCGTCGCGGTTCGAGAAGTCGGAGGTTCGATTCCCGGAAGTTTCTTTTCTTAGAGTTTTTTCTTTCTCATTTGGTGGCGTCTATTTTATGAACGTCATAACCGTGACGGAAATACGTCACTGATGTCTTGGTGGACCCCGGCATAAAACACTTTCGTGTTAAAAATTTCGGGGGGGGGGGGGGGTTGAACCACCACCCCCTTTGGCTACACCACTGATAGATAGATAGATAGATAGATAGATTCAAAGGCGCCGAAGTTCGCTAAGAAATGTTTTGCATTCAATAAATGTCGACAGCCGGGCGCGTATATGCCGCGCAGTTCGCATTTCTTTATCGCGTTAGTACGCGTGCGTGCTCGTCTAGCCCGTGAAAATTGCCGCTATTGCTTTCCTAATCAGTGGAAGAACAACGGTAGGCTTCATTCGGAGCTGCAAAAGCGCACGCAATGTGTAAAACACGCGTTCCTCCGCGTCAAATCAACACACTCTGCCGCAGCTTCAGCAGCGCTGGACCAAATATGGCAGCGGGCCGGACGGTCGCGGTGCTTTGCCCGTTCCAGTGACTTTATTTAAAGCGCGCCCTTCGCACCATCTCGCGGGTGGTACTGAAGACGCCAAAGTGCCTCCGAGATATGCACACCGCCAGCGGTAAATGCTCGCCGTTAGCATGCCAAAGAACGAGTGGCACGTAGCATGCAGAGCTGTCTAACGCGGCAGGTTGCGGAGCTAGGGGTCACTAAAGCCCCTGAAACTGGAGCTTTGGGGATCATAGGGTCGAATCCGAGTGGCGCACTTAAATTTTTTGTTGCGTTCAAGTAATGGCTTGCAACCCGGAGGAGGAGGAAAAGAAAGGCTTGCAACCCGAAAAAAAAAATTAGGCATGCTGCGCTGCATGCCTTGAGAGATAGCCGACTATCATCGCCAGAGGCCGACAACACTTCCTCCGCGATTCTGCCGTCAGCGGCGTCGCTCGCCTTACCACACGGGCAATGCTGTGCTTGAGGGGAAACCATCGTCGCCATTCCTATGTCGCCGACCAGTGGTGCACCTTTGCTTGTCTTGGCAAAAAAAAAAAAGAACCTTCATTCCCCTTTTGGAGACCCACCCCAGCTCATTTCCGGCAAAAAAAGAATGTAATGAGATATTCGTGACCTGCATAGTATCGCGATACAATCTATACATCACAAAAGTATTTCACTATACAGAAATACAAATACATTTTTCAAATGTATCTCGATACAGAAATACAGATACTCAAAAGTATCTCTGAAATACTATCGCGATACTCTTGTATCGCGATACTGCCTCGCCCTGATCATAACCTGCCTTGAACTGCTCAGTTGCATTGTGTTTCGAATTCCAAGAAATATAACCGCAGAGCATAGACCTTTTCGCGCACTTGCTTGCCTCTGCGAACACTTAACATCCACAAGAAACAAAGCCCTTATTGTTTTCCTTCCTGCTTAGCGCTCATTTAGCTTAGCGCCACACATTCTGCAAATTCCTCTTTCCATAGCCTTTCACTCAACTTTGAGCGATGTTGTATGCGGTTTGTATTTATCATTGTCCTTACATATTTCTCGTGAGGTGTTATAGCTTATTGTCCTGTTATTCGTATTTTCTCCTGTAGACAGTATTTATTGTATAGTTTATTATTAAGGCGAAAGCCTTAGAAGCCTCATCAAACAAGATCAGGGGCTGACGGCGTCAACACGGGTGAAGCGAGAAATCGTCATATTATGATGGCGTCAGAGATCAACAATATTTTGGCGTCATGATATCATAGTGGCGTCAATTTGACGTCACATAACAATATGACAGAAAAATTACGAAACGGCTGCAAGAGCGCCATGACCGTGACAAGTAAATCATGCCGTTTATGACATGCATGTCATGAGTGATCATGATATGAGCTGTCATTTATGTTTGTCATACACTGATGTTACGCCATGCCATTTTTGGTATACATCCCATTCACCAAAGGGCCCTGAGAGCACAAAGTCGTAGGCGGATAGATAGATAGATAGATAGATAGATAGATAGATAGATAGATAGATAGATAGATAGATAGATAGATAGATAGATAGATAGATAGATAGATAGATAGATAGATAGATAGATAGATAGATAGATAGATAGATAGATAGATAGATAGATAGATAGATAGATAGATAGATAGATAGATAGATAGATAGATAGATAGATAGATAGATACGCTGAAATTCACCGAAGTTCACTAAGAAATGCATCGCATTTAATAGTCGGCACATGACACTGTCGCTCAGTAAATAGGTGGGCCGATCCTGGAAGCACGTGAGATACAAAAAGCTTGCATCTCTTCCGATACAGGAGGCAGTGCAAAACCACGCCAGGGGCAGAAAGCTTTCGAGGCCGGGGAAGCAACGCAATCGAATGAGAAAAAAAATTAAAATAAAAAAAACGACGGCTTTCGCCTTCGAGTCATGTTAGGCCGAGTGGATAAGGGACACCGTGAGTTTAGTATTTCTAGCACGCACCAGTACAAAGACTTACGGTTGTTCCTGGGCACGTTAGATAAATGATCGTTGATTATTTTTAACGGCGGAGCTTTTCAAGCTCGGAGAAAGCCCGTCGACCCAGTACAAAAAATTACCCATCTCCCGCTAAAGGGGACCATGTGTGGATGCGAAGCAGCGGGGAGATAATTAGCTTGAGCGGGAGGAACGTCGCCGCTCTCATTTCACGGCAGCGGTCCGGGCGCTCATCGCGGCGCTGCACAGGAGAGAGAATGAGGCGCGCGCGCTCCGTCATTTTCATGCCGCGGAACTACCGTGGCGCCCCCCAGCGGAGTATGCAGCTGTCACACCACCTGTCGTGCGCGCCGCTCCGTAGCTGATTCCTAGAGGAAAGGACGGGAGGGACCGTAGGGGAGGAGAGAGAGGGGGTGGGGGGACGTGCATGCGCTGTGGGACGCCGGAGCCGCTCCGTAGAGTAGAGGATTCCTAGAGGAGAGAGGGGGGAGAGGACGCGCATGCGCTGTGAGGATGTGGGACGCCGCTCCGTAGAGTAGATGATTCCTAGAGGAGAGGAAGGGGGGTGAGCGTAGGAGATGATAGGGGAGGGGACGCGCATGCGCTGTGGTGGTGTGGGACGTGGGAAGGACTAAGCCCCCTCCAAACACATGCAAGCAAGATCAAGGAATGGGGTCAACCTGGGCGACAGACACCACCTGCCTAGACATTGCTAAGCAGCCTCTCTGTGCTCTCGGCCATGACTCTGATGACTGTGGTAGGGTTGACGGCCTTCATATTACTACAGTGTTCTGGTTCGCATAATGGGTGCTTCCCTACTTCATGAAAGTGGCCGGACGCGGGAGGGACGGACATAGCCCCGAGCATAAGATGCTTCGCATCTAAAATTATCATCATGAACCGGTACGCGTTCTCTTCTTCCTCTTCTTCAAGCTTCGCTCCTGGAACACGTGCGCCAAATTGTCCGGCAACGGGAGTTCGTCGGGAATCCGTTTGGGTACACGTACGGTGTGGTTCGCCAGACACCATCTCCGGCGTGCGTAACCTACTGCAGCGTAAATGTGCGTCTGTGGTGATTTATGGGTGTGAACCATCGGACTGCCCCGAGCAAGTACAGGGGCCGGGTGCGGTACACGTCGCTACTCTTTGCTTAGGGGAGTTTTGCCCTGGTTCGCCGAGACAAAAGGCTATGTGCACCCTCCCTAAACCCCCCCTGCCGTGCCGTTTTACCGCCTAAAAATGTCGTCGCGAAAAGGCTGGTGTGGCCACAGCTCTGTCCGTCCTTCCGTTCGCGGCAGACCCATGGCTGTGTCCATGGTGGTATCAAGGGGCAACTGATGACGTAGCTAAAGAAATGACTCCGTCAAGAGAGAAACAGCTTGGCTTGTCTTTCATCTTCACGCTGTCGAAGGGCTCTAAAATTTTTGAAAGCCCAATTCGCAAGCCCAATGTCATTAAATTTATAATGATAATTCACACTGTTGATGACTGCCGCGTCCTGTATAGTCAGGCTCGTATTCTGTTCATGAATGATAAAGAAAAATAACCTCTCCTTGAGTACTACAATACCCTCTCCTTGAATGCTACTTGAACTAAAGTCACGGCTTTCGCTCGCAAAACAGCCTTTATTCGAATACACGTCTATTTTTTTTCTGCGGATGCCATCCATAATTAATTAGCTATCGACCTGTAGTCGTAAACAATGAAGTTAGACCTATATTCATGATCAAAACTAGCAAAAGTACCTAGCTATTGGAAGTTCACTGTCGCACCCGCTGTTATTCAAGCAGCGCCAGCTACAGTCGTACTTTACCTATGCATATTTGCAGTAAATTGACACACCACTAAATTAAAAGGAAAAAAAAACTTATGGCAGCTCCACTATAAAAACCCGAGGAAGTGCGTAGCACGGGCCATAGCCTCCGGGATCGTGCGCCGGCAGGTTTCTCTCCGGCCGGGACGGCCGGAGAGAAAGATCTGCAGTGCAGATTTGCAGAGAAAGATCTGCAAATAGAAATCTGCAGATCTACAGCTACTGCAGTCCCAACCGCACGCATGAAGCGTAATTTCAGAGGTGGGCGTGGCCGACTCCTCCGCCGCACCGCAGCGCTCGCCACCGAAGCATCGGGGAAGCCATCCCGCTTTTGGTGCGGCTTGGATGAGGCCAGAAATAAGTGGTTTTGCGCTGCTATATGATCTTCCACTGACTTGGAAATGGCAGCTTAATGTGTACAGCAGAATTGATTGAGTTAGAAACCGCACAAAAACATGGATGTGCATGTAACCCGGTGTGCGCACTGCGGTGACATCGAAATATCCTCTCAGTTGCGCATAACACCAGCGCCGCATCTACGAAACGTAAACGCGCAAACGTTCAGTTTGAGAAGCATCGATCATTGCGACGCCCTTGAATGTCCCCAGCTCATCGCCGAAAACACTTCGGTACTCAGCAATAACATCCTGAACAGACGAAACTGCGTTGACACTAGGGGTGTGCGAATAGTGATTTTTAGAACCGAATTGAATACGAATCGAATACTATTCGAATAGATTTCGAATAGTAAAGCAACCATTGCCAATGTAGCCTTAGACTAGTATGGTAATAAGTTTAAAACAGCCCAAAAATTCCCCAACATTTTATTTTAAACAAATATTCAAAAGGTTTAACAAAGGACAAAAAATACCACAGTTATTTAAGCTAACACAATGTCGTATACAGCAGCAACAAGAACCTTCGAAATATTTTGCAACTGCAGGATGAAATGTAGCAGTGACTACAATATTCAACATAATCATATCGTGGTTTTGGGACGTTAAACCCCGGATATTATTATTATTATTATTATTATTATTATTATTATTATTATTATTATTATTATTATTATTATTATTATTATTATTATTACAATATTCAAGGTGGTACTTTGTCAACAGCTTTTAAATAAAATTGATACATTAATATTAGGGAAGTTTCATGAAATAAACATATTATCAATGTCATGGTAGCGCATTGATATTGTAGCACTCTGAAGCACGGTTTAGAAAACGCAGAGTGGTTTATTGTACGTGCACGCCATTCTCGGAACTACTTCTTCTTCCTTCTCTAGCAGAACCCCACTACCAGTTCACGTGCCAAGTTGTTATGCGCCAGAAGAAGAAGAAAAGTACGCCACAGGTGGGCCCCCCCTGCGGACAAGTGGCCATTGGCACTTGGAGAGGTTGTCATACGGAGCTGTTGATAGTGGGTGCCGGCTTGATCCTTTCAATTGTTACTGTGTCTTCGCGCCCATTGCGCAGGATTGTAAAGTGATGTTCGGAACGTTTTATGACTGGAAAAGGACCATCATAGCGAGGCTGAAGAGCACGACGAGGCGCGTCAACACGAACGAAAACGTGTGAGGATGTCTGTAGGTTTGACGGCAGAAAAACGTCGTGCTTAGTCGTGTGAGCCGAAGTTGGTGATGTGGGCGTAAGTTTTGCATATAGACCCGCAGACGCTGGACGAAAGATGATGGATCCGAAACACACTGCGTAGTTACGGGATTGACGAGGTCACCCGGCAAACGGAGTGTGCAGCCATAAACCATCTCGGCTACAGAGCAGGAAAGTTCTGGTCGCAGCGTTGACCGAAGGCCGAGCAGTACGATGGGGAGGTGCGATACCCAATCTTCGGCATGAGGCTAAGAGGCGAGTGCTGCTTTCAAATGACGATGTAGTCTCTCTACGATGCCATTCGATGCAGGATGATACGCAGTGGTGCGAATGCGCGCATAACCCAGAAGAGATGTCACAGAGGTGAAAAGTGCGGACTCAAACTGTCTGCCTCTATCAGTAGTCACCGTTGATGGCACACCGAAACGGCTAATCCAGGTAGACAGAAAAGTACGAGCAACTGTCTCCGCCGTGATGTCAGGCATTGGAGCTGCTTCAGGCCACCTTGTGTACCTATCAATACACGTAAGCAAATACGTATATCCACGGCATGGTGGCAAAGGTCCGACGATGTCCAGATGAATGGTGTCCGAACCGTGCATCAGGGAGCGGGAATTTTCCCCATGGAGGCTTGGTGTGCCGTTGTACCTTGATACGCTGACACGTTGTGCAAGTGCGAACCCAGTCACGAATGTCAGCGCGTATGCGCGGCCAGACATAGCGTTCTGTGACCAGGTGTTGCGTAGCTCGTACGCCTGGATGGCAGATTGAGTGCAGGGTATCAAAAACAGCACGACGCAGATCTGAAGGAACATAAATGCGAGTACAGTTGTGTGAAACATCGCACCAGAGCGTGACGTCGTGGTCGGGAAAGCTAACTTGCTCTAGTCGGAGGGATGTAGATGATCGAACTCGTGGAAGCTCATCATCCAATGCTTGTGCCTCGGCGATTGAAGACAAGGAAAGGTCGATGGGGCTTGTGGCGTTGATGGTAATGCGACTAAGAGCGTCCGCTGCACTGTTAAGGCTGCCTTTGACGTAGCGTATGTCTGTGGTGAACTCGGCAATGAAAGCGAGGTGCCGAAGCTCTCTAGGAGTATGGGTGGCACTGCAGGAACGTAAAGCCGAAACAAGTGGCTTGTGGTCGGTCAGAATGGCGAATTCTCGCCCTTCGAGAAAGTACCTGAAGTGCTTCACCGCAAGGTAGGCTGCGAGGAGCTCCCGTCCGAAAGCACTGTATCGGCGCTCAGTGTCGCGTAACTTTCGGGAAAAGAAGGAGATAGGAGCCCATGCACCATTGATCCATTGATGAAGAGCGGCTCCAACTGCTTCTGAGGAAGCGTCCACCATGAGGCTAGTGGGAGCAGTTGGTGAAGGGTGGTGTAGGAGAGTGGCTTTGGCGAGCTTGGTCTTAACGGCGACGAAAGCTTCATCAGCGACCGTGTCCCACGGAAGAGCAGCCGACTCAGCTTTCGAAGTAGACAGTAGTGCTTCAAGCGGCTTCAGCAGTGTAGAGCATGTCGGGATGAAACGGCGATAAAAATTTACGAGTCCGAGAAAACGTCGCAGACTGCGTGCGGACTTTGGTGGGGGGTAGTCGATGATAGCCTCAACTTTGTCAGGTAGAGGAGTGATGCCATCTTTTGTGATGCGATGTCCAAGGAATGCGATCTCGGCGGCGCCAAACTGGCATTTTTCAACATTAATGACCAGATCGTAGTCCCGAAGTCGACTGAAAAGTTGGCGTAGATGAGCCTTGTGTGTTTCAGCGTCCTTGCTGGCGACGAGAAGATCATCTATATAGGCGAAACAAAATGGCAGACCTCTGGTGACTTCGTCTATAAAGCGCTGAAATGTCTGAGCTGCGTTGCGCAAGCCGAAAGGCATTCTTAAATATTCAAAAAGGCCAAATGGGGTAGTTATAGCAGTTTTGGGGATGTCGGAAGGCTCAACGGGGATCTGGTGATAAGCTTTCACGAGATCAATCTTCGAATATACTGTTGTGCCGGTTAAAAAGGCAGTGCAGTCCTGAATATTGGGTAACGGGTATCGGTCCGGAACGGTGACCGCATTGAGTGCACGATAATCACCACAGGGCCGCCAGTCGTTGTTCTTCTTGGGAACCATGTGCAGTGCCGACGACCACGAGCTTGATGACGGGCGAATGATCTTCAATTGCAACATGTGCTCGAACTCAATGCGAGCAACTCGAAGTTTATCGGGACCGAGTCGGCGAGGGCGGCAGTGAACAGGTGGTCCTGTGGTAACGATGCAATGGGTCACAGAGTGCTTAGGAGGCTTATCCATCGGAGACTGTGTAGTAATCTCCGGAAACTCGTCGAGGATAGCTGTATACGGCGAGGTAGGTAGCTTCACGAAAGTGGGGTTTAGGGCCGTGGCTTGTGACAGAAAACCGTTGACCGACAAACCGGTAATGCCATCCACCAGGTGACAGCGGCTCATATCCACGAGCAGATGAAAATGTCTCAAGAAATCGGCTCCTAAGATGGCGTAGCGAACGTCAGCTATCCAAAATAGCCATTGTAACTTTCTCTTGAGGCCGAGATCGAGTGTCAGAGACTTCTGTCCGTAAGTTGCGATGACAGAAGAGTTGATCGCTTGTAGAGGAGTTGACTTTTCGCGGAGACGCCGGTCAGCCTTGGAAGCAGGAATTATGCTGACCTCTGCCCCAGTGTCCAAGCAAGCGCAGTCCTGTGGTTCGGTCGGTTATATAGAAGAGGCGGCTTGATGATTGGCCGTGATCGCCCGCCGCAGTTATTGACGATCGGCCTGAGCGTTTCCCATGCGCCACGAACAGGGTGACAGACATCGACGAGCCGCGGCACGAAAACGTCGGTGATAGTAGCATGGCGTCTGTGTTGGAAAACTGCGCTCAGGCTGGTGGAGTGGTCGTGGCGGAGAAGGCGACGTGAGAGGCTGTCGATGTGGACAAGGCTGGCCATTGAAGTTGCGAGTGTTTTGCAGTTCCAGACGCAAGTCGGCTACTTGAGCTGCGATATCTTTTACTGCTTCTCGAAGGGAATCTACTTCGGACACCGGAGCAGGACGGGCAGCGTTGATGACTGCCGGAGCAACGTCCATCATGTCGTCAGCCAGTTCTGCGAGCTCCGGCAGGGACTTATGCTGAGCTGTGACAAGAGCCATTCGCACGTTAGGTGGAAGACGCTGCAGAAACAGCTCACGTAGTATTGCTGTGTCCAAGAAGCCCGGCTGGTCCCCAACCAGGTGCTGCAGGTGACGTAGGAATTGGGTGGGACGTCTGTCTCCAAGCTCTTCGTTGTTCAGGAGTTGTTGAATGCGCCGATGCGTAGGCTGAACGAGGCGGCGAAGAAGAGTCTGTTTGACGGTGGTATATGGAGTTTCACCAAGTGGTCGCGCGAGGATGTCGCGTATCTCGGCCATTGCCTGTGGCGGCAACGCTTCGAGGAGTAGCTCGTACTTGCGAACTTCTGACGCGACGCGATGAATGCGGAACTTGTTCTCGGCTTGTACGAACCATAACGAGGGATCGGCAAGCCACAGCTGCGGTAGAGTTATGGTGGTGGTAGCTCCTACGACACTCGAAGTGGTTACCTGGCCGGTTGCCGTGGTAGGAGTACCAGGGTGTAGGTCGTCTGGATGCTCGCGCTGCTCCATAGAAGGTCGTGCTCGTAGTTCGGGTCACCAGTAACTGTAGCACTCTGAAGCACGGTTTAGAAAACGCAGAGTGGTTTATTGTACGTGCACGCCATTCTCGGAACTACTTCTTCTTCCTTCTCTAGCAGAACCCCACTACCAGTTCACGTGCCAAGTTGTTATGCGCCAGAAGAAGAAGAAAAGTACGCCACAATATCATGTCATGTAGTGGATTGATGACATCTTCGCTTTGGTGACACTCGAGTTTTAGGCAAAAACGCCTTCATCTTGTCATCAATATAGCGTCGTTAGTCCCGTAAGTACATGGGCTGCATGCATCTGCGTAATTCGGTGACGGAAACAAGAAAATTTTCCTTTGTCTGTTTCAACGTCTCGTTCATTCAAGTGTTTTTATCATTGATAATTATTCGAAAAAAAGTCAGTTTCGCCACTAGGGCGAAGCAATGAATGCGATAGCACGAAATTAGAATGTCACACGAAGAACGACAAGCAGCTCGATACTCGCAGCGCGCCGCTGCAGCACAAGGAAGGACGCTCGAAAAGAACGCATAGGTACACACAGGACAAGCTTGAATTAACAACTGGCACAGTTGTTACGTCTTTGTGTTTGAGCAACGCGCTGCAAGTGTCCACAATGCAGAAGCCGACGCTGTTTGATATTTCTTCTTCTTTTAAACTGCGGCACATGGAATAACCCATTTGCGTCTCCTGCCACGCGGTGGCGTCTGACGCAAAGTGTGCCCGATGTTATTTTCCCTTTCAACATCATAAGTGGCTACAGAAGGGGGCCACTTATTTGTGCGCGTCTCAAGGGTAGTTTTCAAACTAAAAGAAAATGTAGGAGCGTTGCGTGATAGAAAACACGCTCAAGCTCCTCCGAGATCTGCGTACCGCGAACGGTAAATGGTGCATATAAATAGCTCGCCGTTATAATGCCGGCACAAACATGGCGCATGGCTTCAATTAAGAAGAAAAAAATGGTGCGGGGCTGTGTTGTCTAGCGCAGCAGGCTGCGGAGCGAGGGGTCGCTGGTTCGAATCCTCGGTCAGGTGCTTTGGAATTTTTTTCTGCTGATTTATTTTTCTATGTGCCTTATATATATATATATATATATATATATATATATATATATATATATATATATATATACATATATACATATCCGGGACATAACGGTGACGGCGACGGCAAAAATCAGCCGAGAGTGTCCATATAATTGCTAGCGCAATCAAATATTCGAAAAATGATCGGTGTTTCGAATATGCACTATTCGATTCGAGTACCGAATCGAATAGGACGATATTCGATTCGTTATTTGAAATTTTCGAATATCCGCGAACCCCTAGTTGCGACCCATTTTACTGCACAATTCTATTCCCAGTCCCTTCACACAGATGCTCTCCCCATGAGGGAGGGGCAGCGGCCCGAGACGACGTACTGCAGATCGTCGCATTATGGCTGCCAAGCCGCACGGACACAGGGTTCCTTTGACAGGACTCAGCTCACCAGAAGCTTCTCAACGGGATCGTTTACGGTTCTAGGCGTGCAGAATGGAACTTCTAAAGTTGTCCTCTGGTACAAATGACACACTCACACTGCAGTGGCGTAGCTAGGGGGTGGTACACCGGAACCGTGCCACACCACTCCCCCCGAAATTTTTTTCCGCCAGGCCATACAGAGCACAAAATGACCCTCGACCACATCTGCCTGCGCGCCTCCACTTCATATCAAGAAAGTCTCTCCCCCCCCCCCCCCCCCTTCCAAATAATTTCAGCCTACACAAGGTTTTTGACCGGGCTAGTTGGTGAAGTTCCATAATATGTAGCTCATAGCTTACAGCGCACTCTGACACAAGGACGAATATGAGACACACGAAGACAAGCGCTGACTAACAACTGAATTTTATTTCGATGGAACACACATGTATATATACATGCAGAATTGCACATGCGCGAGTACATGCTGTCGAAAACACCCTTTGACAATGAAAACACGTAATCTTTTATGTCATTCAATGTTAACAAATGCGTGCATGAGAGTTCGCTCCCCTCAAGAATGACAACTCCTTGGCGGATAGCACTATTGAAGGTTTACTAATCGCCTTTTAAATGCGAAGCATTTCTTAGCGAACTTCGGCGACTTTGAGCGTATCTATCTATCTATAGCTATCTATCTATCTAGCCGCCTACGACTTTGTGCTCTCCTGGCCGTATCGTTAATGGGATTTATACGAAATTTGGTATGGCATAACATGATTGTATGACGAACATATATGGCTGGTCATATCATGAAAACCATGACTAACTTGTCATGAAAAGTATGACCTACACGCCATGGCCTTAGTGCTCCTGAGGCCGTTTTCTTAACTTGATATATCCAAAAATTGGCACGATGAGACATTTCTGCATAACCAACATAAATGACAGGTGGTAATATGCAAATAATGACGTGCATGTCATGTACAACATGATTTACATGCCACGCTCATGGTGTGCTGACGGCTGTTTCGTTAGCTTGATATACATCAAATTTGGGATTGAGTGACGTGACTGTATGACGAACATAAATGACAAGTGGCCATATAGAATTCATGACATGTCATGTGCGACATGACTTGCATGCCACGCTCATGGCGCGCTCGCGGGCGTTTTGTTAGCTTGATATATATACACCAAATTTGGTATTGAGTGACATGACTGTATGGCGAACATAAGTGGCAGGTGGTAACATGAAAATCCTGGCATGCATGTAATCTACAACGCCATTTGCATGCCACGCTCATGGCGCACTTGGGTCCAGTTCGCTTGCTTGATATACACCAAAATTGGTATTGCGCGAGGTGACTGTAGGACGAACATAAATGACAGGTCCGACTCCTAACATATAAAACATGACATGCAAATTATGTAAAGCATGATTTGCTCCTTCCTGGCTGCTTCGCATTACATCGATTCCCACAGTGCGTGGGATCTGCCGGCTTTTTTTTTCTTCAATTGCCGCAGCTTCTATAATCAGCCTTTTTTTTCTCACACGACGTTCTAGCGATAACAGTAGTGTCACCAAAGATAGGAGTGCAGCCGCACTCAGAATGCTGCTCCAAAAAGTCATCTCTACCTTTTCCTGTTTTTTGACGGGGCTCTAGCAGACGCACATTGAAACATCTTCCTGTTTGTCCCGCGTATGCCGCACCACATGCACGCATACATTGCACTCTAGCACTTCCGTTTCCAAAGGCATGTCTGCTATTTCAGCCGTATTCGATGAACGATCAAATGTGAATTTAAAGGATATAAAAGCGAGAGCCAAGGACCTGTGCACGAAGCTAAAATTTGGGGGGACCCTTAAGCTTCGCCTTTAAGAGTTGAACGCGATAGCGATATCCTTTCCCTAGTTCGTACTTGAATCATTTAGTGCATAATGTAATGGTTAGCATGCTTTAAACCACGAGCAATTATGAGCGGGAAATGTTTTCGAACTTGCTATGCACCCATTACGTGGTCTTAATGGAATACGCGCAGTAACGTGTGTGCCTTTTGCAATGGGTGGCCGGCTTTGAACCATGATGTCATTATGATATTCACATGTTCTGACGCCCGATGGCAATGTACGCTTGTACCACGCAATATTACTGCGATATTACATGTTGTATTGTGACGCCTGTATGCCGGACGCGTGTGTTTGTAAAGCATGAAAGTTATTTTCGCTGCATTTGTAAGCAGATGAAGTTATTTTTCAATTTAATACCAAGTAGAAGCGTGGCTGTGTGGTAGAGCATCTGCTTGCCACGCAGACGGCCTGGGTTCAATCCTCACTCGGACCCGGAAATTTTTATGATTTATTTTATTTGCATCTTTCTCGATTTTTCGGTCACGGACAAGATGATGATTCTTCGCTCACAACCAACGACGCCGACGCCGGAATTTCTGCGAAACGAGCTCTTTAACGCTATCGCGTTAAAATTGCCAGAATTGGCACAATCCGTTAGCAAGAAGGATAAGCTAGCTTTGGACGTCTTCTTGTCCTCGAAGACACACAAGCCGGTCATGCCTTTCCGCGTGATAGTATCTGAGAATGGTACATGGCAAAAATCTATTGCTTTGTTCATCCATAATACTCTGAAGATGCTACCTTTAAAAGACCCTTATCTAATTAACACATCTTCTGAAGTAATTCGGTACCTTGATGAGCTACCGAGCAAGCAGGTAAAAGCAATGTAGATTGGCATCAAAGCCCTTTATTACTCTCTTCTGCACGACGATTGGCTTTCTTGTTTAGAAGAATGCATTTTTGAGTTCGGTAGTGTACATTTTCAAAACAAGCCTGGTGTAAGTGTTCAAGGGTTCCTCGACTTGCTGCGGCTCTATCTCATGTCCACGTTTTGTCAGTGGAATGATAAGATGTTTTTACAGAAACCAGGAATTTGTATCGGATCGTGCATTCGCTACTGTCACATCTTGACAAGATTGTGGCTCCTAAGCTCACCGGATCGCGAATTGTAAAAGTATTCAGATTCCTTGATGACTTCCTTATTTTATTAGATTGTGATGAAGTCCTTTTTGACTCTTGTGTTCGTAAAGCACTGGCTATTTTCAATGAAAGCCTTCACCCTTTGACCCTAACTCATGAGCTTCCGCAGGAAAGTGTGATCCAGTTTTTAGACTTAAAATTAACGTTATCAGCATAGGCGTGCGTAGGGTTCCCCTTCAGAGAGGGCGAAGGTTCGTCGCAACGCCCCCCCCTCCTTATTATGTCAATGTATGGGGCTGACTTCGCCCCCCCCCCCCCCGAGTCGCAGCGCCCCCCCCCCCCCCTTATATCAATGCATGGGGCTGGCTTGCCCCCCCCCCCCCTCCCCCCCCCTCCCGTGCGCACGCCTATGGTTATCAGCCAGTCATGTTTGCTGTTGTTATGCACCACGTGCCAAGAAGCCACTTCTGCCTTTCCATTCATCTCATAGTGAAGTGATAAAAAAAGCCATCGCACAGACTTGTTTTTGGAATGCGCCATCAACAAGTCACGTCATCACAATATTCAGAGAAGCTTTTCGGCGCAAGTCGAGACTTCAAGAAGCAGGTTTTCCAATGGAATTGCTGGTTTCTGTAGCGGACAGCTTGTTGAAGATGGTAAAAGTTCGTCAGGCTGTGCATGGAAACACTGGAGATGCACAAGAACCACGAAGACGAAAAGCCGTGGTAATCCATATGTACATCAGATCTCGCACCCCTTAAAGAAAATCGGCGAGAAATCACAGGTGACGGTTCTTTTTCCCGCTCCCAATAAACTGTCGAAGTTATGTAAGCAAACCTGTCCTGTGAATAAGAAAGAAGGCTGCAATATTAAGCGAAGGAACCCGATCGCTGAGTGTACTAAACACGTGGTCTATGACCTAGCCCTTTCATGCGGTGCGACATACGTGGGACAAACAGTCGTGCGTGCTATACTCGCGGACAACTTTTCTTGGCAATGCAGCGAAGGCTACAGAGCCAAATCGCGCGTATCGCACCGCTTATGAATGTAGTCCTACAATTGTGTCCTTATTTTCTACGTGAGATATGAAACATACTGCCTTTATTTTTTACATGTAGCTCTTTGACACAGGACGCAGCTCACACCGGTAAGATATTCGTATTTATTTTAATTTATTCGTTGTCACTACGCGTTTTTGAACGCGTGAGAAAGCCGCGCCTTTTGCGTGTACCTCGAACGCCCAGCGGCTTCTGCGTCGATATGAAACGCTGATCGCGCATAGCCATCACTTTCCACAGCGGTGCGGAACGCATGCAGGGTTGCCGTTGGGTGGACTTGAAAAGGAGCCAGAACTCAAGCTAAAAGTAGCCAAAAGTAGCCATTCCATTTAATATTATCGCCAAATTTGTATCCAAGTGGAACAGAAGTGGTATTATGAGCAAATTTTTAAGTATTGATAAATAAATAATACCATTTTGAATAAGTAGAGCATAGAAAGCCACCGATAAGTCGGAAATAAATTAAGTGAATGAATTATGATAAATTCTTTACGCGTGCATATATTTTATGTAGAAAATATGAGTGCTTCCCTGACCCAAAGTTATATTAGAATATTCCAGCCAGCAAGTCATAAGGAACACATAAAGTTGAAACAGATTTTCGATGAAGCTACAGACCAAATTCAGGTTGTATAGATGAACAGGCCGGCTAAATTTTGTTGCAGATGTCTGTTTTCCCAAGTTTACACGGGAACACGCACTGCGCACCAGAATTATTCGTAAAACTTGCGCGTAGCGTCACAATAGATGGCGGGAAGCTTGAGCACCGAGCTGGCCACGTGTTCGTCACCATGCACGCAACTTCGCCACTCCGTATTTGGAGACGCGCTAAGCGTCGCGTAAGGGTGCCTCGATGCGCACCAGCCTACTGGTTGGTGGAGGAAGACCGTATACGCATCGGCTGAAGCGAGACAAAAGCTTAAAAACAATGTGTTTCGTCTGCAAAAATGAGAAAAAATGGCTACTTAATGCGCCAAATTAGCACTCTAAATGTAGCCAGAAAATAGCCATGGCGCCAACTGCAAATTTTTGTCGCCAGACGGGGTCGAAAAGTAGCCAATTTGGCGCAAAGTAGCCACCAACGGCAACCCTGAACGCATGCCATACCGGACCACTTCGCGTAGTTGTAGATGTGCAGAAGTTTCGCCCCTGTAGCTTTCTCTTCATTGCCAAGAAAAGTTGTCCGCACCATCAAAAAATGGAAAAAGGTATAAGATGGCTTTTTGGCGCAGCATTGTTCTGAGTGAGGCTGCACTCCTATCTTTGGTGACACTACTATTATCGCTAAAACGTCGTGTGAGAAAAAAAAGGCTGATTATTGAAGCCGCGGCAATTCAAGAAAAATTACACCATCTCCCGCTAAAGGGAACCATGTGTAGATGTGAAGCAGCGGGCGCTAACGCTTACACTGGCGGCGGCGTTGACGCTGGCGCTCATCGCAGCGTTGCGCAGGAGAGAAAACTGGGGAGGCGCAAAGCAGGCAGTGATGGAGCAGTGTTTCCTACTGGAACATGCCAATCGCTGCTAATGGGCAATGAGAGACAGAAGACTCCGACTGGACACAGAGACCCGCACTCCGCTTTTAGTTAACGCGCACGCTGCGAATTTTTATTGTTAAACAACGCACAGGAGAAATCTCCCACCGGCACCACCTTGGAGGTCAAGATCCATTGCCATATATACGGGGTGGCCAGTGAACGGTTGTGCAGCGCGAGCAGTCGGTTTTTTCAGCCAAGAAACTCGCTAGCAGACGCTGCCTGCGTCGGCGTCGCGAGGCCAGAGAGGGGGGGAGCGTAGGAGAGGAGAGAGAGGAGAGAGAGGGGGGTGACACGCATGCGCAGTGGGAGTGTAGACGCCGCGAGCAGGGATGCCTAGAGGAGAGAGGGGGGAGTGTAAGAGGGGAGAGAGGAGGGGAGGCGCATGCGCAGTGAGGGTGTGGTTGCCGCGGGGAGGGATGCCTAGAGGAGAGAGAGGGGGGAGGAGGTTTTTTTATTTTTATTTTTTTTAAAGGCTTTGCGCATGCGCAGTAAGGGTGGGCACGCGGCACACCACCACCACCACCACCGGATTAAGCTTCGCCATAAGATGCTTCACATCTAAAAAAGCATGGTTGATCCCTCCGTCATATGAATCGGTATAGCACGAAAGTGAAACGTGTCCTTACAAAAGTAGTAGAATGTTTACTGTACATTCATATAAAAAAGCTTGCGCAATGTCTATTGGTGTTTTGACAGTTATAGCACCCTTTAACGTGGATGCATCCACGTAGACGCTTGGTGGTACATCTGTATCCCGACGACTAACATCTATGATGAACGATTAAACAAACCCGTGTGGTCATAGATGCTTGTGGTAGCTGTACGGTGAGAGCGGAGTTAGTGAAAGCGGATGTACAGCCAGAAGAGCGCCACTGATTGGACGCCAACTTGGGCTAAGGTGGCTTACTCGCGGCGTGTTAGAGTTATTAAACAACGCTGCCCGACCAGAGGGAAACGCAACGCGCGTCGTGTCTTCCCCGTTGGCCGGCTGCGATTTTTCGCGGGGCGAGCTAGGAACATGTCTAGAAACGCGGAGTTTACAGCCACGCGAAGCACTCGCGCGTCGCACAGCTATTTTAGATGTGAAGCATCTTATGGCGAAGCTTAATCCGGTGGTGGTGGTGGTGGTGGTGGTGTGCCGCGTGCCCACCCTTACTGCGCATGCGCAAACAGTTAAAAAAAATAAAAATAAAAAACCTCCTCTCCCCCTCTCTCTCCTCTAGGCATCCCTCCCCGCGGCAACCACACCCACACTGCGCATGCGCCTCCCTTCCTCTCTCCCCTCTTACACTCCCCCCCTCTCTCCATCCCTGCCCGCGGCGTCTAACTCCCCCCTGCGCATGCGCGTCCCCCCTCTCTCTCCTCTCCTACGCTCCCCCCCCTCTCTCCTCTACGCATCCCTGCCCACGGCGTTCACACTCCCACTGCGCATGCGTGTCACCCCCCTCTCTCCTCTCCAACGCTCCTCCCTCTTTCGCCTGGCGACGCCGACGCAGGCAGCGTCTGCTAGCGAGTTTCTTGGTTGAAAAAACCGACTGCTCGCGCTGCACAACCGTTCACTGGCCATCCCGTATATATAGCAATGGATCTTGACCTCCAAGGTGGTGCCGGTGGGAGATTTCTCCTGTGCGTTATTGAACAATAAAAATTCGCAGCGTGCGCGTTAACTAAAAGCGGAGTGCGGGTCTCTGTGTCCAGTCGGAGTCTTCTGTCTCTCATTGCCCATTAGCAGCGATTGGCTTGTTCTAGTAGGAAAAACTGCTCCATCACTGCCTGCTTTGCGCCTCCCCAGTCTTCTCTCCTGCACAACGCTGCGATGAGCGCTAGCGTCAACGCCGCCGCCAGTGTAAGCGTTAGCGCCCGCTGCTTCACATCTACACATGGTTCCCTTTAGCGGGAGATGGTGTAATTTTTTGGTATGGACGGATGCTATGAGTGAGGACGATGCTAGGGGTATACTAGGAATAAGGTCGCCACCTGGCAGTGTGTTAATGCGTCGACAAAATTGCGCGTTTCCTATTCGAAACACGCCGAATGGGACGGACGCGTAGAAACAACGCTTTGAAAGAACTAATCGTGCATTTCACCGTCATAATGCATAACTTCTCTTTAGCAGGAGCACTGTGAGAGGACAGTGGTAGATATAAAAGGCTTGTTTTTAAAGCCAACAAAGTATGTGGCCGTGGCGCAGTGGATAGCGTGCCCGGCATCTCTTGTCGCGAACCTGCAGAGGTCTTAGGTTGGACTCCTGTTGACGGAACTTTTTTTTATTTGTCTTCTGATCATGTGTATTTTTTCGACGTCATTTCCGTGACGGAAATACGTCACTGAAATCTTTGTGGACCCCGGCATAAAACACTTTCGTGTTAAAAAGGCGATTAGAAAACCTACAATAGTGCTATTCGCCAAGGAGTTATCATTCTTGCGGGGAGCGAACTGTCATGCACGCATTTCTTAACATTGAGTGACATAAAAGATTACGTGTTATGATTGTCAAAGGAAGTTTTCGACAGCATGTACTCGCGCATGTGCACTTCTGCATGCATATATACATGTGTGTTCCATCGAAATAAAATTCAGTTGTTAGTCAGCAGTTGTCTTCGTGTGTCCGTGTGTCAGAGTGTGCTGTGAGCTATTCTGCCTACGCCCCTGACTCACATCTGTGTCAAGCTCCATCGGCAGCGAAATTTCACTCACAGAAACTTCGACACGGAACGGCTGAGTGCCTCAGATACTAGCAGTTTCCACGTTTCAAACACTTGGGGCGCATTTCGAGCCGCTTTTCAGTTCCATCATGCCCGGTGTCGTCCACGGCATGCACCCTTGATAGCAACTCTTCAAAAATACTAATTAGTACTCAAGAGAGTTGGCACTCAAGTAAAATACAACTTCTCAGCTCCTTCCCGGCTAGTCCCTCAGGACTTCAATAAAGTTCTTTGTCTGTCTGTCTGTCTTGCCGATTTCAATTGTCATAGAGGTGTTCCTGTTTACGAAAACTGCCATCCCTCTTCTGCGAAAGCCAGCCCCATACATTGATGGAATAGGGAGGGGGAGGGGGGGGGGGGGGCTGCGGAGTATCTTCGCCCTCCCCCCAGAAGTGAAACCCTGCGGACGCATATGCGTATACTTTCTTCCCCCCCGTGCCATCCCTCCCTGCTTAACTTCCAGCGTGCTCGTCGGCACGAGAGAAAGCAATTACAGCGTACGTGCGACAAATCTCTGTAACTCCGCTCGTACGTGACGGTTTCTAAAAATTTTTGCGGCGGTCGATTCGTGAAGCAATAAGCTCCTTTAATAAAGTCATTCGATGGACTTGGAAAAGTGTTGCAGGGCTCTTTAAGTTATTATTTTGCAAACAGGGCATAAAACGGCAAATGTGTAAGGTTCTGGTTGATTTACAGATTAATTAACACTGCAACAAATCCTTAATGGCTCTTTCCTGTCCAGAAGCACTCTGCTAAATTGACAATTTATGCAGCCAAGTGACTTTGTTACTAATCTGACGGTGGTTTTCTTTCGTTTATACCACCATGACGCAGGTGCTTAAGCGTAAGATTTCTGTTTTAGCATATATATGTAGCAGGCGAGCAGTTATGCGTTATTCGTTACAAGCACGCCTCTGTCTCTTAGCTTTGTGTCCACTACAACGGTTTAGTGTGATACGTTCGGCAGCACTAAACACTATATAATAGGCAGAGCAATACATTTTTGGTGCGGTACATATTAAACATTTGTTTCAATTTTTCAGCTAGCATCAAAAACAGCATTTGCTTAGTAGAAAGGGGGAAGTAAGCCTCCTAAAACATCAAATAGGACATCAAGACTGTGACATTAAACCGTAATCAAGATGCAATGTGTCAGTGATTTGATCGACCGAAGCCACTTCGGCGCAGCTTCTGTAGCAGCTAATACCTTAATTTGGAGCAGTTATCAAGCACATTTTCAAATGCAAATATTTGTCTCTAGGTCGGGACAGTTGTACAACATGTTTAACAAAATCAGTTTATGTACAAGACATGCATATTTACTTAGAATACCCCAAAAGATGAAATTAAGTTGCAGTTCACCGTTTCTCTGCAGACAGTCCTAAGTTAATTTCTTTTAAGCCGTGACCTTAGGCCACCTAGCAGTTTCCCGAAATCCACGTCATATTTGTGAATGATTGACTTGTCGTGATGTTTAAGTTACAGTATCGGAAGCACAAGCTCTGAAAATTTTCTATGCAATCTGTTTACCATACAGAAGAACTATTCCGATGACGTTTGTACTTTAGAACCTAGGGCTTCGCTATGAGGGGAAGTGCCTGCTGTTCGGCTTCATGGAGAGCATTGTTAAAATTCTGGTTCATGGAAGGTTAATAAAATAGCGGGTTTAGTAATTGGTCCTTTGTGCTCGAAATCAAATTTGTGCTCCATGAAATTAGCGGTAATGGGAGGCTTCAATTTCAACTTCCGCAAGTTCTCAGACACGAACTGTTGCTGTGGTTGAGATACCTGGTTGCTGGCACATCATGCTTTCTCAGCAAAATCCCACTGTGCACTGCAACACGTGGAATTGCTGACAAAGTGTGGTGATAGCATGGTCAGACTTAAATTAAAAATTAAGCACCCATGAACTTATATGGAAGTATAGTGTTACAACAAATGGTACAATTTTTGTAAAATGCATGTGCTACTGCTCAATGAGGTCAATGGAATCAATCCAATAGCTTGGTCTCTAGCTTAGAACACGAGTCAGAAGCGAATTTATTGAACTTCGCAATGTGATCTCTCTGCATAATTTAGTAGTCGAAAAAAAGTTTATTCACACAGTGTGAGCCAGTGTGGATTATCTGGCAAGGTTGCACGCCACTACATATTTCAACTACATAGTCAAGTTGAGTCAAGTTTATTAAATAATTCAGTTCAGTTGCATGGTTAGAATATTACAGCAGGACGTCCCAAAGTTTCAGAGAAACTGACAGGGGGGACCTCCTATGGCTACATGAGTGGGGTAATTACAAAAATACATAGCATTCTTTAGTAGTATGCCTCAATCACCAGTCGAAATTACAGCGATTACTTAAACATGGTTCGCAAGCAGGTGAAGTCTTCTTTTTCACCGAAAGACCGCATGAACGATGTCGTTGCTTGGTGCAAATTATGAAATTTCTGCAAAAACTGTTGCAGGACATAGCAATTAAGTTTCACATCTTGGCACAGTTTCGCGCAATAGGTACCACATCACTGAATATTAGGCTTGTGCGAATATTCGAGCATTTCGAATATTCGAACGAATAATAACGTATTCGAATTCGCCTCGATTCGAGTTTAAATTATTGGAAATTCTTAAGTAGTCGAAATTATGAACGAATAAGTGTATGTAACACCCCTGTAAAGATGGTTTCACTGCAGTGAAGCAGTGCTATACTATGAATACGCCTTTACAAAGGAAAAAAAAATCTGCCCTACCGCGAAGCTCCATTTCAATGTTAACGAACGTATTATCATCACATCGATTCTTCTTTTTTTTATTTTAAAAGCTTGTTATACTGGCTTATATGCTTTAATTATACTAACTTTTAAAATGTAACATATTCTACAGTTTATCACTTGCCGAAAGTGAAATCCTGCTACTGCAGTGAACTCTCGACTTGAGCGAACTTCAAGGGACGTACCCACTGAAATAGTTCACTTAACTCAAAGTTCGCTAAACTGAATATTCACTAGAATACGGAACAGCATTGCGCGCAGCAGAAATCAAGCCAAACGTGCGAAATACAATTTATTTTGAAAAGAATTCTGTAATTTTCGTTTGCACTGGCGCCCTTAAGCGTGTTGGGACGCGTGTACGCGCGGGAGAAGCAGACACAACCGCGCGGTGTGGATCCCAAACATCAACTGGTTTTATTCGGGTTCTCTGGAGGTTCCGGAGAGAAGCGGAGGGTGGCGCTGCCTGGCGGCTTGGCTTGGCTTGGCTGCTGCCACAGCACTCCCCCCTTAGCGAGTTGCCGAACGGAATTAAAGGTCCAGGCGAGTGGGTGCTCTTGATAGCCGCCCGCTGTGCGTCAGCCGGGAGGGCACCTCGTGGACTTGGGCTGGCATTGAAGCTGGGGATCCTGGCGATGATTCCCTTAGTGGGAGGCAACACGGCGTCGTCACGGTCCATGTGTGCTGGCTTGATGCGGTCCAACGACACAACCTCCTCACGGCCGCTTCTCTTGATTGTGAATTGTTTGTTGCCACGGCGGAGGACTTGAAACGGCCCATCATAGGGTGGCTGAAGAGGTCGCCGAACCGCTTCGTGTCGTACAAACACATATGGGCACGATGTGAGCTGTGGGTCGACGTGCACCACACGCGACCCTGGGGGCCGTGGAGGTACCGCGCGCAGTTTGCTCATGACGTTGCGTAGGCGAAGTGCATAGTCGCTGCAAGCTATGGATGCCTCCTCTGAGCCGCGCGCAAAGAGCTCTCCCGGCAGCCTGAGTGTCGTGCCGTAGACCAGCTCAGCGGCGCTGCAGCCAATGTCCTCTTTCAAGGTGGACCTTATACCCAAAAGAACGAGTGGGAGGGCCTCCACCCAGTTGTGTTCCTCGGTTGCCGTGAGCGCAGCCTTCAGCTGGCGGTGAAAGCGCTCCACCATGCCGTTGCTCATGGGGTGGTACGCCGTCGTGCGCATGCGTGAGGTGCCCATGAGCTGACTGATGGCAGTGAAAAGGGTTGATTCGAATTGTCGGCCGCGGTCTGTTGTTATCGTGGAGGGCACCCCGAAACGGGCTACCCAGTGGTACAGGAAAACACTCGCAACCGTCTCGGCAGTGTTGCGATCGGCGAGCCACCCTTTGCCGCGGGCGCCGGGACGGAAGAAAGTCAACCGCCTCACTTTGCGGCGACAAGTAGGAGCGCGAAGGCGCCCGGCTGTTTTCATGCACCAGGAGGTGCATGTTTGCAATTAGTCGGGACAACACAATTGTCGCTGGTGCCGGCGCGAAAATGCGACACATGGCGCCTTTGTGCCCCTGGAAAAGACGCGACGCCGAGTTTCCGCCGAAGACGGAAGAGGGACCTCGGACCACCACGCTGACTGTCCCCGGCCGGTAGGCCGCCGATGCTCACATCAACACCAGCTGTCCAGACGCATGCCATTGGAGCTGCCAGGCCTGCGGCCACCGGTTGACAGCATGGGTGGTCGGCCCGAGCGGCGAGACGACGGACTCCTCGCATGCTGGAGGCGTGATTTCCCCGATGCGACAGCGTCGCAGGAACAATACACGTGTTTGTGTGTGTGTGTGCTGGGGAGGCGGTGCCGACAAGATGACCCTCAGGATTGCTGACCTGATTGGATGAGAACGTCTTCCCCTGTTTCCCTAGGTCTGGCGTCTAGGGACTGCGAAGGGGGTAAAAGCGGCAAGCGAATGCCTGAAGGACGGATTCTGTTTTGACCTTTGAACTGTAAAAATGTAAAATAAACCTATCGTACACTTTATCGGCTCTTCAGTCCGGTTCTCTCCAACAGCAGCTCTTCTGGAAGACGAGGTTTGCGACCGCCTGCCTGGACGCGAGGAAACCAGGGCAGTCGGGAGGGCCTTGCTTCGAACAGTAGTGATGTCCGCGATAGGGATGGCCTCCGCCCAGCGGGTGAACCTGTCGACACAGGTCAGCAGGTAAGCCTTTCCGTTGCAGGGTGGCAGTGGGCCGACGATGTCCAGGTGGACATGATCAAAGCGAGAATCCGGAGTGGGGAGTGTTCCCAGTGCTGTCGAAGTATGGCGTTGTATCTTAGAGCGCTGGCAATAAGCTACACATTCACGTGCCCAGCGTCGGACGTCCCGATTTACGCCCGGCCAGACAAATCTTGCCGTGACCAGTCTTTGGGTGGCTCTAATGCCCGGATGAGATAGTCTGTGCAAGGACTCGAACACATGGCGACGGAGGCTCGCGGGCACGAACGGGCGAGTTCTACTGACGCTTGTGTCACAGCAAACCTTGTCCTCGGATCCGGGAACTGGGATCCACTCAAGATTCAGGGCAGTGGTCGCGGTCAACAGGTGTTTCAGTTCGTCATCTTCACGTTGAGCGGCTGCCAAAGCGGGAAAATCAACCTGTAGTGTGGGCATGATGGCGTTCACAGGATTCCGTGAGAGGGCGTCCGCTACCTCGTTGTCGCCGCCTTTGACGAGGCGGATATCAGTCGTGAACTCTGATATATAGGACATTTGGCGCCGTTCACGTGCTGTGTGCGTTCCACCGTCGGAGCTTAGCGAACGCAATGCATAAGTGAGCGGCTTGTGGTCGGTGAGGACGAAAAACTCTACACCTTCCAGGAAATGGCGAAAATGTCGTATGGCAGCGTATACGGCCAGCAGCTAGTTCTCTCCCCGAAGGTGCTGTAGCGGCGCTCGGTAGGCGTTAGCTTCCTCGAAAAGAAGGAAATCGGGCGCCAGATTCCCCCAACGAGCTGCTGTAATACAGCCCCAACGGCTGTATCGGAGGCATCCACCATTACGCTCTGCGGGACACCGGACCTGGGGTATTCAAGCAGTGCGGCGTTTGCCAAAGCGTCCTTTACCTCGCAGAAGGCTTCTTTTGCTCCTTGAGACCAGGAGAGGGTGTCTGAACCATTCCGTGAAGTGGCCAGCAGGTCGTGGAGAGGTTGAAGGATCTGGGCGCAGCGGGGAATGAAACGGCGGTAGAAGTTTACCAAACCCAGAAATTCCCGAAGCTGGCGCTTGGCGGTCGGCTGCAGAAATCCTTGCACGGCTTCAACCTTGTTGGGTTGAGGAAGAACTCCTGAGGCGGAGATGACGTGTCCAAGAAACGAGAGCTGTCGCACACCAAGCTCGCATTTGGCCATGTTCACGACCACGCCATGCTCCACTAAGAGCTGGAAGACGATGCGCATATGATTCACGTGCTCTTCCGGAGTGCTGCTGGCGACTAGCAAGTCGTCAAGACAGGCGTGGCAGAAGTTGCGCATAGCACCGTCCATGAACCGCTGGAATGTCTGACCCGCGTTTCGGAGTCCGAATGGCATTCGGAGGAATTCGAAAAGTCCGAAAGGCGTTGCGATGGCGGTCTTCGGGACGTCCTCCGGGGCAAAGGGAATCTGATGGTATGCCCGCACCAGGTCGATCTTCGAGAAGATAGTGGCACCGTGAAGCCTCGTCGTGACATCGTGTATGTGCGGTACCGGGTATCTGTCTGGAGTCGTTACCTGGTTCAGCACCCTGTAGTCCCCGCATGGTCGCCAGTCTCCCAGCGTTGACTTTGGCACCATATGGAGTGGAGATGCCCAGGCGCTCGACGAGGGTCTGATGATCCCTAGCTCCATCATGTGTTCAAATTCTTGTAGTGCCACCTTCAACTTCTCTGGAGGCAAACGGCGAGGCCGCGCGTGCACGGGTGGGCCGCTGGTGGCGATGTAGTGGCGTACCTCGTGCTTCGCCGCGGCGCTGGCTGGCGGCTGCCTCGTCAACTCGGGAAAATCCTGCAGAATGCGAGTAAAACGTTCTGCACCGGACGGCCCGAGCAGAGTGGGGGCTCAGCGGAGGGTGTTGCGAGGGATTGCCTTGCACAGTTGCCTGCGACACGGGATCGTGAAGGCGGCGGTCGCGCACGTCGACGAGAAGGCCGAAATGCCGAAGAAAGTCCGCACCCAAGATGGGGAACGTTCACTGCTGCCACGATGAAAATCCACCGGAACGTTCTGTTCAAGCCTAAATCGAGTGGCAGCGAGCGATGTCCGTAGGTGGCGATGGTTGTGTTGTTGACCGCCTGAAGGGGGGACTAACACGCACTGGGGACACGGCGATCGGTAGACCCAACCGGCAACACGCTCACCTCAGCGCCGGTGTCCACGAGGAATCGAAGGCCACTGTCGCGGTCGGTGAGGAAAAACACTGATGGACGACGTTCGGGGGCATCTGGGACACTGGTCGTCCTCAGTGCCGGCCGCTCCCGTTTCCCGCATAGTCGCACGGAGGAATGCATTTGCGAGCAGCGTTGCCATGCTTCATGTGGTACCAGCAGATTCTCTGTTGCGCTGCTGGGCGCTGGCGCTCCTCGGGAGTGCTGCGGGCCTGCATCGCTGCGACGGTATCGGCGAGGCGGGATATCTGCTCCCGGATGTCATGCAGTGCGGTCGTAGGCGCGCGGCCGGCGATGTCTGGCTTTAGCGCCGCGACGGACGGCGGAGCGACCGCCAGCACCGAGTCCGCGAGCTCGGCGAGTTGAGACAGGCGTTTGTCGGCAGCCGAGGCGAGGACCACGCGCACGTTGACCGGAAGTCGCTGTAGGAACAGCTCGCGAAGCAGTCTGCTGATCGGCATCGGTGGTGGTTGCGCCGGCCGTGTGCAACAGCTGCCTCATGTGGCGCAACAATTGGCTGGGCGTCCGGTCCCCGAGCTCGGTGTCGTGCGGTAGCTGCTGAAGTCGCTGAGGCTCCGACGGCGTGAGGCGGCTGATGAGCAGCTGTTTGAGCGTTGTGTACGCGTTCTCTGCAGGTGGAGCGACCAGCAGATCGCGTATTTCGCTCGCTATTGCCGGTGGGAGGCTAGCGACCACGTGGTGGTACTTTGTTAGCTCAGCGGCAATACGACGAGCGGTGAATTGGGACTCCACCTGCAGGAACCATAGCTGCGGGTCCGCTGTCCAAAACGGCGGGAGCCTGATGTCGACGGCGGAGATGGCCGGTGCGTCAGGGGGAGTCTCCATGGCGTCGATCGCTTGAAAAAGGCGGTAAGCCTCGTCCGGGTCACCACTGTTGGGACGCGTGTACGCGCGGGAGAAGCAGTCACAACCGCGCGGTGTGGATCCCAAACATCAACTGGTTTTATTCGGGTTCTCTGGAGGTTCCGGAGAGCAGCGGAGGGTGGCGCTGCCTGGCGGCTTGGCTTGGCTGCCGCCGCAAGCGCAAGAAGAGACAAAGCCGTCTAGAGAGTCTACGTTATGGCACCATTATCTGCGTTTCTATGCACTGCCTCTGGCACAGCTTGTTGCTGTGATACGAAGTCTCGCAACTTTCTCATATCTTACAGCCTCGGCTAGAGATACAGGATTTGAACCTGTCACAGCCATTAAAACTTCTTCGCACTTTTCTTCTTTCGGTTCCGGACGAACACTGAAAACAATTTCGAAATCTGATAGCTCTGCGCAGGAACTGAAGCACACGTGGCTCGTTTCCGTCTCTCGTACGGCCACTTTGCCTCGGCGGCGACAAATATATGCGATGTTCCACTTTCATCGATGGACATGGGGGCCGGCTACAATCTGCAGAGCGCAAAACTTCACTGAATTGATCTCAAAAACGAGACCGGGTCCGCAGATCACGTTCGTTCAACTGAAATATTCACTATTCAGAAGTTCGTTAAGCTGAAATATTTTTGCATAGAATACATAGGAGAAAATAGAAATGTGGCAGTTGTTCCGTATATCCATCAAGTATCGCACAATCTCAAAAAAATAGCAGCCAGAGCTAACACACCCCTACCAGCAAAATTTGCTTGGACCAAGCATGGTAAATCACCAGTGGCCAAGCTGTCCATGATTGGAAAGTTATTGGAGGCCAAGCGAGTCATGTGCTTGGCAAGTGTGACAAGCCTACCATTGGCCAAGCAAAGGAAGGCCGTGCTTGGCAAATCATTGGAAACACCTCTTTCCATGGTTGGCACTGTAATGGAATACCATGCAATAGCCAAGCATGTTCTTGATATGGGAGCGAAGCATTTTGGCCAATGCAATTTCTGGCTCATTAATTTTAGTTTTTTGTCTTGGCTAGAATTTGATGCCCGGCTACTTTTTTTCTAGATTTTTGACCCCCCCCCCCCCCCCCCCCACTCCCCAAATAAGTCACAAGGCAAATATTTTTGGTGCTTCAGGTTTATTTTACACTGAATATATACAAGGCACTATGCCATTTTTTTATTCTTTCCTGAACTCTTGCGATTATGACGTGTTGCTTGGGCTTCTGTTGGAGTCCTCCATCATAGTGGCATGCCTTCTTTGCATAGGTGCGCCTTCTTGATCTGAAGCGAACATGAGCCACCTTTTTTCTTACGTCCGAAACAGCTGCCGTCAGTTGTGTTGAACAGGGTACGTCTTTCCCCTCTGAAATACAATGAGACAAAAAATCATGAGCTTCCCTTTTTAGAAAAGTTATCTCTTAGGTACTTGCTTTCACCAATTTTCAACAAAGCACACAGTGGTCGGAAGGCTAATTGGTTATGCCTGATCATGAGGATGACAGCAGCTGCACACACAGGAGAAAAACAACAGTTGATTGCACAGCATGATACATTTCTTTTCCTTTTTCAACTACAAGTTTATTACTGCAGTAGCTTGCATATTCATGCGAGAACCCTATCAATGACATACGAAAATGAAAAAAAATACACGCATGGTTGAATTGGAAGGCAGATGATCCCATGACTTTCTTGCATTCGGCTGCACCAGCCTTCATATCTATTTCACCTCGGAAATATGATCGCATGCACAAGTTTATAATTTCTAAGTAGTTAATAAAGCGCCGGCATCGACCCTAGATCGCACGGCGCGTCAGTGGACTCCTCCAGAGGCGAACGGGAAATCGCCGCGCACGCCGACCACGCGCCACTCGCTGCTACGTGTTACAGGGCATAGCCTCCTCGATAAATGTAGGTTCCGTACCACTGGCATCAATGTAGCCGACGCATTTCACAGCAAGTACAGACTTATAACACTTGTCTAGTGCGGCCAATCATCCGATCTGGTCGCCGTCCTTTTCGAAAATATGCAAAGGCATGGTCATACTGCATACTAAGTCCAGTGCGTTTTCGTACAAACACAAATGGAACCTAGTATCCACCGCGAGGTAGCAGCTACGGACTGTTGCAGCGTCATCAGCATCCACAGCCGGCGGCTCGGCAACTGTCTTTCGGACCGTGCAGGGACGTCCGATCAGTTGATTTCATAACGCGAATAGTTTTCCCCGAAATAAGTATATCGCACATGAAAATTAAGACGAATTGATTCGGTGCCCGAACACAGTACCGAAGAACGTTTCGCATATGTCTGGTTTTCGCTGGTAACATGAGAAAACTACGGCATGTGCAATCACACAAACTGAGAGGAGCTAGGACTACACAGCCGCCACTGCGGCTACTTACGCAGTGCTTACATCCGAAATTTTCGCCTCCGTGAACTTCATCATCAAATCGTACAGCATTGAGGGAACAAGGCAAATAGAGAGACTGCTGAAATTTACTCACCTTCTATTTCAACTTGAATAAGAAGCTCATCGCTGCATGGCCAGAGCACACCAGCACACCTCCAACCATGCCTCCAACCCCTCCAACGTACAAACAAGGCACGAAGACGGCGCGCAGTGACACGCGCTGGAAGCGTGTATGCGGTGCATGCGAATGCATGCTTGAAGCCACATGAACTACAATATTTTTGATGAGTTTTGTACTATTACATAAGCGCTTAACAGCCGCTGCAGTTTTTGGAGTTCTCGAAAATTGCATGTTTGAATGCTTTGGTGAACTATTTTTTTTAGCGCATTAAGGCTGTGCACAGGTCAAACTGCGCTGCGCGCGGGAAAAAGTGTGAAATTTACTTAAAATGAACTTGTGGGCTAGTTGGTTGGTCATAATTACAATAAAACGGCAGCGCACACCGGGTTGAGACACAATACACGAAACACAAAAGGACGACACAAGCGCTGAACTTCAACTAATCTTTATTGACAACCACCTTTGCTTAAAGTAGCATCTTTTTTGCGCGTGCGCATAGCATATTGGTAAGAGCAAAACCCAAGACAATTTCAAGCGCAACAACCCCGGAAGCCGCAATCAAATCACAATGCAAGAGCGGAAGGATTCAAGATAGGAGCAACCAAAAACCAACATAAAAAAACCTAAAAAAATATAAACAAACCATACCACATCACCTGTTAAAACCTAAAAACTTCCTCTCTCGCACGTGAAATCGCACGTGAAATTTTAGAAGCGGCAGAAATGTTCGAAAGAAAAGAAGACTGCATTAGCTGCCCATCGGTCGCTCTATCGTCAAAAGAGAGGAAGTTTTTAGGTTTTAACAGGTGATGTGGTATGGTTTGTTTATATTTTTTTTAGGTTTTTTTTATGTTGGTTTTTGGTTGCTCCTATCTTGAATCCTTCCGCTCTTGCATTGTGATTTGATTGCGGCTTCCGGGGTTGTTGCGCTTGAAATTGTCTTGGGTTTTGCTCTACCAATATGCTATGCGCACGCGCAAAAAGATGCTATTTAAGCAAAGGTGGTTGTCAATAAAGATTAGTTGAAGTTCAGCGCTTGTGTCGTCCTTTTGTGTTTCGTGTATTGTGTCTCAACCCGGTGTGCGCTGCCGTTTTATTGTAATTGTGAAATTTAAACGCGACACTGAGCGCGTGCTAGTGTAGTTCCTGGTCCTTTGGATGAAAAGAAAAAAAAGTGAAGTATTCCGTGGAGCAACCAGTGCGAACTGAATTAATGGCAGGAAAAAACGATCGTCCGTGGCTATTCGGTAGCTGTTTGTACGACTTCATGACAAATTGTACCAAAGAAACGGACACATCCGCTCGCCCGCCTCATTTTTTGAACGTTTTGTACGTGTTTGTGCGCCACGAATTTCCATGTAATAGTATAATACACAGAAGTAAGTATACTTGATGGCCAAGCAAATTCCGAGAACATTGGCCAGCAGCCATGGTATGTCACAGGAAAGCCCTTGGCCTCCATGTTAAATATCGCAGATATTTTCCAAACCTTTTGTTTCGTTATAGTAAGTGAGAAGGGCCAACAACTAAGGGAAACGCACACTTAAAGAACAGATGCGCCACTTTCGCTTCCATCTTGCCAATATTTTGCTTGTAGGCCATGCCATTTTCTACCAGGCTGTCAGGGCGTTGGCCAATGATAACGGAAGCCGATGGGAATCCAATATGTGTCCAATCATCGGCCATCGGCCACTGCTGGTAGGGACGTGTTGTCTTTTCCGCCCCGTTTAAACTCAGTAAGTTGTGCAAGAAAACTAATCCCGATAAGACAGTTCAGTCTGAATGCTCCATTAAGCACAGAAAACCTTTTGTGCAAGTGTGTGACAAGCGTTGTTTACCGCATTCCTCTGTCCTGTGGCCGTGCTTGCTTACATTGACTAGCCGCTGCCTGAATGTCCGGCTCAGTGAGCACTGTAATAAAGTGGGCAACTTGCCACCTGACGGCTTTTTGGCACAACACTGCCATGGTTGCACGTGCAAACCCAACTTTCATGGAACCGTTGTCGTCAACAGGAACCGGTCCGAAATTACTAGGCTGATCATTGAAGCCGAACAAATCGGACATCTTGGTGACGCCTGTGTCAGCAATCCCTCAATGTCTCTGAGTGCTAAAGAATTACACTTTCTGCGCATGTCTCGTTAAATTGCTTGTCATTGCCTATGTATCCTGTTTTCTATCTCGTAGAGGTGAATTTCCTTATTTGTTATCAATTGGCAATTGTTTTTTTATGCAGGCGTGTTCACGTGACTGTTGTGCGCAAAACTGGTATATGGTTCGGCAGGTGAATGAAATAAACCATTGTTGTTAGTAGCGCCAGTGTGTGTATGTCTCTGTCTTCTGTCCGTGTCCTCGTATGCGCTCAACTCATTCTAGTATTCTAACATAGGAGAAACGCTGCGGATTTTCTAACTGTTCGTTATTCTGAAATATGCGCCTGCCTGCCGCAGGAAGCTTACTGCATCGCTTTCACAATACCAGTACAAGAATGTTGGCTAATGCTAGCAATTCTTCCCTACTGAAAGGAAAGTAAATTACTTTAGACTGATAAATTACAGTGTGAAAACTATTAATTTTACCACCATAGGGTTATTTAGCAGGCGAGAAAATCAAAGCTGAGAATGTCAAAAGTGAGAAATCAAGGTGAGAATATGTCGAAGTTACACTTTTATAGGAGTGCTGACACAAATTTTAAAAATGTTCAGATTGTTGCTCTAAATAAAAGTACTGGTGTCAAGAAACCTAAAACGAGTATTGTGGTGCCCGAGAATGCGTCGAATATATGTTTATTACCGCTACCACAAAAAAAAAAAAAAAAAAAAACTTTCGGTTTCGATATCGAGGGGTGGCTTCCCAGTGACGTGTCCTAGCAGTGTGACGTCACGGAAAGACAGCTACTGGCGACATACTAACGGCAAATCTGTCGTCTACTCGTGGTGCACGTAAACAATGAGTGATTTAATTGTCCAGTGACCCTGACAGTGATTTCTGTGACATAGGCTGCATGCAGGACGCAGAGCTCGCAAACTCGGGAACTCTCTTGACTCGTCGGGATAATGTCCATTGCAGTGAAGCTGGCTTGCAGATGCTCAGCGACGACATCTTTAAAAAATCAAAATAAAATGCTTTATACGTGGTGTCTGACTCTGGTGTGTGGGGAGCGTTGACAGTGCATACCAAGGAAACGAAAAATGTTACTTTTTTGATCTCTTCAAATCGTGTCAGTACTCCAAGTTTCTGACCAAAATTTCTGATGGCGACATCCCGGATTTTTAAATGTTGTTTCTATTTTGGCCACATTGGCTCAACGAAATTTCCTGAAACGTGCTCAGAGGACAAGGAACTTCATTTTCCCTGATTAGGAACTGTGTCGGCTCTAGTAGCCGTTGTCAAAATCTATGAAGTCACGACAATTGGTGTGGAAACTTCAAGGCAGCATCTCCACCAGCATTTCGCTTTTGCGCATTTTCTTGCGGCAAGCATGGTGTTTTGGTGTCATGAAAGAGAAATTTACTAATATGAGAAAAATAGTTTTTCCCTCTAATATCCCTTTAAATGGACACTAAACTGAAACAGCAAATCAGTTTATACCGATTAATTATCCTTTCAGAACTCTTTTGTCATTAACTTTTCCATCATAGGTTAAATGTTAGGAGAGAAAATGAAGGTCAGAGTTACATGTTTGAATTTTATGCCAGAACTTTAGCACGTAGTCAATGTGATGTCACGAATTTCAGTCCTCTCACGTACCTTGGCCACATCGGTTTGATGAAACTTACTCTGTTAAGACTTTGTGTCCCTTAGAACACAATGTCGATAATTTTTAGCGACAAGCAATTACATAAGCCCTAGCAGACCCCGTCAAAATCTATCACGTCATGACGAGCTTGTGCAGAAAATTTAAAGCAGCATATCCACCAGTATTTTCTTTCTGTGTGTTTTCTCGCTCTCCAAGCCTCTTCTTGCGGTAAGAGTGATGCTTTCAATATTGTGAAATTTTAATGCACTTATACGAGAAAAATCTCTTTTGCCTTTAGTGTCCTTTCAGCACGTGTTAACATAGCTCTTGAGTGACCAATGCTTTGCACATAGAGCAGTTCACCTTAGGGTAATTTGTCACAATTTTCGGTGCTGTGCTATTACATTGCCAGGAAGAACGTTACAAGTGGGAAAAGCCATACTGCCTCAGCTGTACGGTTCCATAATGAATTCAATTGTACAGTGCAGAATACCGACGAAAGACGAAGAAGCACACACGAACAACATTATACTGGGCAGACTGGAAGTTGCGCAAATGTTAGACTACAAGAGCACCAGAGGAAGTGGGAAGGGAATGATCAGCTGTCAAACTTGGTTGCTCATTGCACGCAGCATTATTGCAAGCCACTGTTTAACGGTACGGAAGCACTAGATAAACATAGGAACACAAACGACTCATCCTAGAGACATGCCATATTAAAAAAAATGGAGCGAAGTGCACCAGCCAGCCCTCTACCTCCTTAAGCGATAAAGAAATTCAATTCCTGAATGTCATGCACAGGCGGTAAATAGGTTGTGGCACCTCTCGTGTTCCTTTCTATTGCTCGTAATCAATTTCCTTTGAGCATGCGTGTATCGCTGTCCGTGTGTGCTTCTTCGTCTTTCATATTGTGTTCTGCGCTGTGCAATTCAATGCATTGTGAGTCAAGACCAATTAGCCCAGCTGTCCGTTCTGTCAGCTGTATGGAACTATAGAATGATGGAAACATAGACAACAACCACTTAAAAGTCACAAATTTGTCTGTGCTTTTATTAGGAACCTTAAACAACCAACCAGCCCAAGCGATAGACACAGCAAAGGGTCAGTGTTCATTGAGAGCTTCACATGAAGACCTTCGGGTCGTCAATTGTTTCGCTCTTAGCATTTATACTACCTTGTATGCCACAAGGCCTACAAGGCTGTTGCACATTCTTTCCAGAGATTGTTCTAAAAGACGTTGTTAAGCGGCGCATACATTCTGTACATGGGCACTTCCTCAAAAGTGCTCGATAACGCCATGCAGGAAATGTTCCCCAGTCCAGAGGCCAGTAGAGTAGGTGGCACAGAAGACTGTAAGGCGCATTGTAGAGGCCTTCCTGTACACTGGGCCAAGGATTCGCAGCAGAAGAGTCTATTTACACACCTGCGCAAACAAGAAGGTGAAGATAAATTTTTATATGAGGCGTTGTTTCGTGACTTGGCCAGAATATTGCGCATGAAGCCAGAAAACCCCGTGAATTCACCTTTGAACCAACACCCAAGGAGGAAACACATTCTAGACACTACACAGCGTACAAATGAGGAGGAACAAGAGAAATATTCATGAATAGAATGTTAATGAGAAAATACACATAAGTGTATATGTGTGTAAGTGTAATGTGTGTATATACACACATAAGTGCACATGTGAGTACACATAAGTGTATATGTGCCTTTAACACAATAGTGTTAAAGAGTTCGTTTCGCAGGAATTCCGGTGTCGGCATCGTAGGTTGTGAGCGAAAAATCAGCGTTGTCCACGATTGAATACTGAGAAAGATGCAAATAAAACAAGTAATAAAAATCTTTTATTTGAGTGAGAACTGAAGCCAGGCCTTCCGCGTGGCAAGCAGGCACTCTACCACAGAGCCACACCATTGCTTGGAACTGCCTCAGAAAAAAACAGAATATCAATGTCGTGTAGTGGGAGGAGTCTCCTTAGCACACATAATATTGTGTGGCAGAAGCATACAATCGTGCCAGGCGTCGAAACATGTGAATTGCACGAGTGGGTGTTTTAAAGGTCCACCAATTACAAAGCACTCCGACATATTTAACCATCATTATCAGCTAAAGCATCAACAAAGTGAGCAACTGCATAGGTTCGCGTGTTGCCCTACGGACATGTAGTGGGCCCTTCGCTGATTCACAAAAAAAGAATTATGGTGTAGTGGGCACTGCGCAACTGTACTTGCAGTAGGCATTCTAGGAATTCACTTAGTACTCCGAATATTCTGTCCTTTGGGGCTGCTTCATTGGGATTTAGCGACAGGAATGTCTGTGGGGCCCTTTGCGAATTCCTGGGTGACACAAGGAGATTACCTTGCTAAGTCATTGATCAGCTCTCTTCCCAAACCAAGCTTAAATTCAGCATTTCATTATTACACGGCATTAATTTAACCTACTAAAGAATCAGGTATTATGAATAATTTTAAGTCATTTGAAAAAATCCTATTAATTTCTTTCTTTTTTAACTTTTTTTTTGTATTAAAAATTACCATGTTCTATTAAAAAAAAAAGCAAAGAAATCACTTTTCCTTTTCCCCTGCATAGACCTTAATTTTTCACTTATGTTAACCGCCGGCTTCTTGGCAAATCCCCCCTTATTGGGTAAGAGCCAGAGCAGGGGTACAAGCAAGCAAGCATTCTAGGGTAGTTTGAAATGGCCAATGTTATGCGCACAGTCGTTTCCTTATGGCACGGTTGAGGCATCTACTGAGAACCAAAGCCAGGCTAGCCATTTAGAAGGCGATGCGCACGATGCCCGATTACGCTGTTGTGTTCTACTCTTGAAGGTGAAACTCAAGCATTCTCCAAGCTTTTGCTCTTAATCATGCTGCAAAAACAAGCACCCTGCCAACTGCCATACTAGAACACTGCACATATTTTAGACAATTTCTGTTTAAGGAGGTCCCACTTATTAGTAAAGTAGACTCTCGTTACACGGAACCTGAAGGGACAAGGAAAATGTGTTCCATTTAACGGAGTTCCGTTTAGTGACAGATGAACAGGGGTGCAGAATCCAAGTACGAAACCAATTATATTAGAGGTCAGTTGTTCCGTTTAAACAGCAGTTCCGTTTAAGAGATTTCCGTTTACTGAGAGTCTACTGTATTCTTTTTTTACATGTGACAATCTTGCTGCTCTTCAGGGTAATTTATTTAGTATTGTATTACATTGTGTCAAAGCTACATTATGAGACTTATGACCAATTTGCAAATTTTGTGGACGCCTAACAATGTCCTAGTTCTTGGGACAGTGAGAGGAGGACTAACACAAAATTTTGAAAGCAAGATCAGCTGTGATATAGATTTGTGTGGACACACATACATCATCTACAAGACAATGACGGCAGATATAGCCTAGAACATATTTAAAATAAATTTTAAAGCATATGCCACGCACCTGGGCACAAAACGGAGCACCTCGCAACATTGACATCAACTTCATTGTAATGCAAACAACTAACAATTGATTACATCACGAGTTGGTGCTGGATGATCCATGCTCCTAGCTTGAGTTCTCTGCTGTTGTTAATATGTAGTTGTCATCAGGTGTCCACATGCACCCGATGCCGCGCTCAGCGCTGTTTTGTGTGTGATGTGTGGACAGCTATATTTGCAAAAGAACCAACCTGGTCCTGTGCCTCTCTCAGTGCTTTCTGAAACTGTGACAGGGTGCTCTAAAAATGCTTCCAAATAAAGAACTGCCACGCACTCAAAGTTTCCAGCTGGGATAAGTGGATCAGCTAGCTACTGCAACAGAAAAAAAAAAGATGCAAAATTTTGTTTACTCCTTTTTGAATTATACTCCTTCTGTGAATTATACTCCTCAAAGTGCACACTGTGAGTATAATTCATATCCTTTTTCTTTATGTGCCTGTACAATTCCGGTAGCGTCAACATTGCTGTTGGCACACTAACGGGGTCAGTGCTTCGCACAGAGCTGGTTTAATTTAGAGCGCCATAACCTGTGGACGTGCCATTGGCACCTTGCTGATGATGATTATGGTAGTGCTGACTGGTTTAAAGGGACACCAAAGGCAAACAACAATTTATGCCTAGAGTGAAAGGTAAATGCTTGAGAACGTCTGGAACGTCAATGTTATGTGCAGAAACTCTTTACTAACACAGAAATTAAGCTAAATGAACGACAAGGTTTGCGCCACCAGTGGGACAATCTAGTACTAGGCCCGATATGACTTTGCAAGGCCTCAGTGTACAATCACTAGTACTCTAACTACCCGTAATAAAAAAAGAGAGATCACTGCATTGAATCAGAAGGCTATATAAAATGCCACTTCTGCATTTCTGTTCGGCCCACAGAAAAGAGGACTTCTCCACGTTACCCTTGACGACGCGTGTGGTTGAGTTTTGTTTTCGCCAGTCTCTGCTCTCTTGACGTAAGTGACATTTCAAGAGTAGTTGCATTATTGCATGTTGCTGTGCGGGCGTTGCTGGCTCACGAAAGTCGCTATAACTGCCACTTGGAAGAAATTCCACTTTCATGAATTGTCTTCGGATGCAAGGATTGTGTACGCCACTTCACCAAGAACAGCTGCAGCAATGAAATCAGAGACTGTCCAATGGGTGCCGCAAAGGGAACTCCTATGCTTGAACTGTCTAAGTGCCTCACTTATGCGACAGCAGGTTGGGCAAGAAAAAAATCTAATCGTGTGCTCGCTGCATTTTCGTGTAGAGGATTACGAAACTAACCGTACCGTAAACAAGTCGTGCAACGTGCGCTTCAAAGTACTACTTCTCTGCAGCGCTGTTCTGTTGGTCTTGTCAGGATGCTGCATGCCCATGAAAGGGAAATGCAGGAATGAGAAAATAATTTCATAGCTTTAAAGCTGTATTGATAGGAAGTGCTACATACCATCTTCATGATTGTTTTCATGAACAGTTTCCTCTAATTGGCACGATGGACGCAAAGAATAAAAATCAGGGGCTCGAGCCTGAACTGAACCCATGCATTCTACGTGGCAGACGTGTTCTACCATGCAGCCATGTCAGTGCTTGAAGCTGCTTCAGAAAAAAAAAAACCCTTTAAACACGTAATGCAGGCCAAAAGGACTCGTTGCCAGATGTAATATTTTGTGGAAGGAATGTAGAATTGAAGGTGTCACACCATGTGGGTTGCGCAACAAGTAGGTGGCCTAAAGGCCCACCCATTACAAAGTGCTCAGGATCATTATCAGCAACAGCATCAACAAAGTGTGCAGCTGTAGAGGTGCGCATATTGCCTCACAGATGCGTAGTGGGCATTTCACCGATCCGCAAAATGATTAATTATGGTACAATAGGCACTCTGCAACTACACTTGCTGTAGGCATGCATTCTAGGAGAGAGTGTTACACGTGCAGACATTGCTTTCCTCGCAGCAAGACTGTGAGGTGTCCACCAAAAAGCGAAGCCTTTTGGTGGACTGTGAAGGAATGTGAAGGTGATGAAAACAGGGCCCTGATTAGGCTATTGTGTTCCTACCTATGAAGGCAAAGCTCAAGTGTTCTCCAAGCTTTCATCTTACATGAAGCACAAAGAAGTAGTTAGAATTCCTTTATCCAAAACTGATGCTTTTTTTTTTCTCTCCCCTGTCATTCTTAGCACAGACATCGGAACAGAGGAATCATGTTCCGACACCAATAACTGCCATCGATCCATGTGATCTGGAATGGCCTGACAGTGTGTAATCATAATTCACATTTCTAGTTAAGTTTTCTATTTTTACTTCTTGATCATTTGCCACTCCACTCTGCAATGACTTTGATCCTGACTGAGCGTACGTCGAACAAATAAGCAAGAAAACTTCGGTGAAGCACTGCCTGCTAGGGCCACTGTTTTGCAGTTACATTTTGGTGTCAACAGCGCGGAAATTTTAAAGATCACAGCCATAAACCACCGCTTCTGCCGTAAAAATGCCGAGTGAGAAAGTTATCCATGCACGGGAATCATCATGTCGAGAATGAAGCACAAATATTAAAGTTGGTTTTCATTACTGCATTAGCTAATGCATGCGATTATATTGAAGTATACAGAGCAAAAATAATTATCTGCAAAGCACCGCTGAGTTGACAGCCCAGCAATGCCAAAGTCGTGAGCCTTGACTTGACCTCACTTCCCCAGCATATGCAATGTCACCATGAACGCACCAGCAATTGACGCTGCTGCAACAGTCAGGAGGAGGTCAGGCCATCCTGAAGGCGCAACCAAGTGTCTGGCCCCAGTGCCCGAGCAAAGTGGTCGTCAACGGTGAGTGCCGAACCGGCAGGTTCGGTCGGTCCGGCGAACAGCGCCGCATACTGAGGCCCCGAGCGACCGTCTGAAGTGTGCCTCCACCGCGGGGTCCGGCTGATCGGAAGGTCCACGCATGCCCGTCATCCCGGACACCGTGGTCGTTGAGCTCCTCAGGAACCTCGATGGTTCCCGCTCTTCGTGCATGGGCCGAACCGCTGCTGAACAGCGCCGAATCACTGACGGCCGCGAGCGTCGCATGTCGAGCGGCTGCAACGGCTCGGACGTCGACGGCGCCGTTGTCGCACAGCCGGGGCTGCTTTTCACTGGGGGGGTGCTGACGATGATGACGCCGTGAGGGGTAGAGGAAGCTTGCGCTTCTCGGCTGCCGCGGGCCCGCACCTGTGTGACATTCCAATGCAACCACATGTTTACTGCAGCATTGTACATTCAATTCAAATACTGACTCAACATAACTCATTATTTTAACAGCTTTGCAGTGTGCAATAAAGGACACAATTTCAGTTAGCCACTCTAAAAAACACCTCACAAGTGGTCCTAAACAAAGTACTTGTTTATTCAATGTATGACATGTGCAGTCATCTTTCAGTTTTACCTTTGGCAAATAGAATCTACTTCCTACTTCTGATCTACTCTAGCTGACATCACATGATCCATCACTGTCATTTTTGTGATTTTGAAAATTTGCACCATGATGCTGCTGCTAGTGGAAAGAATTATTTTTCCTTCATTCAACTCTCATATACACCTAAGCTGGGATAATATAAACATTTTTGTATTATGCATTTAACCTTAACAGTTTCTTTTTCATTGCTCAGAGACAAACAAAGAAAATTACTTAGTATGTGTTTGATCCAACAATCATAGTTTACACTTTTTTACAATATACATATTCAATTCAAAGATTGTGCTACTCAAATGCACATAATGTTCTGCTGTCTCGTTTCTTTTTTTTTTCTTTCTCCCCACACTGCTTTATTTAGGGTTTCACACATTATGGCAGTTGGGCTGCTCCCAAATGTCAGCCCAATTTCATAGTTGCTCAAATTTCGCAACTTGGCATCTTGATATTGGAACTTAACTTTTGGTCCTGACATTTCCTAGTATAATCTAGTACAATTTTAGAAGTCAGTGGATTTTGGCAGATGAATATAAGCCGGCACCACTGGGCATACACTCTAGGCCGGCATCATAAGCTGGACTGCCAGTGACTGCTGTCCAAGGACTTTGCCGGCGCAAACCTTCGCCGAGGAGACGCCACCTATATGTGTAGGCAGGGGTCGCATTTGCCACTATGTCTATGTGTTCCACATAGTAATGGCCAACACCACAGCCTGCGACCACTGTGGCAATGAAGAAACAATTTGACATATCCCTGTGCAACTGCCCAAAGTACTGCATACAGAGATAATGGCTTTGCCTCACGCTCAACATATTGGACGATCAGACCAACAGTAACCAAATACAGCTTGACGTTGCCAATTAAGAGCTGTAGATCGTAGAGAAGAATCTCTTCAAGCTGAAGAAGAGTGGAGAAGCACGACAGCAAGTGCACAAAAAGTGAAAGCCTCCCAAAAACAGCAGCACACAAAAATGTCAGAAGACCAGGCAGCTGTGTGAGAAAAAAGTGTTGAAGGCTGAAAGGATAACTGTAATTGCTGATGAGTTAGGGAAGTTATGCACTGACGTGCAGATAAAGAAAGAGCATGTGAGCAACAAAAACGGAGATGTGTTACATGAAGTGCACCAGTATGTTTAAAGAATGGCCATACAGACAGAGTGTACAATGTTCTTTTCAGATGTGGCCACTTCTACATAGGGGAGACAGGTCATGGTATAAATCAGGAAATTAACAGCTGCACAAAGGGTCAATTAACCAGAGGAATCAAAGCCTGACCTTTTGTTGCATTGTCACCATCGTAAATATTAACCAAAAATTGATGAACGTGCAGTTTTACATGGACACATGAATGACGAAACACATCCTTACAGTTGAGGCTTGTCATATCAAGTAGTAATGGAAGTGCACTGCCTGAGCCAGCCTTTCGATTACCTTGCAGAAAGATATGTTATGCCTGAATGGCTATCTCTTGCACAGACCCGCATGGTGCCAGATTGATGGGTGGCGCTGCCATTACCGAGCATGCACGTGTTGTGCCTGCCTTTCTTTCTTACCAGAGTGCCCTTTCAGCCATGTCTGTGTCATCCGTTTCCCTCTTCTCGAGTGTGACTGCACGCCGTACTTTATTTCTTCAACAATGGATACCTACCCAAGTAGCTCAAGTTTCTGTCATTCTAGAATTGAGGCACTGAAGGTGACACGTACTGCCCAGGAAATAGAAGGGACTGACATTCCAATAGTCGTTGTTCGAGTATATGTGTAAAAGGCAAGTGCAGAGCCACATAAGAAGCAATGCTGGTGTGTTAAGAAGGTCAGAGCTACATGAGAAAGTGCAGGCACCTCTAATGATGAAAGACGTCTCGGAGATGAGCAGAACTTCGAAATCATGGAAGTTGTAGATGGAACAGCAGCGTATTTGCTTAATAAGTACCAGGTATAAATGAAATTCAAGGTAATTGAATGGCACATAGAACCAAAAAAAAAAAATGTTAGTCTGTGCATCTTGGGAACCAAACGCCCCATTTATCCTGCAAGGACCGTGAAAAAGAATGCAGCAATTGCAGCATCACGTCCCTTGAGAATCAAGATCCTGATATTTTTCAAAGATCCATGCATTGCTTTACCTTTTGTTACACCTGCTTTGTTTTTTCCTTTATATTTCTTGTTTCTCTGGTGGGTAACATTGTTGCTCAATGTGTCATTATATGACCATTTATCAGTTATACATACTATATCAAAAGCACAGGTGCATCATGCGCCTTTAAACTTTGGTTTACTGAATGAGTATATATATATTACGAATTCTTCCTACTTAATTGCGTGCAGGCGGTTAGTCACTAGTTTAGCATTCGACACATTCAAACGATAAGTGAAACATTCCATTTTTTTTATTTCATCAGAAAGACTACCTGAAAAATCATAATTTTCTTTTTACTTAGATAGGTAAACGTCGAGCAAAATTATTGTATCGTCAATCACACCTCGATCACACTCATTATGATGCTAAGGCCGAGTCCAGTTTACGTTTATGTCCGCGCATTCCACAGTGCTTACAGTGAGAGAGAGGACGCAGAAAAAAAAAAAATGTTGAGCAGGAGAATTTACCGGTGCTGCACGAGAGAGCGAAGGCATGTGACTGGCATGCGCATTGCTGGCAGAGAGCGAGCAATATAGCGCAAGTGTAAAGAACGAACACACGCAGAAATACCTACATTTTTGGGACAGGCATGAACGGTTGATGGAGTGCGCACACGGCGCTGCAGTGGAGACCCAGCTGTAGCTCTGCGCTAAACGCTAGCGGTGCCGATCTTATCCAGCGTGGACAGCCGGGTGAAAAGCACGAGACAGGCGAGGAAGTCCGCGTCGCGACGTTCACTCGAGCTGTCAGCTGATCAACGGGGCAGTAGGATGCGCGTTGGCGCACCACCGCTCGTCGGCAGAGGAATGCCGGCAGGAGCTACACCCGCGCGGAGAGGGTACGGCCACGGTCAGTGCGAAACTTGTGATCCAGAACGTGCGGTGACAATCTTCCCTTCGCTCACGTCTCTTCGTCCGCCGAGCGTCGAAGAAGAATTCCTCCTCGGGAATCGCCGATGTGCGGCAACCTCTGCCGCGCCGCCGAAGTTCAGACAAAAACAGCAGCAGCAGCGCGCATTCCGACGACTGCAGCAGAAGCACGCGCGGAATGCCGCGAGTCACGTGGTTGCCGCCGCGGACGCCCATTGGTCGAGCCCTGGCGGGCGCAGGAATGCGCATTCCTCTGCCGCCGCCGCGTTCTTTTTGCGAGCCAGTTCGACGGCCCAGGAAGCGTGCCGCCACTCCGCCGCCGTTACGTGAAATATGGAGCAAAACACGGCTGCCGTATTCTTTGCTGAATGGGCGGACCAGGCATACCCCACGGGGTGTTTTTGTCAACAAAGAAGCGAGTCGAGAGTCATAGGTATCGGCATGTCGTGTGTTTGAAACGGAAATTCGAGATACGCGCATTCCTATATATATCTATCCTGGTCAGTTGTGGCGAAATGGAACGCTCACTTGTGCGCTTCTTTCGTTCACTGTAGGTATTTTTAAACGCCCCCCAACCCCGCATACCGCGTATCACATAAAGGAAGCCTTTCCCACGCTGTAACACAGTTTTACCCGCGGCCAGCTCATTATTTTACGAAGCAAAAACTAAATAATGGCGAAATTCATGGTGGGCGCACGATCGCTGTAGAATGCGCAGTTTTGACACAATGGATTTATCATAAAGCACAATTTGACCTCGCATATCAGCTGCATGCATTATCAGTGGATATATATATGTGCGCATCTTCATATCTGTTAATAAAGGCACAGCGGTCACCTGGTGCAAGTTGAACCACAGTTCTTGATTTATTGAATTAGAATTATCTGGAAAGGACGCTAAAGTGAACCAATGACTCGATGTAGACTGGTAAGTTGTTCTTTGTGAACTCTGCTGTCGTTAATTTGACCATAAGAAACAGAAGAGAAAAGAAAGGTGAAAAAAAACATAATTTTTAAATTTCGCGGCAGAATTTCTATGGATGTCAAGTTGACGTCACAGTTTTCAAAGTGCTTTTTTTCTATAATGGCCGCTTTGGATAATAGAGTTTATGTACTGAGTCAGTATATTAACTCGATGCTTTGGATCAAGGAAAATTTTTTGAAACTTGGCACGTTTCTTTCTCTGGTACCCTCAGAGGGGAATTGAGAACTACGCAAGCCCCTCACAAGCCGTCCCAGCGACGCATACACTTTTTTTCCGCATTTTTATTTTTCTCTTTGCAAGCGTATTCGGAACTTTGCATGAAAGGTCCAAAGAAAATTTATAAAAGTTTTATAAGTGGTTTACTCCATGGCTAGAATATAAATTAGTGTTTTTATCTTGCGTAACTTATTACACATGTTGTTTTAGCAGTATAACCATGAATATAACAAAGGAAAGAAAAAAATACGGCTGCTATTTTGTGCATTTATGGCATTTTAGCGCACACCAGAAACGGCGCTGGAAACAATGGAGCGCGCAAAATGGCGGCGCCCAGGCGGTGTGAGCTGACCTGCTGCTTTTCGTGTGCCGAAGCAACTAGATTGGCAGAAGAAAGCAGGCTGCGCTGACGGTATGGAACGCTGCACCTTCATGTCGATAAGCATGTCAATTCCACTAGACGTGGCCACAGGCCTGACCGCATAGTTTGGTTGCAGGGCAGCGCCGGCGGAGTGATACCTGTGACACGCGAGACGTTGGCGAGGTGAGCGCGCTTTTGTTCTTGCGTGGTACCTCCACGTGTGCTCGGCAGGGTGCATTAACACGACGCTACCAATTACCGTAGGTTGCTGTGGACGATACTTAGGCACGGGATGCAGTCCATCGGCTCAGCTGTGATGGCAAATAGCGTGTCGCTCCTACTGGGCCTGGGTTCCGGGCTGACCCTGGGCTGGTTGCTGGGCGCGAAGTTTGGACTGCGCAGTGGCCTCTCGAAGCTCTTGGGCTGCACCGGCGGAGTGATGATACGGGACGTCGCCGAGGTGAGTGTTGATGCGCTTTTGTGCCTCCGCGTGGCGCAGATCGTTTTGTCGCGGTACTGAAAAATTACCGGGTCCCTGGAATCCGTCTCGCGTGCTACATGTAAGGGACGTGCACGAAGGTTAAAATCCTTTATAGCGGGGTGTCGCTGTTTACAACATTTCGACAAGCAGACAAGTGGTGAAGATTGGGTTGTCGTACTCATAAGCATGCGCAGGTTTCCCCTTCGTGGGGGGGGGGGGAGGGGGGGGGGGAAGGTTCATTGCAGCGCCCCCTCCCTTATTACGTCAATGTATGGGGCAAACTTCGCCCCCCTCCCCCCTTCACTAGGGGGGGCGGCCGTTCCCCCTCTTCCCCCGTGCGCACGCCTATGGTCGTACTTGAACATGGTACAGCGCAGCATCACGGGAAAAGAAAAAGCAGCCGAGCCGGCCAGACGAAAGGACGCAGCGCAGACTTCCAACAGGTCTTTATGGGCTAATTGCATCAATTATATAGTCATGCGCAGGCACCGGAGCGCCACGCCTAGAGGAGACAACATTGCAATGCCGCGGAACAAACTTTCATAAACGGTTCACCTGATTAAGAAGGGGCATTTAACATTACCGGCAGAGTTTTGATATTACCATTTATGCATTTGTGCACACCCCAAAAATGTTCTCTGATGTCAAAAATACTTGCTTGACCTCTGCAACGTCACGAAGGGATCCTCTGTCTACGTCAAACCAGAGAAGATGTCGATTTGTGCTGATAACTGAAATGAGCACTCACCCTTACTTTAATACCAAATTAAAATATCGTATAGGCAACGCTCGTCACTAATAATCGTTCAGAAGTGCTCCCGCATGCAGGACTCTCAAACAGGTGGCAGTTCCTGTTAGTGTGCTAGAACTAACACATACTTTTGAACCCACCTGTATTCATGTGTGTGTGGCAAGATCAGTCAGTATTCATCAATTACCTAACTAAAGAAAAATATTGTCCATTAACGCACAAGAAATGCTCACTTTTTCAGAGAAAAGCAGAATCTACTAAGAAGTGTTTCCCAACACAGCAACAGACAATAATAAAAAAGGCAGCATTATATGTACAAGACCAGCATTCGACGACTTGGCTATTTTCTTGCTTGGCATTAACTTTTATCTTTCATTATAAAACGACGCGCTTTTAGGCTGCTCGGCATGCATGCTTCTGGCTCCAGTGCAATATCGATATCTTTTTCAGTCACATGCCCTTCGGCTCGTATCAGAAAACAGCGAAGTAGAAGTGTGTTGTGCTTGTGCAGCAGCAGAAAATTGCCATGTCAGGGAATCAGAAGAAGACACGTGTTTGGCCTGGCACTTTTGTCAGTGACAGTTGGTGTGTTGCTAGGTGGCACATACAGGCACAGTGGGAGGGGCTCATGTTGTTCATACACTTCTGCAGGTGACTGCTCGTTTGAATCACTTGAATCACTCTGAACTGAGTCCCAGTGGTGCATGAGGTGTTTGTAAGTTGTGCAGCTTAAGTTCAGTGAATGGCGAGGTGTAGACAGTGCCCAGGCGGCATGTTTTAGATGCGAAGCATCTTATGCTCGGGGCTCTGTCCGTCCCTCCCGCGTCCCGCGTCCGGCCACTTTCAGGAAGTAGGGAAGCACCCATTATGCGAACCAGAACACTGTAGTAATATAAAGGCCGTCAACCCTACTACAATCATCAGAGTCATGGCCGAGAGCACAGAGAGGCTGCTTACCAATGGCTAGGCAGGTGGTGCCTGTCGCCCAGGTTGACCCCATTCCTTGATCTTGCTTGCATGTGTTTGGAAGGGGCTTAGTCCGTCCCTCCTTCCCGCAACCCACAGTGCATGCACGTCCCCTCCCCCTTTCTCTCCTACGCTCACCCCCTTTCTCTCCTCTAGGAATCATCTACTCTACAGAGCGGCTCCCCGCGTCCCACAGCGCATGCATGTCTCCTCTATCTCCTCTCCTACGATCCCCCCCGTCCTTTCCTCTAGGAATCCTGTACCAAGCGGCGCGCACGACCGGTGGTGTGACAGCTGCATACTCCGCTGGGGGGTGCCACGGTAGTTCCACAGTATGAAAATGACGGAGTGCGCGCGCCTCATTCTCTCTCCTGTGCAGCGCCGCGATGAGCGCCCGGACCGCTGCCGTGAAATGAGAGCGGCGACGTTCCTCCCGCTCAAGCTAATTATCTCCCCGCTGCTTCGCATCCACACATGGTTCCCTTTAGCGGGAGATGGGGAATTTTTTGTCTTCAGCGTGATCAGGAAACACTGCCAGTCGGTAGTCAAGGCACCTGAGGACATATGAGCGAAACATATAGTGCAGCATGTGGCCTGGTATTCACAATTAATTTTCAAAGTCAGCTACAAATCGCTCGCTTTTCTCTCGACATATGATGCCCTAATCCAAGATGGCCACATAATGAACAAATAATAATACTAATTGATGGGGTTTAACAACCGAAAACCACGCTTGCTTAGTCATTGGCACATTTTTTTGGAATCTCCCGAAAAAGGGAGGGAGTGGCCTGCTCGGGTAGGGGCGCTTGATCGGGATTTTGTGATTGTTACTGTTGTCGCCGCGAGATGCTGCGATGTGCCCACGCTGCACTCTATAATTCTAGAATTACACACACTTGGGAATTACACCACTGCAGTTGTGAACACACTGAAAGTAAGCCATGCGTTCAAAGAAAATAAAAGTGCTCCAAGTTGTGACACCTGCTGATGAACGAACATAGCGTTTTGCTCCCTTGTCATCCCCCCCTCTGTGTATTTTTTAGCGTGATTGCTGATACAAAAGGGGGAGAGAAGAAAGTGCCTACAATGCGCAACAGATTCCTGTAACTCCACTTTTACTTGACGTATTGCAAAAAGTTTTGCGAAAATCAATTCGTGAGGCAATAAACTTCTTTAATGAAGTCATTCAGTGATTACTTTGAAAAGGGTTGCAGGGCACCTTTGATGTACTCTGTCCATGGAAGATAGGGAGGCGTCAAGCCGCCCATAGGTCAATTTCAGCTGTTGGTCAAGAAAAGTAGGTTTCAGAATCAGATGGAGACACTGGGGGGTTCTCAGTAGCACTTTCAGCAGTGAAATAAAATGAGAAGTATCTTATGAATTACTCAAATGCTGCCGCATGTTCCAACAAGGGGGAATTGTCTTCTTTGAGGCAGTAATAAAGGTCAGTCCACTTATAGAAACATTTGTTGACATTCATTGTTCAACTGCCTTCTCATCAGTCACATCTACTTCATCGTCCCCTGAACGTCTGTCCTCTTTGGATTTTTCAGAGATAAGTGGCATTAACAATACATGGCAACCTCCAACATGGTCAAAGTTTGTCTGCAAGCCGCAGATATAGTAGATGCTGTTAATTTACTGGTTATGAACGGAATCATAAAAAAATGAGCCGATATTTTGCAAGTTATCTGTGGATGCATGATTGACATTGACTCATTGATGTCATTGACACCCTGAAAAGTGCCACTGCTTTTAGAGTTTACTTCTTGGGAAATGTTTACTGCGCTCACTAGGCTGATTGTTACAGTGCTGCTGCTGGTAAGAAAATTTTCAGTGCTGATTGCAGTTTCTTGGGTGTTGCCGAAACATTGTTCTGTCCTGGTGTGGATTTGCAGTGTAGCGGCGACGACAGCAGTGAATTCAAGCTGGTGCTGGTGGTGCGTGGCGACATCAAGATGGACAAGGGCAAGGCGGCTGCTCAGTGCTCGCATGCAGCGGTGCTCGCCTACAAACAGGCGCAGAGGGACACACCCAGGGCGTTGCGCCAGTGGGAGCGCCAGGGACAAAGGAAGGTGGGTTGCTCCACATGGCAGTCTCTGGAGTCACTTAAGCGTGGCAGTTAGTGATTAATTTCTCTGGGTCAATGGCTTTCTCATTCATCTATTGAGCAAAATGTCACGGTTTGAATTCCTGGAAACCACAGCCATTGTCTGGTTGGGGCGGAATTGCAAGAATAGTTGTGTACTGTGTACTAATAGGAAAAGCTGTGTGGTCTAAATTAAGTAGGCTCTCTAAACTCAAACTTGAGGGGATCTCGGAGTGTTGTTTGAATTGTCACAAGTTCTCATAAATACATCATAGACTGCTTATAACGTAAGTCGCCGGAGTCGCGAATATCCGCACTATAAGTGGTCCTGCACTTTAACCAAAACAACGGTTTTTGAAAGGCTGCACATGTGCAAAACATGACCAACAAACAGCCACGTGATCCCGACAATCGAGGCATGTGACTTGGACACAAGTTTGTATCTGCTTAAATTTGGAAATCTTGAATGGTTATCATTCATGGACCTACCGTATTTACGCGATTGTAAGTCGACTCGAATGTAGGTCGACCCCTCTAATATCGCACGGCAAAATAAGAAAAAAAAGAGCACGAGCACATTTCATAAAAAAATTTCTTTACGATGTCTCCGAAGGAAACAAAGTCGAATTCTGGTCTGCTAAGGTGGCTTCACGGCAGTGCTTGAAAGCTGTGCAGCTTCGCGGCAATACGCGGGGATCATTTTCAGAAAAGACTTTACAACCGAAACTAGTTTTTCGATTCTAGGTCGACACCCCAAATTCGGATTTCAGATTAAGACAAAATGGGTCGACCTACAATCGTGTAAATACGGTACGTGGCGTCATAACAAACGCAGAAAATAAAGAAGATGCGTTGCTACGGAAAGTCACTGAGCAACTTTTCGGACCTCCTTGTTTATGCGGACTTCGCCACTGTAACACACTGTGCAGAAACTATTGTCAAATGGCAAATGAAATTTCCACACGCTTTCAATTTTCCTGGCGCGTGCATGTGGTTGAAAATCATGGTGACAACGAACCACCACTCAAGTGTTGCACACACAAGCCCTCATTTTCGTTGAAGATGTTAGTCATCCCTTCTAAATGCAACAACTGCTAAATGTTTCGCTGACTCGGCAACAAACCACAACTTTGATAGTCTGCGGCCACTACCAACGAGGCAGGTAGCACTCATGATGGCCTAACGTGTGGGTTGCAACTTGGCATGCCGTTGTGAGAAGCTTGCCCAAGACGATACGAAGATTGGGTGTAGAAGAGATCACACCCACAAGCTAAACCGAGGATGGCACGCGTGAAACAAAGTTTCAGTTCGCAGTCTGGAAAGCAATGTCGCAACTATCCTGAAAAAGTCTTCCAAGCTTGTAAGTCTGGCTTGTTGGTGGCAAAGGTGAAAGCTCGATCGCATCTCAAAGCGTCGTCACTTGCAGGGTAATTGAAGCCGCAAGCACGATATCTGTGGTTTAGAAGAGATGTCCAGGATTGAGTGCAATTTGAACCCAAGCCCTCTGCATGCCAGCCAAGTATTTTACCACAGAGCCACATGCTGGAAATTTCAACCTCTTCACAAAAAGACCCTATACAGGTTTCTTGTCGAGCAAGGAAGGACATTAAGCGATGTAATATAGAGTGGTAAAAGATTAAAATAACAACGAGGCATCACACAATGCTAATTGCGTATCAAGCAGGTGGCTTAAAGCTTCCCACCTGTTACAAATGGCTGAACCATAATTCATCATCATCCATGGCATCAACAAAGTGCACGTTATGCCTTGCAGATGTGTAGCAGGCACTTGACTTCTCTGCAGAATGATGATTAAAGGGCCCTGCAACACTTTTCCAAGTAACTATCGAATGGCGTTATTAAAGGAGTTTGTTGCCTCATGAATCGATGCCGCAAAAATTTTTAGAATCCGTCAGGTACGAGCAGAGCTACAGAGATTTGTCGTACGCTGTACAGTTGAACCCCTTTATAAGAGAGGTGCACTGGGGAGCAATTCTTGTCTTTTTATATGAGGTGTCTCTTATAAGCAGGGTGCCACGTATGCATTTTCTTATCAACCCCTATTTTGGTGTAGGCACACTGGTGTCTCTTATACCCATTTGTCTGTTATATCAGTGTCTCTTATAAAGGGGTTCGACTAGTTGCCTTCTCTCTTTTCTCGTCTCGGCGAGCACGCTGGAAGATACGCAGGAAAGGATGATATGGAGGAAAGAAGTTATGGTATGTCACGCAAGCGTCCTGACCTTCAACACATTTCTTTTCTTTTTTTCTTTTTTGTCGCCCGTGCGGCTTACTTTCAGCTTGATCCCATGCACGTGCAGGCATGGGGCGGCCTCCTGCTGCAGCCATGGTAACTATGCCGCTCACGATGCTCAAATTAGCCAGTGGCTGTGAATTTGGGTATGGGGTGTGGTCATTTTGGTACAGTCGATGTCCGATTTCTCGAATGCCCGAAATATCGGACATGCCTGATTTCCCGGACTAATCTGCGGCACCGTCAAGTTCCCCGTGGAGTCAATGTATAAAAAAGTTCGAAATTTCGGACTCTTATAGCCTTCGCCATCCGATTTTCCGGACTTTTTACCACTAACCGCAGATCCGAAGTCACCATCAATGCCGCCATTTCGGTTTTTCTTGTATCCTCAAACTCGCTGTACTCGCACTGCCGGAACAGGTGTAGCCAGCCGCACTGCGCCGCAGCTACTGTACCCTCGAAACCGATATCACCTCAATCTAGTGCACGCCAATCCGTTGCCAGCCGTAGCTTAGCCAATTTACTTATTGTTTGGTTAGCTCTGCTGTAGATCGTATGCTCGTGTGCTGCTGCGTGCTATCTTCAGCATTCACCGCTGTTTGGTGCTGTGCCTTTCATCAAGCGAATTCGCCATTGACAGTGATGGCGCCAGCTTCTTCACTGACGCTGACGAAGACCTCGAGCTGTGTGCAGAATTGACCGATGGCGCAATCATTCATCAAGTTGCAGAGGATTCCGACGATTCCGACACCGAGAACGAAGAGGCAGCGCCTACACAGCCAACGAGCTCAGAGTTGACGCGAGCGTGGATGACACTGTCATTGGCGTACAGCGACAACATGACGTTAGCTGAAATTGAGGCAAACATCATCGTGGGCAAGGGGAACATGTGCAAAAGAAAATAAGCGGCCTTTTTTTGCGCCAAAGTGTTGACCATTGAGGTAGCGCTGGCTGCGTCGAATTTTTTATTATTTTTTTTTAATAAATGGCTCTTTTCAGAGCCACTAAAGGATGCATTCGCTGAATTGCAATGGGAATCTAGTACTCCGGCCGTGACCCTCTCCGTCAGTAAAAAATACTTTTCTATCTATCTATCTTAATACTTTTCTTCGTCCTGTGTGTTAGCGCTGTTGTATTTTTATCATGTACGTCAGTTGTATACTTGAGCACCATCCACTGTAGTTGGTTTACGTAGCACTATCCAGGGCTACCATCCTTGCAAGCACAAGCTCAACTTATCAGCTTGCGGCTTCTGGTGTTGGCAATACCCATGTTTCTGTTGGCATCGTTACATAACTGTAAACTAGTTATATCAAACATATGCGACTGTTCGACATGTCCATGCGTGCAACATTTGTACATATCTTTAGCGTCATTTCATAACGTCTTGCTCAATAAAAAAATTACAATCCAGTCACCTTACCTCCGGATGCCTCGCATAACATCGATTTCCCATGGTACTTGGGATCTGCCGAATTTTTTTGTTTTGCGTCCCAAATTTTGTTTTTTATTGTTTTTAAACCGCTAACTTATCTTTTCCGGTTGCAGTCATATATATGGGGTATGTGAAAAATAAACCTTCACTTGATAGTGTGCGCTTGTCACAGTCTGCTTGTCATCCTTGTTTTCTACCGCTCGGTATACATAGATCATGAATCACCAGCTGGCCCAATTGTCCACTTTGATTAGCATCAACGAGTCATTTGTAAGCTTGTTGTGTGTGCTAGATGTTGCTATAATTTGTTCCGTCTTCGATGTACAAATGATGTTGCTTGCCAGCTGCATGAAATTCAGCTCTCACCACATGTGCACGCAGTTTGAGCTGATGTCTACTGCACTCAGCCATTGTAAGGCCAAGACAACTGCTTGAGTTTGTATATCAGCTACCATGGATCTGACTGTGTGAGCTACGTAATTGAGTAAATAAAATGGGTTCTATGGTCAGTAGTCCCTTTGGTTAATTTACCGGGACTGGCCACCTTTGTCAGTCGTTGATACAAATTGAGCTGTGCTGATTTCCTCTTTCTCGACAGGTGGTGCTTCGGGCGTCGACCGAGGACGAGATGCTCTCGTTGGCGAGCCAAGCACGTGCCAAGGGCCTCATCACAAGCCTGGTGCGTGATGCCGGTCGTACGCAACTAGCACCCGGAACCCGCACTGTGCTCGGTGTAGGACCAGCGCCCGAGCAGCTAGTCGACTCCGTCACTGGACATCTTAAGCTCTATTGACATTCCGCTCCCTTCCGAGACTCGTGCGCCCATGCTCAGAGACATTTCTGAAACATACGCGGCTATTTGTCCTCCAGCAGCCTTGGCCAGTCTATCCCTGTGCTTGTTCCCCCCACAATACCTGCCCTGAGTGCAGTTTTGTGCTTGTATGCTTGACATACAGCGACGCACATGCTCTTCGCGTTGCAAGCCTTGGTCAGTTTGCAACCTTCACTTGAAGCAGCAAAAGTGGGTGCACTTCTCGCATCAGTTCAAGGGACTGTGCCGTGCACCAAGTAGGAGGGAACGTTGCTCCATGGGTTCAACCAAAGAGACACTGATGTGGTGGTGATGGTGGAGTGCACAGGCTCCTTTAAGGTGGCGCACAATACAACCAATAATGACGTCCACATGCTCTCCAAGTTTTGAGAAGGAAAGGCTGTGTTGCCGTAACTCGGGCATATCGGGTTTGTGTTGTTTTATCGGAACCGAGAGGGAAGGCGAGAAATGCCATATCCTTGTTCATTTCAGAGCTTCTCTTTTTCTTTGTGAAATGAACTAATATATATTGGGAAATATACATTGAATCAGCATTTTCAAACCATTCTTGTTGTTATCATTCTTGGTTTAAGCTAGTAATAATATATATACAGTGTTGTCACCCAAGCTCAGGCCAAATGTGAGTCATGCTCCTTTAAGTCTCCTCCGCAATAAAAGAAGTACAGAGTACTTGTGAGCATATTTTCAGTTCCTGCTCATTACAAAAACAGCGAATTTGGCAAGGTGGTTGAAGTTCATGGGTGGCCCTCTGGCCCAGGTTTTCTTGTCTATAGGGGACATGGTTTGTAGTACTAATTATGATATAGTAAATGCGAAGAAAGTAAAGTGGACGAAAAGACATCTTGCCACCGGCAGGGACCTAACCTGCAATCTTTGAATGGCGCCTCCAATGCCATACCAATTGAGCTACGGCAGCATTCGTCCTCCTGTACACTTTATCGAGTATATATCTGTACACTTACACCAAGGAGTGTTAGTCGGTGCTGCTCGTAGCCATGACGACGAGTGTGGAACACTCTTTTTTTGCCTGCTGGGGTCATGAGCACATCGTCTGTTACGAGCTGGCAACTGACTAACAATCCCTCGCATACAACATGAAGGCATCAAGCCTGCCAGAACGAGACCCTCACTATGAACGAACGAAGGGAATTCTAAGGGCTCATTTTCTTTGTTAGACACAACATTGATGAAAACCAATGGACAATCAAGCCAAGAAGAGTGTAAGAACTGAACTGTATCTCTTAATTTAATCTGCAGTAAGGCACATTGGTGCCGGAAAAAAAAAAAAGAAAGGAAGAAAGAGAGAGATGAACAGAAAAAAAAAGGTAGGCCGTCATCCCGCCCTGCAAAGGTAAATGTCCAGCAAAGCTGTATCAAATGCCATACATGCTGGTGAGGGGGGGGTTTTATTATCACTTTAGAGCAGGGGTTCTCAAGCATGTTGGTCCCAGGGAACCCTGCTAAGCTACATTAGGTGCCAAGGAACCCCCCCCCCCCCCCCCCCCACCTCCGCTTTCATGCAGGCATTTTTTTTTTGTTATTTTGTTCACGCTACATTCATGTGCAAGACATTCAAAAGAAAGGATATTATATGAAAAATTTACGCGAGGGTCAGTAACACTGAGGGCTAGCCGCATCTCGGCTGCTGGATTAAGCCGATTCCTGTCCTTTTTTTCAGATATACAGGCTAGTGTCAAGAAAGCCATCTGACAAGCATATGTTGTTGAAAACGGCTGCAGCATGTCCGCTGCCTTATCTTAGACACCTATCTTCAAGCAGGAGAAATGCACATTGGGCACAAGGCCTCCGAGATTCAAATGCAATAGCTTGACCGCGCGGCACGTTTCGGAGTCTGGCTGGTGAGATTTGCTGTGCACAGCTCATGCGTTTCTGTTATACACAGAGATGTGCTTATTGACACTCGAGCATCAGTAATAGAGGTTCTTCAGATCTATATCGCACCTCGGATTTTCCATAGAAGTGGCTTTGTGAGTGCGGAACGAGGGAAAATTTATCAGTGGCTCGCAGAACCTCGAGGAGCGGCCTGCGGAACCTACTGTGCTCTTCTGGCATTAATTTCCATGGTCTACCCATGGCAGTCTTAGAATGAGCTGAATCAATTGCTAGCATAGGTCAGCTCTGCAAGGGAATGCTCACTCATACTCACTCGCCCTAGTTTGAACGTTAGCAGCCTGAAAAGGCTGCGCAGTTACCTTTATACTCACGTGCACACACATTCATACACACTCACTCACATTCAGACTGACCTATACTCACACTCCAAACTGATCACTCACGTTCATGCATATGTGTACTCACACCCATACCTACTCACATATACACCACAGGCTATTCACTCACGTTCATGCTCGCGTGTACTCGCACCCACATAAGCTCACTCATGTTCATACTCGCACATGCTCACACTCCAAGCTGCTCACTAACGTTCACACTGATGTCTACACACATTCATACGTACTCACTCACATTCACAATCACAAATGCTCACACTCACGTTCACAATCATGTCTACTCATGGTCATACATAATCGCGTTCATACTTGCGTCTATTCAAACTCATAAGTGCTCACGTTCATACTCGCATCAACTCACACAGCTAGTCCCTCTTGTCCATGCTCACGTCTACTCACACTCATGGGCGCTCACTCACGTTTGACTCGCACACCTACGCGCTCGCGTTCATTCTCTATTCGTACTCACAGGCACTCACGTCTATTCGTACTCACAGGCACTCACGTTCATACTCATGCACTTTACTAAAACCTCATCACCTCCACGCTCATGGGTGCTCATGTTCATGCACAAGTTCAACACTTGTTTCTCGCGTTCACTTGCGTCACTCGCTCTCACCATCAGTCAGAACCGACTCATGCTCATATTTATGTCCACTGATCTTCATGTGTACTCATGTTCATACTCGTGTTCACACCCACGTCTACTCACTATCTGGTACTCACTCATGATCCTACTCATGTTGCGTCTGCTCACACTCACAGGCACTCGCGTTCATATCCTGAAAGCTATTCTTGTCCACAGATACTCGCGTTTATGCATCCACTCACTTCCGAATGCACTCGTGCCCACATCCACCCAACCTCAACGGTTCTCGTTGACCACTGCACTCACTTTTATTTGTACTCGCAGGCACCCGGTCAGGTTCGCAGCAATGTCCACTCAACCCGCCATTTTAGATGCGAAGCATCTTATAGCTGGGGCTTTGGCCGTCCGTCCCGCGTCCGGTCACTTTCATGAAGTAGGGAAGCACCCACTATGCGAACCAGAACACTGTAGTACAATAAGGCCATATTGTTTAAAGCGCAACAGACAGGACTAGGAAGAAGACACTACGAGCGCTTACTCGCAACTGGCACGTTTATTGGAAGAAACATAAAAAAGAAGTGACCCAAACCGAACTGCGCAATCGCCGCCACGTGGGAATCTCTTGCCACATGCGCAAAGGCAAGAAAAGGCAATAAAAACAAAACCAGAACCCCACAATCGGTAAACAGTTTAAGCACCTTAACACCACATAAACAGCAACAAGGTATGACGACAAAAAACAAAATACAATAAGCCAAAGAGCGTGAATCTACCCCGCCTCCAAAAAACTGATTTCAGTTCGCGATAACGCCACTGACGTTATCGCCGCCACTGATGCCCACGTGGCGGCGATTGCGCAGTTCGTTTGGGTCACCGCATTTTATGTTTTCTTTTTATGTTTCTTCCAATAAACGTGCCAGTTGCGAGTAAGCGCTCGTAGTGTCTTCTTCCTAGTCCTGTCTGTTGCGCTTCAAACAATATGGAACCATACCAACTAGCCCAGCTGTCGACTTTGCTACAATAAGGCCTTCAACCACCACCACATTCACCAGAGTCATGGCCGAGAGCACAGAGTGGCTGCTTGGCAAGGGCTAGGCAGGTGGTGGGTGCAAGCAAAGAAAAGGACACTTTGTACATTCTAAAGTGTGTTCGGCGAAAGCGTGTGGCCGTTCCACTGACTATGCCATGTCTTTTTTTCTTTTACACTCTCAGTGGGATAACACACAAAGTGAATGTGTGCGTGTTTTCTTTTTTAATTTTTTACCGCGAGTCGCTGCGAGACGCCAGACTAATCTTCCTCCGTTCGCATGCGTTAGTATTTTTTTGCGCTTAGTGCATCGTGCAAACGCCATAACGTTCCAGCGCTTAATTTGACGGGCCCTTTGTAAATTCGAAAGTGTATTGAATTGAACGCCTGTGCCCGTGAACGCCTGTGTCCATTGAGACGGCGTCTGTCAGAATGATTGCAAACGCTAGGCACAGTGAAGCTACGCAAGCAAAGAGCGAGCGCTGTAGAGTCCGACGCGACCGGCGTCCGTCTGCGCATCCCGGCGGCCACCTGGCTCCGTGCCAGAGCTCGGATGGACGGACGGACAGACAGACAGACAGAGGGACGGACAGACAGACAGACGGATGGACGGACAGACAGACAGAGGGATGGACGGACAGACAGACAGAGAGACGGACGGATGGACGGACGGACAGACAGAGGAACGGACAGACAGAAGGATGGACGGACGGACAGACAGAGGGATGGACGGACGGACAGACAGAGGGATGGACGGACGGATGGACACCGGACGCACGGACGGACAGACAGACGGACGGACACCGGACGGACAGATGGACGGACACCGGACGGACGGATGGACAGACGGACACCGGACGGACGGACGGACACCGGACGGACATGAGCATGAGACATTAAAGGCTTTCGCCTTAATAACACGCACTACCGGTGGTGTCTGTCACCCAGGTTGACTCCATTCTTCGATCTTGCTTGCATGTGCTTGCGGGGGCTTTGTCCGTCCCGCGTCGCACACCCCCACAGCGCAAGCGTGTCCCCTCCCCCCTCTCTCTCCTCTCCTACTCTTCCCCTTTCTCTCCTCTAGGAATTCTTTACGGAGCGGCGCCCGCGTCCCACAACCCCACAGCGCATGCGCGTCCCCTCTCCTCTTCTACGCTCCCCCCTTTCTCTCTAGGAATCCTCTGCTCTACGGAGCGGCGCGCACGGCAGGTACTGCGACAGCTGCATAATCCGCTGGGGGGCGCCGCGGTAGTTCCGCGGTATAAAATGACGGAGCGCACGCGCCTCATTCTCTCTCCTGTGCAGCGCCGCGATGAACGCTCGGGCCGCTGCCGCGAAACGGGAGTGGCGACGTTTCTCCCACTCAAGCTAACCATCTCACCGCTGCTTCGCATCCACACATGGTTCCCTTTAGCGGGAGATGGGGAATTTTTTCACCCACGTCCCACTGGACCGAAAGAATATGTCAGACATGCTCATTAGACTTCAACATGCAGATTCGCAATGGATCGTCATGCAGAAAATTTGCAGATGTTAGCACTTGGCAAATAAAAAAATAAGATTAAGGCCAGTTGCACGCCTGTGAATTCCGAGTAAACAGCGGAGCTGGCAAGCCAACCCCGCCACCTGGTGAACGCAGATTGACTTCTTTCTGCATCTTCGGCTTTCTTTCATCTCTATTTCTTTTTATGTCATCATACTGCCTTCTCTCCTAGCCTTCACTTCTCTCTCCCACCCCTTGTTATAGTATACTGTACATGGCTATGCTATGGTTTACCATCCCGCCTCCTCTTTCCCTCACCACCCTTACATCATTCCTTCTCCCTTCCTTTTCCCATCCCATTGCTAGACTATACAATACAAGGCTATGCCATGCTTTACCCTCTACCGTCGTCCTTTCCTTAAAATTAACAGCGCAAAAAACGGACGGCCACTCAAAGGAAACATACAGGACAAGCGCTGACTTCCAACTGAAAATTTTATTGATACGAGAGCATCTTATAAATGCACGCGACAACAGTCAGGACAAAACCAGAGCGGAAAAAAAAGGGGAGAAAGAAAAAAATGTTAAAAAAGTATAAATGTGTGTTTCCTTTGAGTGGTCGTCCGTTTTTTGCGCTGTTAATTTTGATTATGCATAACCAACTAGCCCAGTCCAGCTACACTGTTAAGTCCTTTCCTTCTTCCTCACCCTCACTTCCCTTTTCTCCCTCTCCTATACACGCGGACAACTTGGCAATGTAGGGAAGGCTACAGAGCCAAACTACGCGTGTGCTACCGCTGAAGAATATAGTCCCGCAATTGCGTCTATTTTTTGCGTGAGAATCATGAAACACATTACTTTAGTTTCTACAGCACGCTGTTTGAAAGGAGGCGCAGCACGCACCAAGGAGATATTCATATTTGTTTTACTTTATGCAATGCCATTTCGCGTTTTTACACGTGTGAAAACGTCTCACGTTTCGCGTGCACCTCACTGTCAAAATGGCGTCTTTGTCTTTAGGAGAGCGCTCGTCGCCGTCCAGCTTTTCCGAGGATCCGATGAAGGAGCTTTGTGACGAATTTTACTAACAAATGGCTGTCTAAACAAACAAAGCAAATTATATGCAATGTTATTCGAGCACGGCCGCTCGAGTGATCGAACGGCCGTCACAGGAGATTGGAAGGTTCACAAACCGAAACTAAAATCGAAACGTGCGCCGAATCGGACTATTTCACGGAGCAGTACATGTGCAGTATAGCTCCAACCCCCGTAGCCGTTCCTTCATATCCCAGAAGAGTCATACACCGTGCAGCCCGAACACAAGGGGGGGTCCGGACCCCCCCTGAGCCCCCCCCATTATTTACTTACATACCACGCTCATGGTGAGCTCGCAGGTTGTTGCAACTCCTTGATATACACCAAATTTGGTATTGCGTGATGCGACGTTATGACGAACATATATGCAGGTGGTAACATGAAAATAATGGCATGCGTGTCATGTGCGCCATGACTTACATGCGACGCTTATGGTGAGCTCATGGCCATTTCGCTCGCTTGATATACACCAAAATTGGTGTTGTGCGACGTGACTGTTTGACAAACATTTGTCACAGGTGGGAATGAGAAAAAATGCCCCCCACCTCCCCGAAGGGAATCGTGAGGAAATGCGAATGCATTTCTTGCGCCGAAAGATTTCGCCTTCACCGACTTCTGCCATCGCCTTGAGAGGCGCCCAGCCAGCGAACGGTCGAGAGTGAGGCGCGAGCGGGCGGGAGAGTGGGGCGCAGGGAGGAGAGAGAAGGAGCAGCGAAGCACTGCACCTACCCTCTCCTACACTCTCTCGCACCACATGCTCCGGTTGCTAGGGGCGAGGATAAGCGCGCGCGCCCGCAGCTGTTGCTATGGGAGAGGGAGTGAGAGCGGAGAGATAACACCTGCCGGCGCGCGGACGCCGCCGCGGACAACGCCGGACGCCTCACATGGCCCGACTAAGAAATGCATTCGCATTTAAAAACACAATGATGTCTTACATTTCATGCATAGCATGATTTACATGCAACGCTCACAGTGAGGTCAGGGCGCTTTCCCTCACTGGATGTACACCAAAACTGATGTTGTGTGATGTGACCAAATGACGAACATCAGGCGGTAACAGTAAAATAATGACCTGCATACCATGCATAGCATGATTTACATGCCGCGTTCATGGTGAGCTTGCGGTCGTTTCGCTCACTTGATATACACCTGTGTGACCGCATGACAAACATATATGACAGGTGACAATAAAAAAAATAATTACTTGCATGTCATGTATAGCATGATTTATATGCCACACTCATGGTGAGCTCCAGGTCGTTTCGCTCGCTTGATATACACAAAATTTGCTTTTGTGCAACGTGTCTGTGTGGCGAACATATATGACAGACCGGTAACATGAAAACAATGATTTGCATGTCATGCATTGCAAAATTTGCATACCATGCTCCTGGTGAGCTCGCAGTCGTTTGACTCGCTTGATATGCATGAAAGTTGGCATTGCGCGACTTCACTGTATGACCAACATATACATGACAGGTGATAACATGAAAATATTGACATGTATGTCATGTGCGCCGTGACTTGCATGTATGCCGCTCCTTGCTGGCTACTTCGCATTACATCGATTGTCCCGGTCCGTGGATCTGCCGGATTTGTTTTCTTTCTTTATACTCCTTTATCTCTCTTTCTCTTTCGTTGCTGTTCTGTCTGTCTTTTTCTTTCTGCATTGCTTTCTCTCTATTTCTCTCTTTCTCATTGTTTGCGGGCTACACTTTACTCTCCCCTCCTCATTTCCCTCCTCCTCACCATCGCATCTCTCCTCCACGCTCACTTCCATTTCCCTACACCCTTGCTACACCATGCTATACAAGCCTACGCTACGCTCGGCTTGCGTCCCCGGATAACCGAGTGGTTAGGACGCTCGCCCTCGAATCGAGGGTACGCAGGTTCGAATCCCGCCTCATGAAGAATTTTTCTTTGGGCAAGAATTTTTCTCTTTCTCTTTTTTTTATATCTTTCCTTCGTTCTGTTTTTTCTCTGTTCCTTTCTTTCTCTCTCTCTCTTTCTGTACCCGTTCTCTCGCCCATCATGGGTTATTACAGGCCACGCCGAGTAGTGGGATTCGCCCAAAATCTGTGGCACATGCCCGTTCATGATGATGATAGTTTTGCGGCAGTGTCGAAATTTTACGGCGAAAACAAGAGCAGACGCAACAGCTCCGCGCGCTACGAAGAAAGGGCCTCAGTCGACGCTACTTAGCGTTGCGAATTGCCACGGACGTAAAGGACTTCAGTTTTACCGATTTCCGTAGCTGTCGCACGAAGCACGACAAGAGCGCTGGATACGGGTCGTTGCGAACGTGTTGGGTAAGCGAATTACTCGCGTTCTCCACAGCTGGTCGCATGAAAAAGTGTGATAATGTAGGTCTCCTGTTATTGTTTTGAGTAGCCTTGAGAACCTTGGTAACCTTGACTATGACTCTCAGCAGAGCCCCAGACCGCGGTGCGCGCCGTGCAACAGTTAAATGCAGACTGGTGACGTACGCGATAAACATTGCGCACTTCGCGACCACCCATAATCTGGAACTGGTCGTCACCACACAGCATCGCGCACGTACGCTTTGAAGGCTCAAAGTTCCGGCTTTAACTAGCAAATGCTAACAGGTGCGTCATACAAGTAAATCGCAAAATGTTGGTCGTGACCATAGGCGTGCGCACGGGGGGGGGGGGGGGAGAAGGGGGGGGCGAGAAGGGGGGGGGGCGCAAAGTCAGCCCTATACATTGTAGGGGGGGGGGCGATAGGGGGGGGGGGCGCAAAGTCAGCCTTATACATTGACATAATAGGGAGGGGGGGGCGCTGCGACGAACCTTCGCCCCCCCCCCCCCCCCCCCCTGAAGGGGAACCCTGCGCACGCTTATGGTCGTGACCACCATCAGGTTTTTCTTGCCCGTGGTCTCCGCGATTGCCGGAGCTATCTCGGAGGCCTCGGTTTTGCCTTTCGTTGTACACCGAGAAAGGGGACACGCACGTATCCCCATTTGCATTATATACAAACGGAAGACAACTGTCAACAGAACATTCGATGATGCGTAATAAAACAGTTCAACGCACAGCAAGCGAGAGATGGGTGGAGAATGCAACTGCAAAGGCGAAAATCACCAGGGCCATTCGTGCCTGATAAAGCGAACTTCGTACCACTGATCGTAGGATACATTGCTTGTGTATGTACTTTATCGCTTTGACATTATGTGTATGCCCAAATTTAACGCATTTAGGCGTTACAGAACGCACGTCGGAGTGCTTGCCTCGATCTCGATGTCATGCGATGCTCGCTAGCACTTCGGAGTTGCAGCACGCCGAAATAACTGAAACATCTTTTGCATTGTACCCGCAGTTCGCTTTGATAAGCTTCAACTTTTCTGAAGCGAGGATGGATTGACGGAAGAAGCTTTCGAGGTCCTTAAATTTCAGGCAACCGCGCCTCAACACCAACGAAAGAGGGGGGGGGGGGGGGTGTAATATAGTGGCCTGTGCACATTCGCTTGCGGACGACTCTCTTTGCACTACCCAGTTATGGCCAGGGTGGCGATGAGAGCGCTGGTGGCGGCGTTTTTCGCAGCGCCGCCTGGGCAGAGTCTGACGTCTATGCTGCGATCGTATGCTGTCGTCGTCGCTTGGCGTAACGCAGCGTAGCATATATAGCATAGTCATATGGCGCGAGCGCCAAAGAGAGGTATTCTTGCTCTTGTCCTTCTAGCGCCTTGATGATGATATTAAGTGCGGAGCACTTTAAGGGGACCGGGCTGTCGTATGCTGTTGTCGTCGCTTGGCGTAACGCAGACAAAACCACGTATAAAAATTGAAAAAGAGGTAGCAAGCGAGAAATAGAAAGAGAGAGGAAGAAAGGTAAACAGTAGGAAGAAAAATAGAAATGAGTAGAAATAACGAGAAAGAAAAGGACAGAAAAAACTGAAAAATACAAAAACAAAGAAAGAGAGGAGGAACGAAAGAGAAAACCGAAGAGAAGCAAGGAAGGCTGCCCAGCTTCGCACTTCCTTCAGGCTTGGCAGCACTAGTGCGAAGCTGCCTTAATTTTTAGGGGCGAAGCTCCTAAGGGTGTGGGTCTGTCCCTCCTCTGTAGTGGTAGTAATAGTAGGTAGATAGCCACGTATAGTGGAATGTACCCACTCCACGTGATAAAGATGACGATGACGCAGTATAGTGGAATGTACCCACTACACGTGATAACGATGACGATGACGCTGATGACCATGAAGTATAAGCGCGTTCCAGACCACGCATTCTCTTTCTGCCATGGATGAAAACGATCGAGCTTCGCCCACTCATCATCATTCACTTCGTGGATATGGCGTGATTTTTTCTATGCTGGGTTTCGCCGACGTTGTCATCACTTCTGCATCATGTTGAGTGGCATGCTATTTTAACGCGATAACGTTAGAGAGCTCGTTCTGCAGAAATTCCGGCCTCGGCGTCGGTGTCGGCGTCGTTGGTTGTGAGCGAAAAATCATCTTGTCCGTGACCGAAAAATCCGAGAAAGATGCAAATAAAATAAATAATAAATATTCCCTGGTCCGAGTGAGGATCGAACCCACGCCGTCTGCGTGGCAAGCAGGTGTTCTACCATACAACCACGCCTCTGCTTGGAGATACAGAGATACAGTGAAAATAACTTCCTCTGCCTTGGAAATGCAGTGAAAATAACTCGTGATTCGCAAACGCAAGCGTCCTTTATATAGGCGTCGCAATATACCATGTAAAACCCCAGTAATATTGCGTGGTACTAGCGCACATTGCCATCGGGCGTCAGAACATGTTACTATCATAATGATTTCATAGTTTAAAGCAGGGCACCCATTACGAAAGGCACACACCTTACTGCGCGTATTTCCTTAACACCACGTAGGGGGGTGCATAGCAAATCTGCACTATATAAGTGGTTGAAGTAGGACACTCGGGACAGGATATCGCTATCGCGTTCAACTCTTAAAGGCGAAGCTTAAGGGTCCCCCCAATTTTTATTCCTTACTTTCTCCGTTGGTTAATCAAGCTACTATAAGACATTGTTGTTTTCTTTATGAGCCGATGTGGGAGTCACCCATACTGCGCGCTAACGCGCGCCTTGCCAGACCTCAATAAATTATCGTACACACCCACCTGCCCCCGTTTTTACCTTATGCGATGGTAAATTCTCACAGCTATTATCATGATCATCTATAACATACGCCACCAGCATCTCAAACGGCATCTGGACGACGACGCCGACGAAGTTGGCCTCGAGCCCCGCCGGCAGCATATAATGTGAGAAACCAAATTACCGCAGCATTGTTGCGAGGAGCTCCTCGGGTAAGTTGCTTCGCTAATGGTTTAGAATCATGTCGTCAGCAGTCACTAAAGCCTTTCCTTCTTTATTTCATGCTTTCCTCGCTGCTATTCGCCCATTAACGTTATTACTCAACAATAACACGCGAGGCTGTTTGTGCATGTGTAGTGAACCAGAAGCAGAAGTTAAACCCTGTTTCCTCGAAACTGTGCGATGAACCAGTGACATTCATTTAGCGCGATAGGAAGACTTACTACGGCCATGCAGCGCCTTTTCTTCCGACCTGAGAAAAGAATGCAGCGAATGCGATAGCCATCAAAATATCATACAAAATCTTTGATAGCGCGTAATTATGACTGGTTTACGAAGGAGCACAATTTTTACTACATGATGCCCGTGTATACTGTGCGATGTCAGTGCACGTCAAAGAACATGAGATGGTCGAAATTTCCGGAGCGCTCCACACGGCGTGCCTCATAGCCATGTCGGGGCTATGTCACGTTAAACCCCAGATGTTAGTATAGCATGTTTACTTTGTCCCTATATACTGAAGGTTTTCCGTGAGTCTCCGTGATGCACATACGCTCGTGGCCTCGGCCGAAAGGTACCCGAAAGCGACAAAGGAAGCGGTTACGGTGTTCAGTTTGCATCCCGAACTATATACCGATTGCACGTTTACTGCAGGAGAATCGAGGGGCGAGCATGCGTGTACGCACTTTCGATCGGGGAATGATTAATGAAAACGCTCTTGCCTGGGGTCAACTGCGTGGCGCATGACGTCATTGGCCGGGCTAAACAAAAGGTACCATCGAGCCACGAAGGCCGCGAGAGAGATAGAGAGATCGCTTGCGACGACATTGTGGTCTTGCTCTTTTATGCAACCGCATTGCAGCGAAATAATATTGGGCTCTTTTGTTCGTGACAGGGTTACTTATAACCGCGAATGTTTTGGATGAGTTTTCTTTAGTCTCGTTAAAAAGCTTTTGAAGTACTCTAGAAGCGACAACTGGAGGCGACAGCACACCAACATATGAAGTACATATAGTAAACATAGAAAGCTCGCGTTATTGCGCTCAATAAAAGAAGCGCGTTGCAGTCGCGGATGTTACGCATTATGTAGATGAGGTAGATGTAATATACATGACCGCGAGGACAGTTGAATCACGTTTAATCGAATATACATACCTGTCATTCGTGAGGCAAAGGATGTCCAAGTCCTCCTAAATCGTGAGACGTGGCCAAACTCAAATTAGACCATGCCATGCACCTGTGTTCGTTTTATAAACCTAGATGTGTAGAAGTCTGGTGGAGAAAAAAAATCTCATAGCTTTAGCACATAGCGCTACACTGGTGGCAGCTGTCAGGATGGCACTGTGCTAAATGCGTCTCTTGAGCTTGGTTGCCTGTGCATGCAGGAGCTCTTATACAGGCGAGCATGGCTGAGGGGGGCCTTCGTTGAGGGCGACCAGGCGTCCAGGGACAAGGACCCCGATGAGGGCCAGCAGGACAGAGTCCCTTCGAGGCTGGTCGAAGAACACGGCGATGACGTGCTCCATCAGCTTCCCGAGCCTACAACGCCACTGCGACCAAACGACGTGGCGCTTGACGAGGGCGTCATGGTGAGCGAGCTGCTCAAGAAAAGTCGCCTCAAGAACCCCACGCTTACGGACCGCAAGGCGCTGCTGCTGGAGGACAAGAACCTGTCCGTGCTTCTGGAGGCCACCCAGAACATCACGCTGCGCTACCACGTGCTCGGCACGATCCAGGAGCCAGCCTCCGAGACGCCGGTCACTGTGGTCAAAGGTGTCCCCGCCACAGCCGCCGCCTTGCCTACTAGTGGTCCCCGTGCCCTGTCCAGCTCGGACGAGATGCTCTACTTCAAAGAGAAAGTGCGCAACGCCCCGGGACCCGTCCTGGAACGCAGGGGCGCATCTTGCTCGAGGCTGCAGCACATGGGTGGCATCAAGGCCAGAATTTGGCGGAGGGGCCGTTTCAGGGAAAGCGACTCCCACGCCTCCGGTCGTCAGGTGTGCAACCCTTCCGCCCGCCTACTCGCCTTCGCAGCTGAACATGAACCGTGTCAAGTCCCAGATCGCCGGTCTGACGCTCAAAAAGTCGTCGCTACTGCGCGCAGGCGACGGCGAGCAGGCTACGCGCAAGCTGTCCAAGATAACGCAGATAGTGATCGGCGTTGCCGCCAGTCCACAGCAACTGTCGCATGCACAGTTACAGAAGCCCAAGCGACGGCCACCGTCACCACCTGCGCCGCAGCCTGAATTCCGACGACGCATGCGAGGACTGTGACCAGCTCGTCCCAGACGACACCGAGGGCATAAGGGACATGCCAGTCTTGGAGGTATTAGACAAGTGTGAGCTGGAGCGGGTGTCGCCCGCCGAGTTGGTCCGTCGTCGAGTGCGACGCTACTACGCGGGCGAGCTGGGCGTCGCGATTGCGGCGGGACGTTCTTGCAGCGGAAGCAGCGAGGACGGTGGGGCCAGTAGCCTGGTCAAGCTGGACTTGTCCATGCTGCCGACCGAGGCGAGCGAACTTGCCACCGAGCGCATCACGGCGAGCCGTGCCTGCGCCTCGCCGTCGCCGGGCGAGTCGTCCACGTCGTGGTACTCGTTCGAGAGCGACCCTTCGAGCCGCAGCTCGGCAGCGCTGCAGGCTGCGTCGTCGGCGAGCTGCTCGGAGGCCAGCAGCTGGGCGTCTCGCCGCGGGTCGACGCCAGCAACAGCGGAGCCCGGCGTCGAGTGCTTCAAGGCGTCCTCGCTGATCCGTTACTTTGAGAGCATACGACCTCGTGATTCAACGGGGGGTACCGCCGTGAAGGAAAGTCTGTGCCCCACGAGTTTGTTGTGCGAAGTTTCTTGTCTCGCATCGAAGCTGATAGCACGAAAAACTCTTCGCGGGGAACAGTGTTTGTGCCCGGGATCTTCGCACAGTGGTCTGTAAACGTGACATATTTCGCTTCACTTCCAGCTTTAAATTTACCACAAGTTTTGGAAGACGGACGTGCTATACATGTGCACGGTCGTTGAAGTCTTAACTATTCGTATAAATGAGGGCGCTTTTTGTAATTAGCAAACAAATTTGGTTGGTGTTGCTCTATGTGTGGTTGCTGTGCTCGGCGCTACATATATGACACTATAAGAAAGAGTACTTTGACATTTTTTTTAGAATTCTGGCTTGCCACATATATGACTCTCTTTAAAGAGGCAGGTCAACTCTCTTTGGGGATCATTATACTCTCTTTTGAGAGTCATGAGACCCACAAGAGAGTTGGCGTGCTCTTTAAAGGGAATCATATACGCGGCAAGGCAGGACTACACGAAAGAAGTCACACACTCTTTTTTTTTTTTTTACAGCGAAAGCTGTTATGAGATCACAACAAGGGTCGTTTCTGCGCCGTAGTTGTCCGCCGCCGCCGCCTAGTCCGTAACCAATATCGCACGAAATACGAAAAAAAACTATATAAATAAAAAAGCACCTATGACAGAATGGGAATCGAACCCGGGTCCTCTGCGTGGCAGCCCAGCACACCACTGCGCTACGTCGCTGCTTGAAACTGCGGATGCAAACTGACCCTACGCAGGCTTCATATCGGGTAAGGAATCGCGTTAACGTGTGTTGTAAAGCGTTTTAGAGCAGTAAAGTAAGAACCAGGCGTCACACAATGCGAATTGCGTAACGAGTGGGTCGTTCAATGCTCCAACCCATTACAAAAGCCTGAGGCGTAATTCTTCATCGTCGTCAGCCACAGCATCAACAAAGTGCACATAACTCGTTACAAGAGTGTAGCGGGCACCGCGCTTTTCCGAAGAATGACGAATAATGGCATAGTAGACGCTTCCCACTACACAAAAATTATGATGACTTATGGCGTAGTGGGTACCGTGCAAGTGGGCTTGTAGTAGTTGCCCCAAGAGTGTTTAAAAAGGTTAAAGGCCGCTCTCCCAGCTTTCGCTGTGGCTGTGCTGCGCGTTCTGCGCAGGCCTGGCGTTTTTTAAATGCGAATGCATTTCTTAGTCGGGCTATGTCAGGCGGCGTTGTCCGGCGTTGTCCGCGGGGAGGAGGATAGGTTGAGGAGGTGTCCGCGCGCCGGCAGGTGTTATCTCTCCGCTCTCACTCTCTCTCCCATAGCAAAAGCTGCGGGCGCGCGCGCTTATCCTCGCCCCTAGCAAAGTGGAGAGGAGGAGCGCGCTCCGGCGCGTGAGGGCGCTCGCATCGCGGGAGCTCAGCGGAGCTACCGCGATAAAAAAAAAAAAAAAAAAAAAAAAAAAAAAAAAAAAAAAAAAAAAAACAGGCGCTGCGTCGTGCTCCCGACCGGGCTGCAGAAATTAGGCGCCTTTTCCTTCTTCGAACCACAACCACCATATATAAATGGAGTGAAGCACGCGCGGAATGCATTCGCATTTCCTCACGATTCCCTTCGGGGAGGTGGGGGGCATTTTTTTTTATTTTAGAGTGTACCTAGGCATCAGCAGCCGACTGCCATAAGTGGTGGAACGTTGCAACATACACATTATGCGCGCATGTACTATACACTGTAAAATAAAATTACTCCCAGGTGGGAGTAAAACGCTTGTCCTCTAGCGATCCCCCCTGTTCGGAGTAATTTTTACTCCAGACCTCCAGAGCAAAGTTCTTACTCCGGCTGGCCCGGAGTAATTACGTGGCACAGCCGGAGTGCTTTTCGCCGATATTTCACTCCGGCCGACTGGAGTGATTGCGTGGCACCGCCGGGAGTACTTTTTACCGGCATTTCGCACCGGCTGGCCGGAGTGACTGCGGGGCACCTCCGGAGTATATTTTTAGCTGTTTTTTCACTCCGGCTATCCGGAGTTTTCGCGTGGCACCTCTGGAGTATTTTATGAATGTCCTTACTTCAACCGGACGGAATTTCAGTGCGATGGATCACGAGTATCTTTTTTTAATTCTTTGCTCCGCTGTTAGTGTATTTATTCTATGCTGATCGTGTCACGCGTTGGTTAGATGCAGTGTTGCGGAATGGACGCCTCCATTCCATTCCATTTTTATTCTGAGGAATTCAGAACTTGCCGCAATTCCATTCCTTTCAATTCCTCGGAATGAAAAAAAACTACAGGCCTGCGCGGAACTCGCAGCACAGCCACAGCGAAAGCTGGGAGAGCGGCCATTTTAGAGCCTTTTTTAAACATTCTTGGGGCAACTACAACAACCTTACTTGCATAGTACCCACTACGATATAAATCATCATAATTTTTGTGTAGTGGGGAAGCGTCTACTATGCCATTATTCGTCATTCTTCGGAAAAGCGCGGTGCCCGCTACACTCTTGTAACGCATTATGTGCACTATGTTGATGCTGTGGCTGAAGACGATGAAGAATTTTGCCTGAGGCTTTTGTAATGGGTTGGAGCATTGAACGACCCCTCGTTACGCAATTCCATTTGTGCGACGCCCGGTTCATAGTTTACTGTTCTAAAACGCTTAACAACACACGTTAACGCGATTCCTTACCCGACATGAAGCTTGCATAGGGTCAGTTTGCACCGCAGTTTCAAGCAGTGGCGTAGCTCAGTGGTAGAGTGCTGGGCTGCCACGCAGAAGACCCGGGTTCGATTCCCATTCGGTCATAGGCGGTTTTTATTTATTTAGTTTTTTTCTTATTTCGTGCGATATATGTTACGGACACCGCCGGCGGCGGCAGCGGCGGCGGCGGCGGACAACTACGGCGCAGAAACGACCCTTGTTGTGATCTCATTACAGCTTTCGCTGTAAAACTTAGCCCATTCCCACTCCGGGAATGGCCGGGCAGTTACATTCCATTCCTTTAATTCCTCAACCTAGGAAATGGCATCTTGATAGTTTTATCGAGTTAAAACTGAATGTCCCCATGAAGCTGATGACATCAGATGCATTAAGAACTGCAAAAGTACGCAAACACGTTACCGAAGGTCGAGGGATAGTGGCTCGGTGACATAACTCGTGCATTACAACCACCCTATAAATTCCCATAGGGGCAGTTCTACCGCTACCTATAGTATTTGCATGGTCAGCATGTTTGAACGAAGGGCAATGTTTCAATATTGTTTAAGCTTAAATGTGTTAATGCTAAAATGACGACATAGCGTATTTTCATGGAGATAAAAGTATACTGTTCAAGAAGACTAAGCAGTTTTGCCACGCGTCTGGAGCGACGGTGAATATGGAGAAAACTAAAATTTGTTCAATGGGGAACAAAACCCTCCATATCTGCTGGTATTACTTGGAACAGTGCACCGCTCGGGCACCTTGTGCCTTTGCATCGAATACGGAACACTAGGCCGCACTGCTCGTCAGCACTCACGCTTGTCAAGCGCGCCTCGCAAGCATGGATGGGGTGAGGAGAACTTTCTGTGTTCGCCTGGGCGCAGGTATGCAATGCAGGTATAGAACTTAGAGAAGCGCTTTTTCGAATATGCGTCCGAGTCGCCGACGGCGACAGAAGGAAAAACGAAAAAGTGAAGGGTTGTGAGACAGCAGGCGGCTAGGGCGCCGCCGAAGGGAAAAAAATCACAAATCGTAAGGGGGGGGGGGGGGGATATGCCGCCGCCGTAGTTTCGCATGACGGATACCAAAGGCATAGAACCGCGGTTTACGCGAAGAATAAAGACAAGCTTCGGAGCAACACAGTCTATATAAGGACAGAATTGTAGTAGGCGCGTCGCTTATAAACGTACCGTGCTTGTCCGACCAGACAGCATCAACGACTGCTACAAGGGCATTTGTAGATTTTCTGAAGAATACTGGACTTGACACTAGACTTTAAGAAGATGACTGTGTGTTACGTGGTCATTGTCCATGCGCATCACCTCTTCCTGTCCCCATCATCATCTTTATCCCTCTATTCCTCCTCCTCACTTTTCCCCTGTGCTGATTAGCAGGCCAGAGCGCCCAATCTCAGGCCGACCTCTCGGCCTTCTAATAAATTCGCTCTCTCTCTCTACCGTGCTTGTAATCAGCCAAGCCATTTAAAAAATACTGCTTGATTGTTAAATTCGATGCTCTGACTTACTAATGTTTCAAGTTTGAAAAACAGCGCGTCGACGAAGAGGTGCTATATTTTGCCAAAATACGTAATTCCATTCCCATTCCATTCGGTGCAAAAGGCGTTTAATTTCCATTCCCATTCCATTCCACCAAGCTTTGTCCCCATTCCTTTCCCATTCCATTCCGGGGTCGCAAAAATGTGGAATGAATCCGGAGTCATTCCAATTCCGGAGTGGCAACTCCGCAACACTGGTTAGATGAAAGAAATTCTGATGCAAACAGTGCAGAGTTACCGTGTATTTTTTCCACAGGGCTCTAGCAGATGAAATTCAAGAGAACACTTGAGTTCTTATTGCTTGATTTATTCAAAATACGCTGCAGTTTGTGGCTGATGACCCAACATTTGGGAAAAGAAGACAAGAAGAAACAAATATACAATATGAAAGGGGGGGCCGGGCCCCCCCTGCCTCCCCCCCCCCCCCCCCACCCCCTGACTTTAAGCCCTGGGCATGCCTATATAGATTCTCCTGGAGACGTCACGATCAGCGCTGGCGATACCGAGAAGCCAGGATATTTTTCGTTTTGTTCTGTGGCGCGCCCGCGGCGCGCAGCGCTTGTGTGTTTGGAGCTGTTGGTCGTGACGGCATTCTGAACTCGATGCGTGTCTTTACGTGAAATGTTAAAAAAAATATAGCAAGTGGTTTTAGGGGCCCTTTCTGTGCCGCGGGTGGTCGAAATTTCCGGAGTCGTCCACTGCGACGTGCCTCCTAATCGTATCGTAGTTTTGGCACGTAAAACCCCACACATATTAAGTCAAGCGTACACTGTCGAGCCTCAAGTCAAAGCAGCGCCGGAAAGAGAAGCGAATTCCGGAGCTGAGCGGACGAGTCTCTCAGGTTTCTTTAAAAATGGGAAGGAGAAAAAACTGGGCACCTCGACTGCAGCATCGCCACAAGGTGCGACAGGCAGCGGGAGTGGCTTGAGTGCCCTTTTCACGTGGCCTTCCTGCCAATGCGCATGTAAACACCGCGTATACCGAGGTACAGTCTCTCTGGAGGAACTAGGATGCGCATGCAATCGCACAACCCTCTCAGTTCTCAGTGTAAACTTTCAGCCACAAAAGGACCGCCGCCACCTCAAGCTTCTTAAAGAGTCTAGCTGCGCCGTCTAACTATAGGTCGTGGTCTACTATAGGCACTGTTGTCTAACCAAGCGTCTAACACGGTGGACTCCATGCTAATGAGGGAGCTCGAGCGATACACAGACTGTCGTTGACGCCGTGAAGGTGTTGGCGAGATAAGCCGGAAAAGTGTATGATGTTGCAGAGCAGCTGTTGCCGTAGTGGAGGGCTGGGGAAATTTTGACTGCGGCGTTCTTTAACGAGCACCTAAATATAACTACACGGGCCTCTGGCATTTCGCCTCCATCGAAATTCGACTGCTGAGGCTGGGATGGAACCCGCAACTTTAGGGTCACCAGCCGAGCGCCGTGACCCCTGTACCAACGCGGTGGTCCTTCGGCCCTTTCTATGATGAATAAGACAGTTTTTCTATTCTAAATTAAACATCGATCTCTTTCTTTGTTTTTCATATGGTCACGTTCAAAACGAAGGCGACGTTTATGAGACGGCGTTACAACGCCCTAGTCTCAAAAGGGGTCGGCACAGCAAAGCCAAAAACAAAGGCACTGGCACGAGGACTACTGCGTCTTCGTCTGCCTCTTTCTCGCTGGCAGATTAAGCGCGTGGCATTGCTCCTCCTGCCGAAAGAGCATCGTCTCGATGCTAAACGAAGCGTTTACGGTAAACAAACAAAGACCTAAGATCCCGTAAACCATGAATGTCACAGTGTGTGGTACGGTTTTAACAGCACCACGTGCACAATCTCGGGTCGTGGCTGTCAGCGTCATGGTGGTTGGCGTCCATCCGGAAGGACTTCATAGTTGACGTCGCTCACTCGTCGTAGCACTTTGTAAGGGTCGAAATACCGACTGAGAAGTTTTAGATGTTAAGCATGTTATGGCGAAGTTCAATCCGGTGGTGGTGGTGGTGGCAGGAGTCGGTTACTCCGTATACCTCCCATAGGACGCCTTAATTCTGACGTCAGCGCTGGCAGCGCCAAATTTTCCTTCACTTACGCCCCTGGCGAGGGGGGATTCAGAGTTACAAGTTGCATCAATGGCGGCGCACACGGTGTGCGTCGTCATGGCAACGCTAACACCAGCCGCGCCTCCTCCTCCCCTAGCTCTCTCTCGCGCGGTTTTTTCTTGTTTTTTTTTCTTGTTCCTTGCGCGGGGCGCCTTTTTTTTCTTTTTTTTTTTATGAAGCCGCTCGCGCGTGCTGCGCCGTGCGGGGTGCGCGGCGCTTGTTTTAATGAATCCGCTCGCTCGTGCTGCGCCTTGCGTTCTTTGCGCGTTTGAATCCACGCATTTTGCAATCATGCATTCTGTAAACACTGCAGCCATGCAGCATGTGCCAGAAAAAACAAATGAATTCCACTCAAAACACAATATGACTTTGGCCTCGTTTTATTGTCCTCGTTTCCCAAAATCAACATTTTCATCAAATGTGGAGCGATACAAGCTCGGGAGAGTAACAGAAGCGATTAATAGACTAACAGAAGATTAACATGCACAGGTTCATGATGACTGAACAACACGAAAGTTCCCAGCAAAGTTAAGAACTTGCAGAACAGTGGCATAAAAAACAGAACACAACACTTGGGCACATATTAAAAAAAACAATTTTTATACTGACGAAAGTGCAGAAGAACTGATATGCGCACGATATTGCAGAAAATTGGGCTTGTATGACATCATTACTATAACAAACAAACGTGAACATTGACCGCATAGCAAAAACAGTGAAATCAGTTGAAGTACATAAAAAAAGAATAATAATGTATAAAGATTTAAATGTCAAAATGAACTCCACATATAACTAACATTGGTCGCACTTTATTGACTCTATTTCCAAAAACGTTGATTTTCATAAAAACTATAGTGATACAAAAAAACACGAGGAAATGAACATACGATATGGAAGGATTCATGCCATCTGTACTTGAAATGCGCCGATTCTGCAATTAATCAGCATTCCTCTGGGCGCACCGATCAGCTGTGGCCTTCCTGAATAGTTAAAGAACGCTTCCATCCTGAAGAAAAGAGACAAGTTTCAATGAGATAAAAAGCGCTGTCGACTCGTGCACAAGCGAACTTGTTTCTTCGTCTCAGAGCAGTACAACTTTTCGTACATCTACCTAGAGCCTCAGAAACGCGGTTATAAGCGATGACGAGTGATTAGCCGGACACAAATGGACAGCACACATTTAAGCACGCGGCTTTATGACAGTTGTAAACCTGTAACTAAAGTTACGTCGCATATGTGCTTTATGTCCACTGTTTGTTCGTACAACGACGTAAACGCAGCGTCGTGCGCTTTTCAAGTCAGTCATTTTTGAAAACATTAAGTGTGTCCCCGCAGCAAAAAAAAAAAAAAAGAATGCCAATCGGTATGGACGTGAATTCAAATTCAGACAATGAAAATTACGTCTCAAAGGGTACGCTCACCTCTCGTTCTTTTGGGGGGCCGGCACCATCTTCGGGGACTTGTTCTGGAAGTATTGAGCAACAGAGCTCGACACACGAACGGAGATGGCCAGCGCACGCTTCGCGAACGCCCGACACGAAACTTTCCAACGGATTTCGAAGCCAGCGGCGCCAGCAAGGCGGCGGTAAGCGGGCATCCCGCCAGCGAGGAGGTTGGTCCCAGCAGTGAGGGGGGTTGGAGAGAGTCGAGAGTTGTTCGGGAGGGTGAAAATTAACGCGTATTTTAGTTGTCGTCCCAGCGGACTGATGGCGCCACAATTATTTTTTATCTGTACAAGTCACGTGGGTTTCTTTCACCCTCCTGGTGGTGGTGTGCGTCCTGACCACCCTTACTGCGCATGCGCACACCCTCTCCACGCACCTCCTCTCCTACGCTCCCCTCTCTCTCCTCTAGGCATCCCTCCAGCGGCGTTTACACACCCATTGCGCATGCGCGTCCCCTCCCCCCTCTCTATCCTCTCCCTACGCTTCCCCCTCTCTCCTCTAGGCATCCCTCCCGCGGCGTTTACACCCCCCATTGTGCATGCGCGTCCCCTCCCCCCTCTCCTACGCTCCCCCCTCTCTCGCCTCGCAACACCGACGCAGGCAGCGTCTGCTAGCGAGTTTCTTGATTGAAAAAACCGGCAGATCCCACGCACTGTGGAAATCGATGTAATGCGAAGCAGCCAGCAATAAGCAACTCATACTGTACATAACATGCATGTCATTATTCACATGTTAAGACCTGTCATTTGTGTTCGTCATACAGTCACGTCGCGCGATACAAATTTTGGTGTATATCAAGCTAGCGAACTGCACCGAAGCGCACCATGAGCGTGGTATGGAAATGACATTGTAGATGAGATGCATGCCAAGATTTTCATGTTACCACCTGCCACTTATGTTCGCCTAATTTGTTACCTCGAATCGCAGCGAGACGCGAGACCGATCTGTCTCCGTTTCGCATGCGTTCGTATTCTCGCGCTTCGCGCATCGTGCAGGCGCCATCCGCGTTCCAGAGTTTAAATTGACGGACACTTTGCCAATTCCAAAGTGTGTTCCTCGAACGCTTATGCCCACTGAGACGGGGTCGGTAAGAATGGAACGTGACGCCCGCGCCTCCCTCTTTGCATGATTAGAGACGCCGGACAAAGCGACGCTACGCAAGCAAAGCGCGAGCGCTGTAGAGTCCAACGCGACCGGCGTCCGTTTGCGCGCCCCGTTGCCCAAAAGGCACCGCGCCAAGGCACAGCTGGAGGGCCGGACGGACGGATGGACGGACATGAGCATGAGACATTGAAGGCTATCGCCTTGAAAATTTGGTGTATATCAAGCTAGCGAAACGGCCACGAGAGTGTCATGAGCGTGGCATGAGAGTCATGTTGCTCATGACATGTCATTATTTCCATATTAACTCTTGTCATTTATGCTTGCCATACAGTCCCGTCACTCAATACGAAATTTGGTGTATATCAAGCTAGCAAAACGGCCCTGAGAGTGTCATGAGCGTGGCATGCAAGCCATGTTGCACATGACATGTCATGATTTCCATATTACCACTTGTCATTTATGCTCGTCATACAGTCACGTCACTCAATACCGAATTTGGTGTATATCAAACTAGCGAAACGGCCGCGAGTGTGCCATGAGCATGGCATGCAAGTCATTTTGGACATGACATGTCATGATTTCCATATGACCACTAGGTATTTATGTTCGTTATACAGTCACGTCACACAATACCAAATTTGGTGGATTTCAAGCTAGCGAAACGGCCGTCAGCGCGCCATGAGCGTGGCATGTAAATCATGTTGTACATGACATGCAGGTCATGATTTTAATATTACCACCTGTCATTTATGTTGGTCATGCAGAAATGTGTCATCGTACCAATTTTTTGAATATATCTAGTTAAGGAAACGGCCTCAGGAGCACTATGGCCATGGCGTGTAAATCATACTTTTCATGACAAATTAGTCATGATTTTCATGATATGACCAGTCATTCATGTTTGTCATACAGTCATGTTATACCATACCAATTTTGGTATAAATCACATTAACGATATGGCCAGGAGAGCACAAAGTCGTAGGCGGCTAGATAGATAGATAGATAGATAGATAGATAGATACGCTCAAAGTCGCCGAAGTTCGCTAAGAAATGCTTCGTATTTAAAAACCGACTGCTCGCGCTGCACAACCGTTCACTGGCCACCCCATATATATAGGCACTGGATCTTGACCTGCAAGGTAGTGTCGGTGGGAGATTTCTCCTGTGCGTTGTCGAACGATAAAAATTCACAGCGTGCGCGTTAACTAAAAGCGGACTGCGGGTCTCTGTGTCCAATCGGAGTCTTCTGTCTCTCATTGCCCATTAGCAGCGATTGGCATGTTCCAGTAGGAAACACCGGTCGATCACTGCGTGATTGCGCCTCCCCAGATTTCTCTCCTGCGCAACGCCGCGATGAGCGCCAGCGTCAACGCCGCCGCCAGTGTAAGCGTTAACGCCAGCTGCTTCACATCTACACATGGTTCCCTTTAGCGGGAGATGGTGTAATTTTTCAGAAAGACTTTTGCGTCGCGTGGGGGTCCAAACTAACACCTGGCCACCCGGTTGGTAATCGACTTGTCTGTGGCGGAGGTTGTAGCGCCGTGTATCGACGCCCTGTTGTTTCTTGATTGTTCACGCCGGGCCAGCTGGCGTGCTTCCTCGGCTCGTTGAACAAAACACTCGGCATCTTCGTCAAGATTGTCGATGCCGCCAATGTCGCATGGGAGCATTGCATCCAACATCGTCTGAACATCACGACCGCATAGAAGATGAAGCGGCATGAAGCGTGTGGTTTCTTGCGTAGTGGTATTGTACGCGAATGTTACAATACGTAGCACTTGATAGATATCAGCTTGTTTCTCATGATAGACCTGAAAATTAACTAATTTCTTTAGGATCACCGCATCTGCCTAAGCGGTAAACTATACAAATAGATAGGCAGGGTACCTGTGGTTTTGCTAAAAATAGTTCTTTGCAACTTTTGGTTTAAATCCGAACCTCTTACAATAGGGTCCTTCCTTAATTCAGAAAATAACTAAGCTATTCTAAAAAGTAATACCGGTGTCACACGGGCACTTTTAATCGCGATCAGGGCGATCCGGATCGGTTTTCTTGATCGCGATCAACTTTATGGCCGCTGCTACACGGCCCAAGTTAATCCGGTTTCGATAGAGATTTCGTTGCACTTACCTGTATTGCTGTGTGAGATTCTTAATCTTCACTTTGATTTCTGATGGCCCCCCGCGCGTAGCCGTCCAGTCGTAGCGAAGCGGCAATCTCGTTGTACACGCCAGAGTTTCGCTTCTGGCGCCTCAAGTCTACCAGTCGCTCCTGCCAGCGGTCAATTAATGTACAGGTCTCTTCATTCGACCCCGAAGTGCGTGTACGCTGCGACGCAGTCGAAAAGCTAGCAACACTCATAATCAATTTGCTTCAAGGTGCCCCAATGCTCCAACGGTGCGACAGTTGCAGTTGAACTAAGGGCGGAAGACAACGGTCGTCTGCTTATCGTCTGCTTCTCCCATAACTGCATGCGGTCAATACGAATCTTAAAATATGCGAAATTTCAGATATTGTTCCAATTTAAACGGCTTACAATTTGTTTTTTTTTATAAAAATCAGGCTTTTTTAAATGTGTTTTCATTGAGCTATGCTTGATTTTCTTGTTTACTGTGCTTTCAACAAGCTTGGCCAGGCGGCGCAGACGACAGCAGAATCGCTATCTGTGAGCCAGATCGCGATGCGCGGATCGCGATAGTCTTGATCCCGATCGGGCCTGATCGCGATTAAAAGTGACCGTGTAGCAGCAACTAATCCGGATCGTCCTTAATCCGGATCGGCGCTGATCGCGATTAAAAGTGCCCGTGTGACACCGGTATAAGCCTTTCAGATTACTTAATTTAATTTTCAAGACGTTAATTGATTTTTCGAGTGGTTGAACCAGGACGGTTCGTTTTTCTATTTCATGAAAGCTCGAAGTAATATCAGACGATATTTTTAAGGGCGAAGCGTTAGGTAAAACGTCCGCCGTCTGCAAAAAACGCTCCGCTCCGTTGCCTGGCAATAACCAAGCCATAGCTGCGCACCACCTTGGTCTAACCTCGCTTAGCTGCGCATGCGCCGATGAGCAGTCACCGCCAAGCCACGCTAACCGACGGAGACAGTCCGCGCAGCCACCGCGCCGGGTTTGCCTGGCATGGCGCAAGCCCAGTACGAGCGACGAAAGGCTCGCGCTTTAACCGGGGTGCCACAGCCAGGTTTGCATGCTAGTTCAGGAGGTGCTGCAGTTTGGACGTTCTTGCAAGGTCTGTGATAGGCTGTGGTTCGACTCTGCTCTGTCTAAGCCAACACCTAGCATTACCCAAGAAGGCCTCGTTAAGCCCCTAAGATCGACCAGCTTCGCAGTTTCTTAAAAGGGCCCTGCGACAAAAATTAAGCCTGTCGCTTTCATCGCTTCTTCTTGAACTGTTGAAAGCACCGATGTTAATGCGCATGTGGCAAAGCGAAAAAGAACGTGGTCGTAATTTTATTTCAACGGAGAAAGCACATTAGTGTGGGACTAGAGCGACACACAATGACGTTTTTCGAGATCGGAAGTTACGTTTCATGACGTGGGAGTGACAATATTGGCCGAGTGTTTTGATTGGTTTGACGCGACAAGTCGCATTTAATACTCATGCGGCCCCAGCTAGGCCACGCTATTTTGCGCTAAGAATTCTAAAAGCACTACTTATACAACGTCGGACACAACAGGCTTTCTTTTTTGAAATATGTAATCTTGAAAACAATTACAAAACGACGCTGGGGGGCGCTGCACAACTGCCACCAGTTGTGAGAATAGCAGAGCTGGAGAATGCGTTGGCGACAGAGCGAGAGAAAACGATGGCCATGGGAGCCTCTTACTTCAGTCGAAGAGGGGCTATCGAAGGTCGTCAAAGTGAAAAAAAAAAAAGACGCAGGTGACGGCGGAAACAACAGGCCGACGACCCCCCTTCGGGGAGAGGCAAAAAAATTGGGGGACCCTTAAGAAGTTAATGAGAGCAGCATGTTGGGCTAGTTGGTGTTCCATGACATCAAAGCTTAAGCTTCGCCTTTAAGAGTTGAACGCGATAGCGATATCCTGTCCCTAGTGCGCACTTCAACCTCTTAGTGCATACTAGCTCTGCACCCACTACGTGGTGTTAAGGGGATACACGCAGTAACGTGTATGCCTTTTGTAATGGGTGGCCGGCTTTAAACAACGAAGTCGTTATGATATTCACGTGTCGTGACGTCCGATGGCAATGTACGCTTGTACCACGCAATATTACTGGGATATTACATGTTGTATTGTGACGCCTGTATGTAGAACGCGTGTGTTTGTGAAGAAAGTTATTTTCACTGCATTTCCAAGCAGAGGAAGTTATTTTCAGTGTATTTCCAAGCATAGGCGTGGCTTTGTGGTAGAACGCCTGCTTGCCACGCAGACGGCCTGGGTTCGATCCTTACTCGGACCCTGAAATTTTTACTATTTATTTTATTTGGATCTTCCTCGATTTTTCGGTCACGGTCAAGATGATGATTTTTCGCTCACAACGAAAGACACCGACGCCGGAATTTCTGCGAAACGAGCTCTTAACGCTAACGCGTTAAAACGAAGATCAGGCATGACAAAGGTAGATACAGTGGTCACAAGGGCCAGCTTCCGGGAAGTAGTTTTGAGGGAGGGAGGGAACAAAGCGGTAGCCGTGACACACGCTACTCACCTAAGTCAGCAGCCAGGTGCAGGTTTCAGAAGGAATGTCTGAACAGGTTATTATCGCTGGTGACTCGAACTTAGTTGGAGTCCGCCTCGGTGGATCAGTGGCTAAGGCGCTCGGCTGATGACCCGAAGGTCGCGGGTTCGATCCCGGCCGCGGCGGTCGCATTTCGATGGAGGCGAAATGGTAGAGGCCCGTGTACTGTGCGATGTCAGAGCATGTTAAAGAACACCAGATGGTCAAAATTTCCGGAGCACTCCACTACGGCGTCTCTCAATCATATCGTGGTTTTGGGACGTTAAACCCCACATATTATTATTATCGAACTTGGATGCCCAGAGGCAATCAAGGAGAGGGTGAAAGGCGACAAAAGAGTCAATAGGGACGTTCCCAGGGCATACGGTGGGGTCATTCATGAGGCAAGCGAGGGAAAAACTCGCATGGATGGATGGATGGATGCTATGAGCGTCCCCTTTATAGCGGGGCGGTGAGATGTCTGCCACCAGGCTCGGAAAAAAAAAAATGGGGAAAGAAAAACTTCTTTTTATGTTGGCCTAATGCCTTATCTACATTGATTGAATCTATGTTGTTATACCAAAGAAAAATATAAATTCACGGTCCATCTCTCTGCCTCTTAAGGGGGGGATGGAGGGCAAAATCGATGAAAATGCGACTTTTCAATTTTCATAGCACAATATTCCTGCATTACTGGGAAGTGCTTCCACGAAGTGGCGCCTTTTTACGCGCAGTGGAAAGCGTTTAAAAATGGCCCCAAACGCGCCTTATCCCGTGACTGCACTGCGGCAACTCGAACTTTAAATGGCGTTTTCTCCAAACACTGCTTTTCGTCAGAAAAGGAACATTTTCTCTGCAACCACTCCAGCTATGAAGTGCAAACTTTTGTGACTTCTTTCTGAATAACATGCGCCCTTTGTGAAGCAAAAGAATGGCGTTGCGACCAGAATTATATTTTTTTAAGAAAGTTTTTCTTTAAGGAAAAAAGCCCTAAAATGCTAGCCATCAAACATCTAAATTTTTAACTAAAGAATGGTAGCGCCTAGAATTATTATTTTGGTTCAGAAGGATACCCTGGGCACATGTAATAACCAGAAGAGATTTCACCATTTTACATGCAAAATCTTTTTCACAAATAAAAAAAATAAAAATAGTTAAATGATAATTTTTTATTATTTTTAGAATGGCTTCGTATTTTCTTGCCAAATTCACAAAACGTCTAGTAAAATGTCCATTCAAGCCACTTGCAAAATTTTGTGGTGTTTGCTTTAAAAATAACAGAGCGATGGGCAGTAGTAGTTGCACACCTGTCTTTGCTATCCATCCCCCCCTTAAGGCAGAATGACCTTATTTTCCCCCCATTATTTATTTTTGTCCTTTATCTCTACTTTTCTGCCACCAATACTCTAACCGTCTCTTACTTATTTCTATCGCGGACGTGTTCAGCTTTCCATTGTTGTCTCTAAAACCCAAGGCTTCATGTAGACTCGTGCCCACACGTATACCTGGATGGATATCACTACATTCAATCAGTACATGTTCCATCGTTTTCTTATAGTTCCCCCCACAGCATGTACATTGTTCTTCTTCGTTACTGAATCTCGCTTTATCGTTAATGAATCTCGTTACTGAATCACGCGTTCTAAGGCAACCCGACCTTGCTTCAAACAGTAAAGCGCTTCCCCTTGAATTATCATAAAACCTTTACCTCCTTATTTCTTTTTTTCCCTTTCGGTAGTTACTGAGAGCCGGTTTCTTTTCCATCCCTGTCATCCAATAAGTCCTCTCCGCCTCTCTGACTTTTCGCTTAATGCTCCTTGTTGCCATATCGCCCGCACTGCTAGCCGTATATTTACTGGTGAGCCTCCTAGTTCTTTTTCTCCACTGCATGTCAACCGCTTTTTCTGAAAACCTTCTCTGCCAATCTACTCTCCTTCATTTTCCTCAGTCTCTCTTCAAATCTACAGCTAAAGCTCACAGACGTAACCTAGTGGTAATTGCGGGAGGTATCAATGACGTCTTGAACGAAGAATCGGCAGGAGTAGCGACGACCTTGGCTAAAGGGGTCGATGACATGCGCGCCGTGTCCCCCCCAGGTGCAGATTGTAGTATGGACGTATAGACGTCAGACACTGCCCAGGCGGCGCTGCGAAAAACGCCGCCACCAGCGCTCTCATCGCCGCCTTGGCCATAACTGGGTAGTGCAAAGGGAGCTGTCCGCAAGCGACTGTGCATAGGCCACTATAAAACCCCCTCTTTCGTTTGTGTTGAGGCGCGGTTTCCTGACCTGTAAAGCTTCTTCCGTCAATCCACCCTCGCTTCGGAAAATTAGGAAGCTCATCAAAGCGAACTGCGGGTACAATGCAAATTATGTTTCAGTTGTTCCGGCGTTCTGCAACTCGCACGTGCAAGCGAGCATACATGACATCGAGTTGGAGGCAAGCACTCCAACGTTCGTTCTTTTACGCCTAAATGCGTTAAATTTGGGCATATACATAACGTCAAAGCGATGAAGTACATACACGAGCAATGTATCTTACCATCAGTGGTACGAAGCTCGCTTTATCGGGCACGAATGGCCCCGGCAATTTTCGCCTTTGCAGTTGCATTCTCCATCCATCTCTCGCTTCCTGTGCGTTGAACTGTTTTATTACGCATTCTCGAATGTTCTGTTGACGGTTGTCTTCCGTTTGTGTATACTGCAAATCGGGATACGTGCGTGTCCACTTTCTCGGTGTACAACGAGAAGCAAAACCGTGGCCTCCGAGATAGCTTCGGCAATCGTAGAGACCACGGGCAAGAAAAACCTGATGGTGGTCACGACCAACATTTTGCGATTTACTTATATGAGGCACGTGTTAGCATTTGCTAGTTAAAGCCGTAACTTTGAGCCTTCAAAGCGTATGTGCGCGATGCAGTGTGATGACGACCAGTTCAGATTATGGGTAGTCGCGGAGTGCGCGATGTTTACGCGCGCGTCACCAGTCTGCATTTAACTGTTGCACGGCGCGCACCGCGGTCAGAGGCTCTGCTGAGCTTCATAGTCAAGGTTACCACGGTTCTCAGTCAAAGCTACTCAAAACAGTAACAGGAGACCCACCTTATCACACTTTCTCATGCAACCGGCTGTGGAGAACGTGAGTAATTCGCTTACCCAACAAATTCGCAACGGCCCGTATCCAACGCTCTTGCCGTTCTGCTTCGTGCGACAGCGACGGAAATCGGTAAAACTGAAGTCCTTTACGTCCGTGGCAATTCACAACGCTACAGTAGCGTCGACTGAGGCCTTTCTTCGTAGCGCGCGGAGCTGTAGCGTCTGCTTTGTGTTCGCCGTCTTTCTGGCGAGTGATCCAGCAAGCACTTCATGGCGGTTCGGTTGCGCGTCCGACTAGCGGAGAGAAATTCGTAGCTCTTTTTCTGAGTGTTCAATGCGCAAACACACGTAATATTTAGCTCAATTGTTGTTTCGCATTCGCTAGTTGCACCTGGTTGTACAGCGAACTGTGCAAGGGAGTCGGGCTTTGCACTACCCAAAACTGCTCCGACAGGTGGCGCTACATGTCTGCAAAACTCCAGAGTCTGACGTCTATTGACGTGTAAGGCGCGAAGACGACAAAGGACAGAGGAAGAGTACACACAGACAGAGCGCGTGTACTCTGTCCTTTGTCGTCTTCGCGCCTTACACGTCAATATGCAATACCAACACGCCCATTCTGCCATTCTTACATAGTATGAACGGTACCGGAGGTACCAGTGCGCAACGGCGACCTGCCAAGAGCGGTTGTCGAAGCAAACAAAGAGAGATGGCGAATGAGCCGAGAGAAAGGGCTTCGAGGTAGTGGAAATAAACAGGGAGGTTCACAGGTGGGGTGGTTTCCCAAGAGAGAATTCACTTCGATAAGACGCTTGGTCATGAGGTGGGATGGCGACTGGCAGGACGCGCAGTAGCTTTTTTGGGGCACGCGGGCCCTTCGGAGTGCGGGGTATACGTAGTAACAAAGAAAACAACCAGGAGGACGCACTGACAGGTAGTATTGCGAAAAACCAGAAAAAAGGTAAAACAAAAAGAGGGAAGGCGCATGTTGCAATTAGTTACATAAACATGCAAGGGGGGCAGAAAAAAGGCAAACTGGTTAGAGATTGAGGAGCAGTTGAACAACGAACAGGTAGGCGTCTGTGCGGTTACAGAAACACACCTTAGAGACTTGGAGGAGCCACCACATATTGACAATTATGTTTGGGAAGGGTGCAATAGGATCATAGCAGAAAGGAAAGGTGGGGGGTGTAGGAATGCTAATCCACCGCGCGCTCTAAAAAAAAAAAAAAAAAAAAAAAAAAAAAAAAAAAAAAAAAAAAAAAAAGAGAGAATGTGTGATTATTTTCTGAGATCTCTGAGTTGCCACGTACACGATTCTCTTTAAAGAGGCAGGGTGACTCTCCTGGTGGTTCAGAGTCGGCGCGCTCTAGGAGAGTCCCCGGACCCTCTTAGTTCAAGGACTCTTTTGCGAAGGATCACACTACCACATCTGAGGGATTCAGACGACTCTTGCCGGTGGCACTCTTACGTGGGTAAAATGACACCCACCGAAGCGTCAAGCGACTCCACAGCTATTTTAAGCTACTCATTTGACCCTTGCTCTACTTTCGCGCGACTACTGTTGGAAATGGTGAATTATTCATTTTAAGCAACTCCAATAATACTTGCCGTTGTGCCCAGCGACTGCAAAAAAAAAAAAAAAAGTATAGTTCAATTTTAGCATTATCAGGGGTGCAACAGCCGAAATAGAATTTGTAGCAATTTTTGGAGCAGCAAAATGTTACTTTTGGAGCACTAAAATCCAAATTTGGAGCACGTTACGATGAAAAAAACATCCATTTTTTATCACGAAAGACCAAATTTCAAGCAGTATAAAAACGGCTTACATTAAAAAAAAAAAAGATTTACAAACCATTCAACATCACCTAAATCGTCCAGAGTGAACATGAGCACTGCTATTTCAATAAAAGTAGTATTTTGAACCACCCCACTGAACAAACAATGATAAAGTCCACATTAGCATTTGCCGCACCTGCCAAATCCTTTGACAGACCCTGCGAATTCAAATGTGGATCTGCCAAGCTGGCGACCTTGAAATTCCGGGGATTCGTAAAACAGGTGTAGGGGTGGCGAAAAAAAAAAAAACTGGCGCACAGTTTTGTTAGTTTTTTTTAGGGCTGCAGAAATGTCATACACTGCTCCAAATGATTGCCAGTAACTTTTATAGACGTCATCGACCTTAATAGTACTCACAATTATGCGGCGTATACACGCATGAGTAACTGAACAAAATGTGCTGTGTCCCGTGACTACTGCTAACAGCCAATACATCGCATCGCGAGGCTGCCGCAACCGTCCGAAAGCGGCGCCATCGGCGCCGAAGTACGTCAGTGAAATGCAATGCCTCTACACCCGCAGCGCCCGCAGCCCGGACTCAACACGGCTGGCATAAAATAGAACGAAATGAAAGGCATGGTTACTGTGGATTACACTTGGCCTACATTGCCGAAGCTGCAGCCACACGGATCAGTGACGGCCGGTGCAAACCAGAGCACTATGGATGGCATGGACACAACTGACGCAGCTTTGCCTCCGTTGCCGAAGTCGCAGCGACATGCGGATTCACAGTGCACCTCGGCAAGAGTGAACCCTGAATCTTCGACTGACAAGTTGCCAGATGAAGAGACCAACCGTGATAGTTCTTCAATCACTGTTAGACACACTTCGAGTGTTCGTCGGCAGGCTGAAGTCAGCGCACGCTGAGTCCGTACAACAGGTACTGGATGTTCTATGTCCAGTGCTTGCAAACCTTCAGTAGGCACCATGTCCCGACGATCTACAGTGAAACGTGATACGCCTGAAGTCCTGTGTTTACTACTATCGAACGCAGCAGTCTAGTTAAACCTCACGTGTTTTTTTATGTTCCTTTCTTTCTGCCTCTCTATCTTTTCATCCTCTAATCCCCTTCCCCCCAGTGTAGGATAGCAAACCGGACGCTCGTCTGGTTGACCTTCCTGCCTTTCCTTCGTCTTCCTCCTCCTCCTTTCACGCAGGGCACCGGTGTACCGTGGCGAAGGTGGCTTAAGCAGCGTTCTGCACGGGTTAGAACAAGAGAGAGAGAGAGAAAACTTTATTAATTTCCGGCAGATTGCGGGGCTGGGCTCCCACCTAGGAGCTAACGGAGAGACCGTGTCTCCCGGCAGCTTCCTCGGCCTGCTGGATCGTCCAGAGTTGCTTGTCCAGGCCCGAACTGAGCAGCGCAGTCCGCCAACGCGCCCGAAGGTCTTCAGTGGAGGCCGCGACCCGAGTATTGCTTATTAATGCTGGACATGCCCATAGGATATGGTCAAGAGTGGCTCTGGTGGTACAGTACTGGCATAGATTAGTGCTATAGACTGCGGGATATATGTGGTGCATGATGACGGGGTTCGCGTATGTGTGTGTTTGTAGCTGCCGCCATTGAACGGACTGGGCCCGATTTAGCTTAGGGTGAGGCGGAGGGTACTCCCGCCTTTGCAATCGATAGTGTTGAGTTATGTCATTGAATTTAGTGAGCCGATCGTCCCATTCCCATACCGCCGCAGAAAAGTCCGTTTGGGTGGCTGCTTCGTCTAACGCAGCTCGGAACGTAAGACCTCGAGCCACGTTGTGCGGCACTTCATTTGGACTGACCTCCGGGTGACCTAGGGGCGTGTGGGCAGGGAACCAAAGGATGTGCACGAATTTGTCCGCCTCGTGAATTTTGCCTGTATTAAGGATCCGCAATGCCTCTGGGGAGATTCTGCCGCTGGCATAGTTTCTAACTGCCGTTTGCGAGTCGCTGATGATATATGAGGCGTTCATGTGGGCTATGGCCATGGCGATAGCCACTTCCTCCGCCGTTTCTACGTGTCTTGTGATGATTGATGCGCTGCTTTTGCATTGTTGTGTGTGGTCTATGACAGCAGCCACGAAGCGGTGACGTTCCCGATAGCGTGCTGCATCGACAAAGACCGCCTCGTGGTTGTGACCAAAACTCTTGGACATGGCTCTGGCTCTACTGACACGTCTGCCCTTGTTGTGTTCAGGGTGCATGTTTCTTGGTATGGGTGGTACTGTGAGCTTAGCACGGATTGTGCGTGGTATGTCGTGTTTGTCTCCGTGTTGAGTGTGGTAAGAGATTCCGAGATTTTGGAGAATCTGGCGGCCTGACTTAGTCTTGGCCAATCGCTCGTATTGGGAGATTTGTTGTGCCTCGATAAGCTCCTCAAGGGTATTGTGTAAACCCAGTTGAAGGAGGAGTTCTGTGCTGGCGTTTTGAGGCAAACCTAGTGCTTGTTTGTAAATTCTCCGAATTAGGCTGTTGAGTTTTGCCTTTTCTGCAATGAACCATCGGTGGTACGCCGCCGTATAGGTGATGTGGCTGAGCACGAATGATTGGATCAGGCGGATGATGCTAGCCTCTTTCATGCCTTTGTGTTTATTGGTGATGCGCCTAATAAGTTGCATCATGTTCGATACTTTGGCATCAATGCTGCGAATTGTCTCTCCGTTTGTACCCTTACTTTCGATGACCAGTCCTAGCACTCGGATTTTATCCACGATTGGTATGGTGTGACCGTCGCTCGTAGTGAGTGTTATATCGGTGTGTGTTTGCGCTTGGTGATGTTGTTTGGGTGGTCGGCCTCTGAGTGTAGGGCGATATAGCAGTAGCTCAGACTTCTCCGCCGAGCAGGATAGTCCCGTTCCTTGTAGATACCGTTCTACTGTGTCAATCCCCTCCTGTAATATTTGTTCGATGGAGCCATCATTGCCGTCGCACACCCAGAGGGTGATGTCGTCGGCATAAACGGTGTGATGGAGTCCTTGTATGGTTTGTAGTTTTGACGGAAGGCCGATGATAGCGAGGTTAAACAACAAAGGAGAGATCACGGAACCCTGCGGGGTGCCTGCGCTTCCCATGGCTATCTCGGATGATCTGAGTGCTCCCACAGTGATTGTGGCCGTCCTGCCCGTAAGAAAGGCTCTTATATAATTATACGTGCGGGACCCCAAGTTTAGGGTGTTAATCTGATTTAGAATGGCGCTATGTGTGACAGTGTCAAAAGCCTTCTTGAGATCTAGACAAAGAATGGCCTTGGTGGAGCGTCCTGTACTGTCTATGATGTGGTGCTTGAGCTGCAGCATGGCATCCTGCGTTGAAAGATGCCAGCGGAAGCCAATCATGGTGTGCGGAAAAAGGTCGTTGTCTTCGAGGTAATTTGTTAGTCTAGCCAGGAAAGCATGCTCCATCAATTTGCCCATGCACGATGTTAAGGAGATGGGCCTAAGATTGTGAATATTCAATGGTTTGCCTGGTTTAGGAATGAGAATGACCTGGGCCTTTTTCCACTGCGGGGGCAAGGTTCCGGTGTTCCAGCAGTGATTAATGTAGTCGGTGATATGCGTGATCGACTCATCGTCAAGATTACGTAGTGTCTTGTTGGTGATGGTGTCGGGACCTGGTGCAGATTTGGTGTTAAGTTTTTGTAGGGCGGCGCGGATGTCTGCTTCGGTAAATTCTTCGTCTAGGATGGTGTTGACCTGGCCCGTATAATCAGGGTGCTGCTGAGGAGGAGCCTGAGAGATGTATTTGAGCTCTACTTCCCGAAAAAAGTCCTCCTCGGTGCCTTTGTAAGCATGAATTAGTTTGTTGATGGTTTGTCGGTGAGTGGTTTTGTTGTCTTCTGGATCGAGCAGGAAGCGGAGAAAATGCCATGTTTTACTGAGACTTAACTGCCTGTCCATTGCATTGCAGGTTTCGTCCCAGTGTTGTCGGCTTAGCTCTTTTGCATATATCTCTATCTCTCTATTGAGCAGTGCTATGCGTTTCCTGAGGTTTCTGTTGTGTTTCTGTGTCTTCCACCTCTTTTGGAGCGATTGCTTTGCCTCCCACATGTGGAGGAGCCGGCTATCGATCTCTTCGAGGTGTGCCTCGGGAGGTACAATTTGAGTGGCATTATTAACATCCTCTTTAAGGGCGTGCATCCAGTCCTCTATGTCGCTGATAGGTTGGACCTGGTTCTCACGTGATTTTCGGAACTGGGTCCAGTCTACTAACTTAAGCTGTTTTCCCGTGGGTTTACGTGGGCCGCCCTCAACGTGTACCGCGATGATGTAGTGGTCGCTGCCCAGGTCTTCTAGGGTATTCTTCCAGGTGGCTGCTGATGTGTTTCTAGTGAACGTTAGATCAGGCGTTGTGTCTTTACTGGAGCTAGTGCCCGCGCGTGTGGGTATGCTAGGGTTGGTGATGAGAGTTAAGCCCTCCTGCTGCGAGTCAAACCATAAGTCTCTACCTTTGGGAAACACGTAAGAGTATCCCCAGGCAGTATGTGGAGCGTTGAAGTCCCCCCCTATGATGATGGGATTTCTGCCGGCGATGTTGAGGGCGCGTTTAAAGAGTGTGAGAAATCTGTGCTTCTTGTGTTTGGGGTTGCTGTATATGTTTAGTATAAAAATACTTTCGTGTGTCTTGCGTTGCGGAACCAGTTCAATAAATATATTATCTATATTGGTAATTTCCGTGTCATGTTGTGTGAATGTAAGGTTTCGCCTAACTAAGGTGGTAAGGACGGTCGTCTCCCCATCGACATGTCCGATCGAGCGATAGCCTGCCAATTTAGCGAGACCGTGTGTCTCTTGCAATAGAATGATATCGGGCTTACCATTCTCCTTAAGGTACTGGTGAAGATTTGCTTGCTTGTTTGCGTAGCTTCTACAATTCCATTGCCAAATCGTGTAAAGAGGGTTTCTAGCTATGATGAGAAGTCGGGGGTAAGAATGTCGCCGGCGGTATCACGCTGAAGGCCGACGAGGGAGGTTGCTGCACACTCGCCATGGGGTCTAGTCCGCTAGGTGGCAGGGGAGTAACTATAGCCTCCATAGCGAGGAGTCGCTGTTGCAGGTTTTCATTCTGTTGCTGGCTAATCTTGGCTATATTCTCTACGCGGTCAGTAAGGGCTGAGATCAGTCGGGATGAGTTGCTCATCCACTCGTTTAACTCGTTGATTGATTGCTGGATTTCCTTCAGGACTTTCGTCTCGGGCGTCGCGCGTGTGGGTTTGTCTTCATTGACCTGGATTTCAGCTCTGCGTTTGGGAGGCGGGGGGTGTAGTGCCCTCCTCCATTTGGTCTGTGGGTGTAACAGCTAAGGGTGGCGGAGCTACTGGTCCGTTCGTTTATAACGATGTAATTCCTCTTTTAGGTATCCTGTTTTCCTCTCCTAAAACTGTCATTTTCTGGTTGCATTGAGTTAACATCTGTTTCAACTGTGCTATTTCGGCCTCTAACTTATCGAGCTTCCCTTGAGAAGCGGCCTCCTCAGACCCCGAGCGCGCCCCCCTTGACTACATCTGCCCAGCCCACCTTGAAGGGTCCTCCAGGTGCAGGCGTGCGGCTCCGAGATCTTGACCGGGACCGGGAGCGGGAACGGGAGCGGGACCTCGACCGGGACCTCGACCGGGCTTTTTTTCCGGGTTTCCGGGAGGGAGCAGGGTCTTTCCGCTCAGGGCTGATGTCGACGGGCGTTGGCTTGCTCAGGTAGTCTTCATACTGTTGTTGTCGCTCCCATCGGCGGCGTTTCACCAAGTAAGGCGTCTTGTAGCGTGCCCTGCATGCCTTGTCGGCCGTCTGGTGGTCGCCGCCGCAGAGTTGACACGTGGGCTTACATTGGTGGTCTTGCGGAGGGTTAGCCGTTCCACATCCACGGCACTGGCGGTCGTTCGGGTTTGGGCATACGTCTGCGCGGTGCCCCAGGCGACCGCACTGATAACACGTGTCTATCTGCTTGCGGTAAAGAGAGCACCGCAACAGTGCTCCGCCGTATCGGACGTACGTTGGGACGCGAAGACCAGCGAATAATACGATCACCGTCGTTGTGTTGCTGAGACGTTTTGCAGCGATAGCTGTGGGATTCTTTGACGTAATCACATTAGCTGTAATATCCCGGGCGGTATCTTCCAGAGGGATATCACGTATCACTCCTTTGGACGTACAGTCTGGTGCTGCTTCGTATGCGCTGGTAACGTACGTCTGTTTGCCGACCACAATGCGAGAGATCTTCTGGTATCTATTGGCATGCGCCTCGATGGGTGTGCTCACTACGATGATGTTTTGTTGGAAATTGGGACATATTGTGTCCTCATCTTGGGCTTCTCTCGGAATTTCAGCGGCGTGGTAAATGCTGGTCGCCAGTCGGGCGGCTCCATGGTCGGCGACTCGGAGGCCGCCTCTAGGTCGGATGATGATCTTATAGTCACCTCGGGGCAGTGGAGGCATGCGGCTTGATCTTGTTATTTGTCGCAGGCGTTGCTCGCGCTGTTTCTTGCTGTTATTATCTCGTTGAGAATCCGCACCGGGCTCCAGTGGTTGCGCACGGGCCAACTTCCTTGATCCTACGGTGCTCCATCCTGTGCTTTCTTCAAATTCTTCACGGGAAATGAATTCTCCGTCCACGGAGACCTCCATTTGTTCTCAGAAAGTCGGATGCATCAAACGCTCCGACTGGCGTTTCTCGGTGTCTGCAGAGCTAAGCCGTACTAGGCAACAGCGTCCGTAGCAGCTGCGCTGTCGGTGGCTTGGCAAGCGTTAGGCGTAGCTCTCCTGCCAGCGTGGTTGACGTGAATACGGCGGTAAAGCTGTCAAAAATCAAGCCCCCCACCTGGAACTTGGTACAGGGTGATTCCTGATGACGAGCTGAATCTGCGGGTACCAAAGTCTTGCGGGCATCCAGTGATTGCAGCTGCAAAGCATTCGTTGAAACCGGAGCCGACACGACACGCGTCCGCTCGCTCCGACGAGAGCAGCGTCCTCCGGGTTAGAACAAGGCCAGGAAATTTTCGAACACCGCTACAGCCCCCCCCCCCCCCCCCCTTCATTTTTTCTTTCACGATTGGGTTAGGTTTAGGGCACAACTTCTCGGCTCGCTTGCAAGGTGCGTTTGACCAGATAAAGTAACAACGGCGCGTGCCCGTTGGCCCGGCGACGGGCCAACGGGCACGGGCAGCTTTAGTTGCTAACATGCCACAGCCGCGTTTGCTGACTAGGAAATTCATATTTCCCGCGAAGCGTTAGTGGCTACGGCAAGGCATTTTTGTCTTGAAGTTGCGTCGTTCCCGCCGATAGGTGTCCGCTGCGGTCAGTGGACAGATGGGTGCGCGGCGTTATTACTTTATCTTCATGGTTGACCGCGTCTCGCAAGTGTCCTGACCTATATAATGACCGTGGTTTAGCGTTAGGGTCTGCGCGTGTGGGTTGATTGATGACGGAAACTGCAGGTGGCCAACGTGGGCTCCATTTCTCGCTGAAGTGAGCGCAACTGAGAAAATTTTGAGGCTGGTCGGGCATTTTCGCGCAGCGTGGCGCAATTTCCGCCTATTTCATGGTTTCGGCGCAGCTCGGCGCAAAAACAGGGAATTGTATCAACTTGGCGCAATTGGCGCAGCTGTTGCAACCCTGCATTATTTTAATAAAACTCGTCAAGACAACACACCGTTTCCAGCAGAGTAAATAGAAGGCGCGGAAAGATGGTCTGTGATTTACAATGAAGCAGTTGAGGTATTCCTCATTTACATGCTTCTATGAGTATAGCCAACCAAAATATGTGACTGTGATGTGCGTAGTGTCATGCCGTGCAAAATAAAAGTGCAGATATTGGCATCATGTTTCCATATTTATTCCTTATGATTATGAATCAAAAAGTCATGAATGCTGGAGGAATCAGACTTGTGACTTGCTATGTAGTCGCTCCTGGTCAGCGTGAGCAGCCATGAAAAATGGTGCCTGAAAAGAAGAACGTGATATCATGATGAGAAAACGGAAGCGTAGTAAGATTTTGCAAAACCTACACAATAAATGATTTACACAGACATAATGAAGCCTCACAACAAAACAACAAATGCAAGCAGGCGTGGTAAGGAACCATGTTTTTTTGCCGTTACCATGTAGAACACAACTTCCAAACAGTAGCTTTTGTAACATGTCACTTAGTGACAAACTTGCAGAACATGATGATGTGAGCTTCTTTTATAAACAAACGCAATTGCTTTAGGCTCCTCTGCGTGGGTGCCACTCACCACTTTTCCTACGTCGGCTTGTCCAACCAAAGGAAATGTAGGACCGACTGCCTCGTTGACAGCGCGAACGCCGTCGTTCATTTTCCCATCACTAGTGGTGAGGCGCCAGACCATAGCGGCACCTTCGTTTCACCGAGTGTGGCTGTCAACTGGAGTGAAGAGGCTGGATAAGCGATCCGGAATTCAGGAAATAACCAAACCACAGACTCACAAAGACTGATTAGTTTTATTTAAACCATCCTTTGCCCAGCACACCGTTACTGTACACACATCTGACACGAGTGTATCGTTTTAAATAATTTCGCAACAAAAACACATTTTCACGTAAAAGAAGGCGGGGAACTCGTTTCGCAATAGGCACTGGCTATGCACAAATGAAAGTACTTCTTTTCTGAGAAATCGCTTCAAAATTTGCTTTCTGAATAAGCCCGGCTTTGCGCCGGCATATTCCGACAACCAGGCGCATCCTCCGGCAGCCAGGGGCACGCCGTGAGCGGTTACTGACCGCGTGGTTTAGAAACGTAACCCATTTTTATGTACAACACATGCGAGTACGAACGCCCGAACGACACCAACGCGCGCGAACGCCAGCCGTCTATGTTGACATCCGGCATGGCATACGCTAGAATTACCGCGCACAGCTCCCACAGACACCTGTACCCACTAGATTCTGTTATAACGCCGAACGTCATCGCACATGTAGGCAAAGCACGAGAACAGCAAACAAAAACGAGGGAAAAGAGCGCACGGCGGCGGCCGCAAAAAGGTGCACCGTCGAAAGCCTAGAACTTTTCCCGTTACTGGCGAGGCGTGTCCTAAACATTTAAGTGACTACCGCGTACATGCTGGAAGCATCGTACTATATCTGCCCCTCATACTACTGTCTTTAAGCCAACAAAAATCATTACATACTGTGCGTCTAAGTGTCCTGTACACATTTTTTTTTCACGTTTCCACGCGAAGAAGCACGCTGCACACTCGTGTATCGATGGAAATATTATGACGTAGACTAAAGCGCATCTCAAAACGATATCAAGCACCTTCAGCAGTGCAGACACAACGTGCGATCAGCAAGTAATCGCCCTCGATAAGCGATTGTATCACTCACTTTATGAGTGATGCAACCACTTACACAACAATGCGCGTAGCGGTCTTATCTTGTTAAGTGACGGTTTTAATTGGACATCTGCAACAGCCCCGCGGACGCAGGCTACGGTTGAATATGGCTGGCAGCCTACGTCTGCATAGCTTCTGCAGACGCCCAGATAAAGCTGTGTAATTAGTACCTACGAAAGCAGTACACTCACCGTTAACAGGCGCACGTTGTCCGTGTCCGCAGCTCCATGAATATTCCTGACTCCAAGCGTTACTTCGAGCACGGAGCCTGGCGTGACCGCCATCGAAGATGCCCATGTTCGCTCGAACTCTAAACTACAAGACACGCGAGACGCGACTAGAGTCTAGCGCAACCAACGCAACGCATTCCAAAAGACGGAGCAGGCCGAGGCAGGCAAAGGCGCCGCGAGCGGCCGCCGGCGGCCGCCTCCCCGGACCGGAGCGAGGGGCGGACCCCCCACAACGGCGCCGAACGGCAAACGCGCGATATGTATGGCGTATACGGCGGCGCCTTCATCACGGAAGCCAATGGAAGCGTGCTTCACGAGAGTGCTAGGACTCCCCTGGAAAGGCCAACTCTCTTTTTCTGCATCTACCATCCAAAAGCGGTCAAATGAATACCCAAAGAGAGTCATCGTGTCGTGACCCTCTCTTTCGTCTTCTTTTTCTTAGCGTGAACTTAAAAAAAAAGAAAAAAAAGACGAAATAGTTTTTTTTCTTTATTTGACGAGCCTAGTGGCACACTTGTCACCGCCGCGTTATAAAGGGGACGCTCATAACATCCATCCATAAATCCATCCACAAGGTGAGTTTCCCAGTATCGATCTTAAAGACGCACGCTGTGTTTGGAAAAGGCCTTCGACGTCATCGGGAGAGGAAAATGCGAAAGGGGACGTTTCTTGGCGTCGTCTGCTCGAGTTTTGAACTTTGAATACTAATAATTAACATCAGCTTTTGTGCATCAATTTTCGTATTTTTTTTTTTGAGTTCGTCTCGGCATTTATTACTAGACGCGTTCTAGCGCTAAATAAGGCATTCGCAAAACCGTCGCAGGGCCCCTTTAAGCTTTACACGGTGAGTATAAATGTCTTCATTTTTCTTCACGTTCTTTTGCTTATCCCTAAGGGTGCTTTATTTCATCAGCTAATTGATCTTGCCCTGCAAACAATTACTTAATGATTTCCACGAACGACGGGTCTTGATTAGTCTCCATATCGCTATACAATGTGAGCGCACACACAGAATCATAGGTCGGCAGAAAACGTGGAGGTGCCTCAGACTCACTCATGAAATATGTTTTGTCCTTAGGGCTCACTCGGACTCAAACTCACAAAAATTTTCCTGAAGCGGACTCACTACGACTCAGGTTCACTAAATTTTTTTTTCAAAAGGCCTCACTCGGACTCAAACTCACCATAACAATACTCACTCGGACTCACTGAGGCTCAGATTCACGGCTTGATCTGAGTCTGAGTGACTCTGGTGAGCCGACTCATGAGACCGTTAGAGAATATTTAGCTTTTTCGACCTTTGTGTCAGTGCTCTTTAACTGCAATATCCCGCATAATCGGTGCTCTACTTCGCACATTTTGGTTTCGTATCTTTAAAATATGACTTATGAGGGGCTGCAATCCAGTAACGACGTTTTTATTGAATGAAATGGCTAAGAGATACTTCTATCAAGAATCTCCCGTGAGAGAGATTTGGGAGGAGGTGGAGAGGTCAAGGCTCGTCGCCCGCCCGTACATGACGCCTCTGATTCATAAGTCTGCAAAAAATGTGGAGCTCACTCAGACTCACTCATGAAATATATTTTGCTATTAGGGCTCACTCGGACTCAGAATCACCACCTTAAGCGGACGCACTCGGGCTCGGAATCATTCATTTTCTTTTTTCAGCCGGACTCACTTGTACTCAAACTCACAAAAATAGTACTTCCTCGGACTCACTCAGAATCATACTCACGGCTGATCTGAGTTTGAGTGAGTCTAAGTGAGTTGACTCATGAGTCCGTTAGCGTAGAATGAGCATTTTCGACCACGGTGTCAGTGCTCTTTACCACCAATATCTCGTATAATCTGTGCTTTATTGGCGCCTTTTGGTATCATGCCTTCAAATACGAGTGATCAGTGGTTGCAATGCAGTAACGACATTTTTATTGAAAGATATGACTCACGCGAGAGATTCTTGTCAAGAACTTCCGGTGAAAAAGTTTTCGGGGGAGGTCAGAACTCGCGCCTCGGATTAGTAAATATTGAGGTGGCGTATGAATGCTAGAGCGCTGAAGTATGTGAGTAGACGTGAGTATAACCATGAGTTGACAAAAGGCTAATAGTAATGCTGAAGTTGAGTAGGTAGGACCATAGGTCAGCAAGAAAATGTGGAGCTCACTCAGACTCACTGAAGAAATATATTTTTCCCTTATAGCTCACTCGGACTCAGACTCACCGAAAGTTTCCTCAATCAGACTCGCTCGGGCTCAGATTCACCAAAATTTTTCTCAAGCGGACTCACTCGGACTCAAACTCACGAGAATATTACTTAACCGGACTCAGACTCAAACTCACGGCTGATCAGAGCCTGGATGAGTCTAAGTGAGTCGACTCACGAGTGAGTTTGTCGACCAATGAGGCAAAGTGGCACATGACAAAGACGTGCACCAGCCTGACGAGGTTGTCTTCCCCAAGTCGTTGTTGCCGGTTGGCAACCCTTCTTATCAGTCTGGTAACATTGTCCATTTTCCAAGCGTGTCCCGTTACCGTCAAGTTATTGGAGTCATTCGATTCGATCGTCATACCCAAAACCCGGCGGGATTCCACCCTCGGGATGAAGCAGCCCTCGCCTCTCCTAAGAGGGATGCTGACGCACTGTAGTGGCTCCCAAGCTTTCGGTTTAGGGCCCCTGCGTTTGGGCCTGTACAGCAAGAGTTCTGGTTTCCGCGACGAGCACGGACGAAAAGTCGGTTTTAAGTAGTTCTCCGTGACCTCAATAGCTTCCTGTAGCACATCCGCTATTCGTCCATCGCTGCCTCCAGTGCAACGTATGGTACAACGTCTGCATAAATGGTTGGGTAATTCCAATGACTCTGGACAGTCTTTTAGACAGACCGATCACGGCGAAGTTAAAGAGGGTCTGGGATAAGACTGACCCTTGTGGCGCCCTCCGAAGCCAAGTCTGACCGGGTCCGAACCGAGGTCGCCCACCTTGAGAATAGCCTCTCTGTCCGTCAGGAATGATTTCGTGTCGTCGGGGAAGCGCTCGCCAAGCTTGAGGCTCGAGAGTGGTGGAGAACGTTGTCGAATGCCCTCTTCAAGTCCAGTCTCAGGATGGCTCTTATGTCCCTTGTGTTGTGATCGATGACGGTTTTTGATGAGCTTCATGGCGTCTTGCGCCGAGAGGCCCGCCCTGAAGCCTATCATGTGGGGGGTAAATGGCGCGGTCCTCTACGTATCAGGAAACCCTGATCAGGCCGGCGTTTTCGGCCGCCTTACCCACGCACGATGGTAAGCAGGATGGGCCTGACGTTGCCGCGGCCAAGAGGTTTGCTCGGATTGCGGATGAGGATAGTGGTGGCCGTCTTCCACATCTCCGGGAGTCTACCACTTCTTCACGCCTGGCTGATGACATCCGTCAGGAACTCCACCGACTTGTCATCCAAGTTTCTCAAGGCGTTCTTCATGATCTTATCTGTACCCGGGCCCAGACCTGCCGTTTAGGTCGCGCATTGACTATTTTGTAAACGCAGACTAACAACACAGTGGAGAACGGCACCATTTGGTGCCGTCTTCCAATTGTTAGTCTGCGTTCGTCCTGTCTGCTTCTATTCTGGTGTCTCGTTTCTAGCACAGTTTAAGTTTACAAAATATTAGGTTAACTAACTAGCCCCCTAACACACGCTTCTCGAGTGCTTTGCCTGTCGGATCTCCTCGAATCGAAATTCCGCGTCCAGTTCCGTTTAAGCCTCCCCCCCCCCCCCCCTTATAATCAGGAGTCAGAGGGACGTTGAACAATAGCCCTCGTCGGGTGCCAGTCGTCGTATTGTGTGCGCGCCGCAAATCTTCTGTGACGCAACGAATCTTCTGCGACGATACGAACGTATCTTAAAAGCAACGTTCACCTCTATTAATAACCTCTCAGAAGTGCCCACGTATACAGGACAAACTACAAGAACATCTCGCGCGTTCAGATTTGATGTTATGGGTCCCTTAATGCTTAAAATGTACATTTGAAGCAATAAACTGATGAAACCTTAGGTGTCCTCGTAGGTGATGCAAGACAAAATGCACTAAAGTGGTAAAAAGCTGTCAGTAAAATTACACCATCTCCCGCTAAAGGGGACCATGAGGCGATGCGAAGCAGCATGGGGGGGTGCACACCGCGTTTACATCGGTTTGACTAGGTGTTTCCGTTAATGTTGCGTATTTAGTGTTATTGTTTCTGTTGTGTTTATGTTCTTATGTTGTTGTTAACGTAGACACCTAGTGTCTACATTAACACCGTGCGCCGCACGGTGTGCGGCGTAGCCGGCGCAGTGACTGAGCGTGTGTACGACCTAACGCGAGCCTTTTATCTAAACGAGGAGGGGGGAATGTGGGGAGAGGGAGGTTGGCTACGGCGCAGTCACAGAGGTTAGCTGGTCTGTGAAGAGGAGGTGTGTGGAGAGGGTCTGCGCATGCGCAGTAAGGGTGGTCACGCCGCACACCGGATTGAACTCCGCCATAAGCTGCTTCGCATCTAATACGTGATTCCTCATGTAAGTCGAGTGGAGGCACTGCGTTTGCACCGTCGTCCGTAGTAAGTATCGGGGCGGCCGCGCATTGCCCGAGCAGATGAGGAGCAGCGCGCTTATGAAGAACGGCGACAGGAGCAGCGACGGCAGTGCACACGTCACTTCCGCTGGTCGCCCAACTTCGCAGAGTGAAATGGTGCCGAGTTCCTCTCGTTAGCATTACAAGTAAAAAGGTGAGTTTTGCTCAGAAAGAACGCAGAACGATCCAGTAGGGCAGCGTACTGGTCGAGATGTTTCTCAGGGAGATTGCAAATTTTCAGCTGCCCCCACAACGCTCGCGTACATTCATTATGTGCAGAGTGCTACATATCAGCGCGAGAATCTTAAAATATCGACAGACTGTAGTTTGACGGACATGAAAGAAGAAAATGAAAGATTAACGTGATGAGTCACGCAGCTATTTGAGCGTTTATACTCCTGCATTATCAAATCATGAATGGTAGTCCACCACTATCCCTCAAGAAAAAGGTATATAACAGCTGCATCTTACCGGTACTTACCTACGGAGCAGAAACCTGGAGACTTACAGGGAGGGTTAAACTTAAACTGCGGACGACGCAGCGAGCGATGGAAAGGAAAATGATGGGTGTAACCTTAAGAGACATGGAAGAGAGCAGAGTGGGTCAGGGAACAAACGGGGGTTAAGGATATCATAATTGAAATCAAGAAGAAGAAATGGATATGGGCCGGGCACGTAGCACGTCGGCAGTATAACCGCTGGTCATTAAGGGTAACTGACTGGATTCCAAGAGATGGCAAACGCGTGAGGGGGGAGACAGAAAATTAGGTGGGTAGATGAGATTAAGTTTGCAGGTATAACGTGGCAGCAGAAAGCACAGGACCGGGTTGATTGGCGAAACATGGGAGAGGCCTTTATCCTGCAGTGGGCGTAGACAGGCTGATGATGATGATGATGATGATGATGACTCCTGCAGAAAATTTACTGGAGAGTCAAGTTCGTTAATATGTCAACTCGCGAGCTCGCGATGCAAGCAACAGAAATAATGTTTCCATAGAACGTTAGTCTACGAACGAAATAAAAATGGGTTATGAGCACCGGACGTAGGCTACGGGGGTTGTGAACCCGATTGCGCAATTGTACCTCTTAACATATTTCACGTGGACAGTTACACGGGCGACCACTTGCTGTCTTTTTTTCTGCGAATTTAGTGGCTACATCAATAATTCGCGGGAAGCTCCCAGATACGTCACAGCCGCCGGAGCAACGGGCGCCGAAACACGCCGCAGCTCGTTATAGAGTCCGCGATCACGCGGTTTGCAGCAGCAGCAGCTGTACCACGATCTTTCATTTTGTCGTTTGAGCGAAAATAAACGCATATTGCTCAGTTGTTTATACCACCTTTTGCCACCCGTAATAAAACAGGATAGAATGTTCAGTATATTTTTTGTAAGCGACAGAAAAAAAAATAATAACGGGTATAAAGCGAACCTCGCACTCTGTGCAAAGGGGAAAAAAAAACTGCATGCGTAGTGTCGAACAGTTTTCACTAGTTGTGCAGCAACGCAGTCGAGGTCGGCTAGCAGGCTCGCTTCGCGCGGAAAGGTGAGATGTCTGTACTTATACGTTATGCGAGGGTGTCCTGGCTCCCGGCCAGCTCTTGCTTTGCATTTCAAACGAATGGCGAAGACTACTATTCTCGTGCGTGACGCGTCAAAACCACGGTGTGGTTCTGAGCAACGCTGCCATGCGGGACACCGTCTTCGTTTTTACTCTCTGGGGTTGTTCAGCGTGCACCTACACGCGTCTAAGTACAAGTGCGTTTTTTAAGGGGCGAAGCTCCTTAGGGTGTGGGTCTGTCCCTCCTCTGTAGTCGTAGTTGTAGTAGGTAGGTAGGTAGGTCGCCACGTGTAGTGGAATGTACCCACTCCACGTGATAAAGATGACGATGACGCAGTATAGTGGAATGTACCCACTACACGTGATAACGATGAAGTATAAGCGCGTTCCAGTATAGTGGAATGTACCCACTACACGTGATAAAGATGACGATGACGCAGTATAGTGGAATGATGAAAGGGAAAATTGACAACCACCCGTTTGTAGCACAAAGCCACAAGGAAATCCGTACGGATTTTCAATTTTCCCTTTCATCACCCTTTCACAACCCTTCCGCCACCTTGCGGGTTTCCGCAGAACTCATTTGCAGTATAGTGGAATGTACTCACTACACGTGATAACGATGAAGTATAAGCGCGTTCCAGTATAGTAGAATGTACCCACTACACGTGATAACGATGACGATGACGCTGATGACCATGAAGTATAAGCGCGTTCCAGACCACACATTCTCTTTCTGCCATGGATGAAAACGATCGAGCTTCGCCCACTCATCATCGTTCACTTCGTGGATATGGACGTGATTTTTTTTTGCATTGTGTGTCATCGAAATGCGGACGCCTTGAGTCCAGGGTTGCCAGATCCTCGAAGAGAAAAAGAGCCACAAAATTCAGCAAAGTAGCCAAAACAGTAGCCAAATGCCAGCCGTTATTTTATTTTGGAGCCAGAAAAGTAGCCAAACGTGATTTCAGTTTAGCTGAATTATCACCATGTTCTGACACAAAAAAAAATACAAAAATATACATCATAGGAATGTTTATCACATCACAATAGAGTAAAAAAAAGACCACGGGACTTCCTGGAGGAGACATTCATATTCGAAAATTGGCCATTAATGCTGCACCGACAGTCAAGTGTACGTATTAGAGTTAACTTTTGCCAGCATGCCCCGCGACACTGTAAATTTAGAGCGTGTAACACCTCTCAGACGTAGTCCAAATTTGATCCTGATGATCGGGATGAGAAGTTCGTGCGACTAACACTCGTTCTGCTTCTGCGTTAGGTATGGGGAGAACAAGGAGTTTCATTGCGCCGTCTGCAGTGTCTTGCATAGAACTAGCACTTGAAGCATCCCAGTAGGTGTATATATTGGTCCAGAATTTTATTGCTGGCATGTACTCACATCCTCAACTGGACGAAAGTGCCGTACTTGCTCCTTAATGCGGTGCTCGGGGCGACCAAATACGTCTTTTGGCAAGGTTTTCAAAGGCGTTCATCGCGTTCGGCCCCAAAACAGATGACGCGCTCTGCAGTCTGCAGCCAGAGTTAGTGAAAAACAAGACCGGCAGGGCTCTTCGCATTCGTCGCCTCTTCCTTGGGCGTTGCGACGTTAACATTGCGTTGAGGTGGTGGCCACACGTCAGACGATGAGCCCTGATTTGGCCTATATTAGCCTATATTAGCTGTTGATGCCAGTGCGAGAACAATAGCCAAAAAGTAGCCAAATAGCCAACGTCAATTTTTTGTCGCCACGGCCTTTTAAAAGTAGCGAATCTGGCGTAAAGTAGCCAGATCTGGCAACCCTGCTTGAGTCGAACATGCACACTTTTGCTTATACAGCAAAAACTCGTTAATTTGACGACCGTTAATCCGGAAAATCGGATAATTCGGACGCGTTCTGTGGTAGCGCGAAGCCTACGTATTGTTCAGTGGCATCAAACTCTCTTAATACGGTCATATTTGGCCTCAACCCGGTTAATGCGGACGATTATCGGAGCACGCCGAGCACGAAGCGCCGCGAAATGTTCGACGCAGAGAAGCGAAAACGGCGTTCGCAGTCAACCAAAAAGAGGCGGCGCAGTCTACATCGCCATCGTCATCAGCGCGAACCGCACGGTATAACGCCGGTAACGACGTTTCGGTCAATTTCTGGTTGGCGCGTGTCGTGCTAGTCAGGAGAGGGGGGTCTTGAGACGCGGTCACATTGTGAACAATTACTGCTTTCACACTTGTCTTTTGCAAAATAAGTACAGGATTTGCGTATTCATAAAAAAAAAAATGAGAGTGCATAGTTGAAACAGGCATTTATTAATTGTTTACTTGGTACTTTCGATAATACAGAATTCTGTTAATTCGGACATTTTCTTCGCTCGAGTGAAATCCGAATTAACGATGTTTACTTCTATCTTGCCTCTATCTTGCCGTGCCCGCAGTTATGTTTTGGTTGTTAACTCACTTTTTATAGACCTCGTATTTAACCCTTCTTACACAATGCCTGTTAGGTATATACGTAAATAAATGAATCGATAGATAGATAGATAGATAGATAGATAGATAGATAGATAGATAGATAGATAGATAGATAGATAGATAGATAGATAGATAGATAGATAGATAGATAGATAGATAGATAGATAGATAGATAGATAGATGAATAAATAAATAAATAAATTGGAGGTGAATCTAATCCTTGACTTTGGTGTGTGGTATAGGCACTTACGTGTCAGCCTTCTGTGAACGACGCAGCTGAGGAATGGGTAAAAATAATAATCTATATAAGGGGGGCAAACCATACACACAGTGGTAGTGGCGAGTACGGTAATCTGTCGCCGAGAATCCAGTCTGCAGATTAAACGCGTCGGCTGCATATTTTATTTAGTTAACTACAGCGCTCACATAGGCATTACAGTGGGGGGGGGAGGGGAGTTTCCAGAAAATGAACAAACATGAAAATTGCAGGTTTTCATAAATTTGTGCCAATGAAAAATGTAGATTACTCTACGCGAGTAATTATTCTACAGATTACTCTACAGCCACGTCACAAATGTCCTATGTATTGGGAAAAGAGGTAGAAAAAGCAGAAAGCACAGTCATAATAGTTAACGACAATGCGAAGAATAACCACAACAAAGTTTAAGTGTAAGGCGCGAAGACGACAACGGGCAGATAGTACACACACACAGAGCGCCACTTCCAACAATGTTTATTTCGAAATGAGCCCAGGTATATATTGTAGCGGCTTTTGTCACACCAGACGGGCTCTATCACTTCAATCGCATGCTGTTCGGACTTTCCAACGCCCCAGCGACGTTCCAACGTCTCATGGACAAAGTTTTGGGCCATCTTAAGTGGGCTATGGCACTCGTATACCTCGACGACGTCATAGTATATGCCTCAACGTTTCGACGAACATCAGCATCGCCTGGAATTGGTTCTGCAGGCATTATCGTCAGCTGGCCTCCGGTTGAAACCTAAGAAGTATTTCTTTGGATTTCACGAAGTCACGTATTTAGGCCACGTCGTAAACCAAAGAGGTGTTGCGCCTGACCCGGAAAAGCTCCGTGCTTTAGCTTCTTATAAAGACCCTTGCACAGCCAAGGAACTCAAGAGCTTCATGGGGTTTGCCTCATATTTTCGGCGCTTTGTCAAAGACTTCGACAGTCGTAGCGCTCCTCTGACCGCTTTATTAAAGAAGAACACTCAGTGGACGTGAGGACCGCAGCAGCAGGCCGCCTTCAATAACATCAAGCAAGGCTTTGCTGCAGCCACCCACACTTGCCCATTACGATGAATCGGCTTCTGTTGTCTTGCACACGGACGCCAGCCAATTTGGACTTGGTGCAGTACTTCTGCAAGAAGATTCCACTGGCGAGCAGCGGGTGTTGTCGTATGCTAGCCGCCAGCTCTCAGATGTGGAACAACGTCGTCACTCGTCAGAGCTGGAGTGTCTGGCTGTCATCTGGGCCGTCCAGAAGTTTGGGCCCTATTTGTATGGCCGCCACTTTACAGTCGTCACTGACAACAATGCATTAGTCTGGCTACAGTCTTCGACCAACTTGACACCAAAGATGGCCCGCTGGTCGCTCCAACTGCAAGAATACGACTTCACCATTGTACACAGAAGTGGTGCGTCACATCAAGATGCCGACTTTTCGCCGCGTTATCCGGCATCTGTCAGCATTGTTGGTGACCTACGAAGTGCACAAGTTCGTGACCCGGAGCTCCTCTCAATCGTAAACATCCTTCGCTTTGGCAGCACTGACCAATCCAGTTCACGTTATGAAAGACTACGGCGCTATTACAAAGTGGAAAACGGCTTGCTTCATCACGTTAGGCGCACCAGGCGAGGCTCGACCCTGTGGCTACCTGCAGTGCCTCCATCTATTCGTCCCCAATTACTGAAAGCCCTCCATGACGTAGCTACAGCAGGCCACCTCGGGTGTTCGAAAACATATGCCAGAGTGTCCGAGCGGTTTTGGTGGCAGAACATGTACCAGGAGGTGAAAGCTTACGTCGCGGCATGCCCAACTTGCCAATTCCGCAAAGTATCTACCACCGCTACAAGAACTCCAGTGCAGCCTATTGAGCCACCTACTGGTCCATTTGGAGTGATAGGAATGGACCACATCGGCCCTTTCCCGAAGACGAAGAACGGCAACAGGTACATCCTCGTCGCCGTCGATCACTTCACGAAGTGGATCGAAGCCGAATCGGTACCCGATACGAATGCTGAACATGCCGTTAATTTCGTACGGACCAAACTGGTGACGCGGCATGGCACTCCCAAGCGCTTGCTCACGGACCGCGGAAGTTCTTTCATGTCACGAGAGTTTGAAACTGCTTTGACATCGTACGGAATACACCACGTCACTACATCTGTGAACCACCCGCAATGCAACGGCCTCGTTGAGCGGGTAAATCACACTCTTACTGATGTGCTGGCGTCGTACGTGAAGAAAACACACACCAACTGGGACTGTTTTTTACCCGGTGCTGTATTTGCCCTCAACACAGAAAAGCGAGAAACCACGCAGGAGACTCCATTTTCACTTGTTTACGGACGAACGCCATCAATTCCCCTTGACTCCCAGCTTGGCATCAAGTGGAATGGCCTTATTGATTCTGCACATACGATTGCTCAGCGCCGCCTACAAGCCAGGCAACACACGGTTGACCCCACGGCCCGTATCCAAGCAACCAGTGCCACGAACCGTCGTCCACCTCCTTCCTATAAGTCAGGAGACATTGTTTTGGTTAGACGCACAGTACGCCTTCCCGGACGCGCTACAAAGTTTTTACCACGATTCAAAGGCCCTTACCGCGTCGTATGTCGCTTAGGGCCCGTCACTTACCGCCTTGAAGACTTACCCGAAAATCGACCAGCCGGGACACACCACATCTTTCCGGAGCACGTCTCCAACATGAAACGGTACTTTATATGAAGAACTCGACCACTGCATTACACGGTCAACCCAATGGCACGGGCCAAACGGACACACGCAGGATGAAGCAGCAGTTTACTTGGGACATTTTACAAGGCACCATCCAACTCAGTAAAGACATTTTTACACCGCCTTCCTTCTTCCCCCCCCCCCCCCCTACCCCGGTGGAAAGATGTTAGGAGGTAATAGTGGGGTATGGGCTCGGAGGAGGAGCAGTGAAGAACGAGACAGAAGAAGCTGGATGATGGCAACCAGTTTCTTCGCAACTTTCCCCAGACATAATTGCTATTCAAGAAACCTGGCTTACAGATGGACAAAAGTTTTACCTAGGAAATTACCGAGTATTTCGTTTGGATCGACCTGGCAGAGGTGGTGGACTGGCATTCTTAATATCAAATAAGTTTAGTCACAGAGCCAAGATATCGTATCAGTCTATGGCTACTGATTATGAAATCTTGGTGTTAGATGTAACATTGCCAAACTGCTCTCCTTTTTCTTTTGTTAATGCATACTTCCCGGCAGGAGTACAGGACACGAGATGCCTAGATATCATGATAGCCTCCTGCAGAAAGGATATATTACTGACTGGTGATTTTAATTCTCACCACGTGTCTTGGGGTTTTAGAACAGATATAAGTGGAAGACGCTTGTGGGAATGGACTCTAGACAATAATTTATATTGTTTGAATACAGGAGTCGCTACATTTGTCAGAGGTCAATCTAAGTCGGCGATAGATTTGACTTTTTCCAGCTCTTCCTTAAGTATATCCTTGTGGAATACATTAGACTGCGCTTCAAACAGTGACCACCTTCCTATTAGTTCCGAAATTAACTTCCCGAGGATATCTCTCACCGGAAAGGTTGGCTCATTCGTAAATTATGGTAAATTACAAAAAGACTTAAAGGCTACCTTGACTCCTCGCAAGGACATGCAGGAAGATATTAGAGCAATGAGCCTGTGTGCGGTATTGAAAAGAGCATTAAAAAATTCAACTTTTGCATTGAGCTCGACCACAGAAGGATCTTTTAGCCCATGGTGGAATGCAGAATGTATGAGGGGTTATAGAAGACGAAGAGCGGCGTGGAAACAACTTCTACATAACCAGTCCCCCAAAAATTGGTGTGACTACAAATACATGGCAGCAGATTTTAAGCGCACTGTACGCAAAGAGAAAGATGACTATGATATTAACAAATTTAATTATCTTTCTAAGTCAAAAAATAACAAGGCGCTTTTTAGATTTTTACGATCTAGAAAGTTGATACCACCATGCGAAAATATTGATTCGACAATTCTCTCTCCTCGCGAACTCTCTGAATTATTAGAAAATATCGCTAAAGGATTAGAAGATAGGTTCACGTCAACTATGCCTATGCACGTTGTAAACCCAATGGTAGGCGAGGAATTCAGTGAGGTTACATTAACAGAACTGGCGGATGTAGTAAGGAATTTACCTTCTGCAGCACCAGGGCCAGATGGGGTGACCACTACAATAATTAAAGTGTTGTACAAAATTTCGCCGCATGAAATCCGTAACATGGTTAATTATTCGTTGAAAAATTCTTGGATACCCGCAGACTGGAAGCTTTCCAAAATAATTCCGATAGTGAAAAAACAGGGAGTCGGGTTTGCGCTTGACAATATAAGGCCAATTTCACTCACGTCTAACCTGATTAAACTGATAGAAAGAGTTTTGAACGCACGAATAATAAAATATATTGATGACCACTCCATACTTAACCCGAGTCAGATTGGCTTCAGATCTGGGTGCTCCATATGGTGTGCGCATGTGGACTTGGAGAGTCGCATACAGCTGGCTAGGAGCCGACGAGAATATTGCGCGATAGTGTCCCTAGATTTAGCGAAGGCGTACGATAAGGTGGAGCATATAATTCTGATACAACAGATGGAATGTTATCAATTTCCAACCTACATAACAGCATGGGTTGCAGAGTTTTTAAAGGAAAGAGAATTTTATTGCTTTCAAGGGGGGATGTTCTTCTAACAGATATAAGCAAAAACGTGGTGTTCCACAGGGGTCAGGGCTATCGCCTGTGTTGTTTAATATTTTCATGAGCTCCATTCCAACTCATCGCGATATTCAATTATACGTGTATGCGGACGACATTGCGTTCTTCGCATCAAATAGTGATCTGCACTCACTTTACCAGACATTACAAAATTATATAAATATGTTAGAAGCATGGCTTGAGGATATTCATATGACGTTAAATGTCAACAAAAGCGCGCTTCTCGCGTTTTCGTTTAGGGACCCGGTCAACATCTCACTAATGTATGGTCAAGAAACCACTCCCCAAGTTGATACCCTTAAATACTTAGGCATCATATATAATGGAACATTAAAGTGGAGAAGTCACATTGAACAAATTGGCTCTAAGGCAACAAGAGCCATGGGGTGGCTGCGTAAGCTTACAAACAGGAAAACGGGGTTGCGAAGAAATACATTGATAATGATTTATAAAATGTATGTACGGCCTATTATGGAATTCGGGTGCATATTATTTTCTGGGAGCGCGACTTATAAAATGAGACCCTTAATACTACTAGAAAGGGAAGCGTTGCGATTGTGCTTAGGACTTCCCAAGTATGTGGCAAATAATGTGTTGTATATCGAAGCGAGAATACCATCTTTGATGAGCAGATTCAAGATACTTACAGTTCAAACCTTTTTAAACATATATAATTCGCCTCAGAGTCAGTTACTTTATGTTTTTATGAAAGATCCGAGCTTATTTTTTGGAAAACAGTGGTCGCGATTACACACCCCACAGATTATATTCGTTCAGGCGCTGCTAGAACCATTGAAAGTAAAAATTAAAGATATTGGCTCAACACGCACAATTAATTCAAATCTTCACATTGAATTTGATGATATTTTTCCTCCGAAAGCGAAACAAATGTCATCACGGTATTTAAATGATCAGCTCCAAGATTACATTGACCACTTGACAAATAACAATATAATTGCGACTGATGCATCCGTATTAAACGAAAAGGCTGGGGTAGGCATCTTCTCTCCTTCTCTTGACTGGTCTTTTCTTGTTCGACTCCCCGATTACACACCTATATTCATTGCAGAATTATTTGGTATTGTTCTGGCTCTACGAAAACTTCCTTCAAGCGAATCAGAAGCAGTTATAATTACAGATGCTCTTTCAGTATGTTCTGCGCTTTCTTCGGCAACAAACTTACCGCTCAGTAATATGTTTCAACATTTAATACCGACAAATCTGCGAAAAATTCAGTTGCTATGGGTACCAGGGCACTGCGGAATATATCTGAATGAGATGGCGGACTCATTAGCCAAACTATCTCTAAGCGGACCCATAACACCAATTATACCCGATATGGCTTACGCGACAGCAATAAGATTTCGAAGTGCGTGTCTGCATAATGAAAGAGGTAAAATTTCATTAGATCAAGTCAGCGACTTCGCACATCTAAGATTCTGCTGGAATAAGGAGTGGTGTGTATCACGGCAAGTAGAAGTTACTTTCTCCAGGCTACGCTGCAGAATTCCTCAGTTGAATTATTACTTACACAAAGCTGGACTCAGTGCTTCACCATTATGCCAGTTTTGTGGTGAAATAGAGACAATAGAACATTACTTTTTATTCTGTCACCGGTATTCTAAACAGAGAAAGAGATACCTCGTAGCTCCCCTTCAAAAGTTAGGATTACAAATCAATGCTGCACTAATTTTATCATTTGGTGGAGTTACATTAGGATATAGCCACAGGGAGGTCTACTCTGCGGTGTTCGATTACGTGTATGAAACAAAAAGATTACCATGCTAGGGTACATTGGCTTATTTTCATTATTAATTACAACCTGGTATTACTTCCGTCACACATCCCATCTAATAGTCTGACGTTTGCCCTACGGAATTTTCATAGATTAGGTATGCATTTTTTTTTTCCTTGTTAGTCTAAAGTTACAGCGCTTATTTTAGCGTATTATGTATTAAACTCAATGATCCTGCCGCCCGGTTCTTGGCCCATCCCCCTTTGTGGGTGAGCGCCAACAGCAAAAGGTCATCATCATCATCATCATCATCATCATCAGTTTCCGAAGTAAAGTGGTTAGCTTTGCTGTCTGTGTGTTTTCTACGTAACAATATATACAGCACGTGCTGTCGCAGCTCCTCAATGCGCAGTCACATTGAAGTAACGCAACTTTTTAGGCGATAGTGAAATGGAAGCCACGCTAACGCAGTTATTCCCTGCTTCGATGATTTTCTTGGCCTCAATGAATAGCCTTACCGATTTATCGTGGCTTCTGGCAACAACCGAGCAGGCGCTAAAGTCAGGACTACATTGACAATCACGGCAATGAATCGCGAGGTGGCCTTCTCTGCCATTTCTAACGTTGTTATGCTGTCTTAGCCTATCGTTCAGGCATTGCTCGGTTTGGCCTACGTATTTCCTACCTTACGACAAAAGGATCTCGTAGACCACGTGCACCGTCTAACAGCTGAGGTACTGGTTCGCGATGCAGGTCGGAGCTTTTCTGAGACAAGGGTTGGTCATCCTGCAGAGCCTGGAAAGTTCTAACAGGGCAGGGAAGACCACCTTTACATCAGAATGTCTGGCGATCTTTTTCAAATTATGGGATACGTGGTGTACATAGATAATCACGGCTTGCTTTACATTTTCTTGAGGCGGCTTTTCGTTAAAGTGGCAGTTCCGCGACTTCCTCGGCATCTTCTCCACCACAGACACCAGAATGTCCTGTGGGTAGCCTGCCTCCTCTAGACGGTCAACCTGCTTGAGGAAACTAACTGCTGCTCTGTGTGGGCAGGATTTCTTAAAAACATTCAGCAAGCACATGTTGGCGATGCTACGTTTGACGAGCTTAGAGTGGGACGAGCTAAAAGGTAGCAGTGATTTGCTCGTACGAGGCTCGTACTGCCAACATACATGATCAGTTGCTAAAATTAATTTTAGATATAAAAATTCCATGATCGAATCGACCGAAAGTTCGTGTGTCACTTCTGTGGGAGATAAAATACGCCTAAAAGTTGTCGAAGTGTTAGTAACGACTTGGTCGACGTCGATGAACTTCTTGTTTACGAGAAAAAAAATCGTTTACGAATCTAATGATCCTGATGACACCGCTACCTTCGAGAAGGCTGGAACATGTTCCTGCCCGCACGAGCTAAAAATATGTCATTTAGGATTGGCGCTAAACAGGAACCTATACAAACGCCGCCCTTTTGCAGGTAAATACTACCTAGAGCTCAGATAAAGTTCTAGCATTGCCATGAATTTCCCTTTTGCTATACCAGCGTCATTTTAAAGTGACAGGGAGCCGTATCATCGGCCTATGCTATCCTGGACGCATTGAAGCAACTCATTTTTCGTCATAGAATAACACCGGTCTTTCAAAGCAATAGAGAAGGCGTCCAGGGATACCCCCGCTTATACCGGAAAGAAAGTTTACTACTCACCGGAAACTTTGACCCGATAGGGTTCGTTTACCGACAGAGGCTTGAACTTTCCGAGCAGGAAGACGGCAAAGATTTGTGCCACGTGTTATGTTCCGACACGATTTCTCTGAAGGGGCAACTCTCCTTGTGCGTCTCTGCACCGAAGAAAACCTCGAGTGTGCCTGATTTGCTGTTCATGATGTCCCTAACCAACTTTGCTTGGTTCATACTCTCACCGAGCTTCGTAGCCTCAATTTTTAATTTTTTTTATCGGAACGTTTCTCGTGACACTGTAGAAGTCCCGTGACACTGTAGAAGTCCCATTGTAGAAGTCCCGTTGAAAGACGGCAAAGCCGCCTTTCTTGTCCGATGGGAGAACGCAGTAAGAGTGTGTCTTCAGGTAGGACGCCTGACGATGAGCTGCAGTGTAGTGTTGTATTTTGTTATGTTAATCCTAGGCGGCGTCACTTACACTAACCCACTAACAGAGGGCGCCACTAAGCGGTTACAGATGTGTATATGTATGATATCAATAAACCGTGCCGAACGCCGCATCGTCCTTTCGTTACTCTCGACATGGTGTCAGAAGTGGGATCTGCATCATAGTAAAAATGCCTCTTGGCGAGAAGAACACTAAGGAGTTGCCTACGGCGACCGGCGGGAAAGCCATGGTAGCCATGGTCGGTGGGCCCAACTTGCAACCACCACCCCATTTCGACTTCGAGAACCCAGCGATTTGGCAAAGGTGGCGTCAGCAGTTCGACGACTACAGTTTTGCAATGGGTCTTCATGCGGCGGACGATGAAGTTCGCGTGAGAACGCTGCTCTACTGCATGGGAACCAGGTCACGAGACATTTTGTGTTCGTTACAAGTACGTGATGAAGACTATGCAAAGTACAGTGTCATCGTTGGCAAGCTCGACAGATACTTCATACATCCCGCCAACGAGCTGTACGAGAGCGCAAGGTTCCACCGTCGTGTTCAGCGGGCAGGCGAGACAGCTGACGCGTTCTTCACGGCACTGGGAAATATGGTGAAACGCTGCAATTACTCTACACGGGACACCGAGGAGCTACTGGTCCGCGACCGTTTTATCGTTGGCCTTCGTGACACGAAGTTATCCGATAAGCTCTGCCGCATTCCAAAGCTGACGTTAGACGAAGCGCTCATTTGTGTCCGTCAAGCGGAAGACGCCGAGAAAGAAACAGCAAATCTTTCAGCATGTTCGCCAGGGGTGACAACGCATCAGGAAGCGATTAAAGTAGACGCGGCGAAAATCATGCAAAACCGCCCACAGCAGCGCCCAAAACCGCCCACAGCAGCGCGGGCCAAGTTCGTGGATGTAAAAGTAGACGGAATGCCTCTACGCTTCAAAGTTGACAGCGGCGCCGAGGTCACAGTCGTCCCCAGTACATTTTCTGGAATTCCGCCATATCTTGATGTGCCAGAAGGGGAACTTTCAGGACCGGCGGGACAACCGTTGGACGTGCTGGGAACGTTTATCGCCACTTTGGAATGGAAGAACAAGTCGGCAACGCAACGACTTTACGTGCTTCGGCCACAGGTCATGCCACTTCTGGGATTTCCTGCTATACAAGAGCTGGGTGTGGTCAAGTTCGTGGACCCGGTGGTCAAGACGCAAGGCAACCAAGCGGCATCAGACAAGCTGTTCTGTGGTTTGGGTGAGCTACAAGAAGCGTACACTATACGCCTAAAACTAGATGCTGTCCCCTATTCGCTGCTGGTTCCAAGACGTGTGCCCATCCCTTTACACGGTGTCGTGAAGGCGGAGCTTGACAGGCTTGAAGCGGAGGGCGTGATCAGACGCTTGACAAAGCCTACACCGTGGTGTGCCGGTACGGTCGTTGTACCGAAGGCGTCCGGTTCATACCGCATCTGCGTCGACCTCGCCAAATTGAACCAGGTGGTGTTGCGTGAGCGCCATATCTTGCCCACTGTAGCCCACGTTTTTGGACTACTGGGTAATGCTCAGGTGTTCTCGAAGCTTGACGCGACATCAAGTTCTCACCAAGTAAAACTGGCGGAAGAGTCTGAAGAATTAACAACATTCATCACACCTTTCGGACGTTATTGTTACCGTCTACTGCCATTCGGGATAACGTCCGCCCCCCGAATACTTTCAGCGCCAAATGAGTTACATTCTCGAGGGTCAAGACGGCGTCGTTTTTGGCCGCGACCGTGCAGAACATAACAGCCAGCTCCAATCAGTGCTGGCTCGACTGAGAAAACGCCGGGCTGACCCTGAACAAGTCGAAATGTCAATTCGGCGTCACAAGCGTCAAGTTCTTCGGCGTAGTTATCTGCGGCAGCGGTATTTCACCGAACCCAGACAAGCTTGCCGCTGTCAAGAGCATGGAACCTTTTGTCGACGTCGGTGGCGTCCGCAGACTATTGGGCATGGTGAACCACGTGGGACGGTTCTTACCTCATCTGTCAGAGTTGACGGCACCTATTCGAGGATTGCTGAACAAAAGAAGTGACTGGGCGTGGGGACCGGCCCAGCAGGTTGCCTTCCAAAGGTTGAAAGACATGATGTCGTCCAACATCTGCATGGCTAACTACCACCCGCTGTACCCGACCTTCTTATCAGCAGATTCCAGTTCGTTCGGCTTTGGTGCCGTTTTGCTAAAAGACCAGCCGAGCGGAGAACGTCGAGCCGTGGCCTACGCATCATGCTCCCTCACACCAACAGAGCAGAGGTACAGCCAGGCGGAAAAGGAGGGCTTGGCAGTTGCATGGGCTGTCAAGCGGTTTGACGAGTATGTCCGGGGCTTACACTTCACCATCGAGACCGATCACTTACCGCTCACGTCCTTGCTTGGTTCCATGGATGTCGCTGCTTTACCACCAAGGATTCAAAGGATTCGACTGAAACTCATGAGGTACCAGTACACGGTATTGTACGTTCCGGGGAAGCTACTGGCAACGGCTGATACTCTCTCAAGAGCTCCCGTCACATCAGCGTCCCCAGCGGAAGAAAATCAAGTGGAGTTGTACGTCAGTGAGGTCGTCAGCAACATCGAGTAAGGCGCACCAGTTAGCCTTAAAACTGTTCGTCAGTACCAGTTAATGGATGGCGAGTGCGTTACCCTTGTGAAGTACTGCAGGCAAGGTTGGCCTCGAAAAAACAAAGTTCCATCAAACCTCTCGAAGTATTGGAAGTACCAAGGGGAGCTGACAGTGTGCAACGGACTGCTCCTTAAAGAAGGGCGTCTGATGATTCCGGAGGCTCTGCAGAGGGACGTGTTGGATTCACTTCACGAGGGTCATCAGGGTGTGAACCGATGCAAGGCACGTGCGCGTGATGCCGTTTTGTGGCCTCATATAGGCAAACATATCGTGTCTATGGTGGAATCGTGGGAACGTTGTGCAACTACCAGGGTCCAGCATGCCGAGCCTCTGCTACCAACGCCTTTAATGGAGTACCCATGGCAATAAGTGGGCGCAGATTTGTTCCACATGGAGGGACAAAATTTTCTGCTGCTCGTGGACTACTATTCACGCTATCCACAAGTTATCACCCTACGCAACACTTCCAGCCACGCGGTGATATCAGCTATCAAGAGTGTCATGGCTCGATTCGGCATACCGGAAGTGCTTCGAAGTGATAATGGGCCCCAGTTCTCGTCACACGAGTTTGCAAGTTTTGCCCAGAACTATGGGTTTAGTCACATCACTAGCATTCCTGGTTACCCTCAATCGAATGGTGCGGTGGAACGGGCTGTTAAGACTGTAAAGGATCTTTTCCGCAAGAGCAACGACCGGTTCCTGGCACTGCTGGCGTATCGTGACACACCAGGTGTCACTGGGTACAGCTCGTCCCAACTTCTCATGGGGCGACGGTTACGGACACGCATTCCCAGGGACCAGGGCAAGCTGTCACCGGACCTACCACGACCAGACGTCGTCTTCCAAAAGGACGCCGCTGCCAAGAAAAGGCAAACTCGAGACTTCAACCGTCGGCATGGGGCGAGAGAGCTCCGGGACCTCTCTTCAGGAAACGAAGTGTGGGTAACTGATGCCGAGTGCCGGACCCAAGTTCTTAGCCGGGCCCAGCGTCCGCGATCATACATCGTCGAAACACCCAGCGGAGTTAGACGTGAAACCGACGGCATCTCGTGCCTTTTTCCTCGGATCGCAGTTAGTCATCCCGAGTCTCCCTTCCGAGCCCAGGGCCAAGCCAGGAGCTCAGAGTCAGCCAGGAGGAACAATCACCTGGCCAGCATGATACGAGTACCAGGGCAGACCCTGACAACATGCCCCCCCAACGTTACCAGGTCCGGGAGGCGTGTGGTCCCACCCAAAAGACTGAATTAGTAGAACTTTAGAATTTGACTGAATTTGTAGATCTCGGAAAGGGAGATGTAGGGTTGTTGTATTTTGTTATTAATCCTAGGCGGCGTCACTTACACTAACCCACTAACAGAGGGCGCCACAAAGTGGTGACAGATGTGTATATGTATGGTATCGATAAACCGTGCCGGGCACTTAGTCGCCGGCCCAGCCGAACGCCGCATCGTCCTTTCGTTACTCTCGACGGTCTGGTTCCCGTTGGTCACGTAGTAGTGCGTCTACACCCCTTGATGCACACCATTCGCTTCACTCGCGGGAGCCAAGCCGGAAACCTTGTGCGCCGAGGAAAGCAGCTCCGGTCCAGCGGTCCGCGGCTGCACGGCGAACTTTGGCCCCAGGGCGAGATCCTTGCTGACATCTTCTACCAACGTGACGTCTCCCTCCGTGTAGATCCTGTTCCCTTGTACCTTTTTCTATTTTGGACGATGGTGGGCTCGCAATTGTGACAGTACACTGCGAGAGCAATTCGGTTGTCTGGTTAGCCAGACAACTGAATTGCCAGAAAAACCGCTTTGCTCGATCTGTTCCCAATGAGCTGTGTAGTTGGGCTTCCAGTTGGGCTGTCCGTGGTCGTCATCACGCGTTACTTCAAACATGCTAAACCAACACGCCCAGTCTGCCATTCTTACCACTACAACAAAGAGTTGAAGGGGGAAATAGTACAGTACAAGGTGCAAAGGAAGCACTAAAAGAAAACAACATAGCTCACAATTGGGATTTTTTAAGGCCTAGTGGTCAGAAGATTCAATCATCTTTATTGCAAAAAAGAACGTATCAGTAGAACAAATTTCTAAAATTGTGGAAGGAAGTCGATTCCACTGGCTTATAGTTTTCGCAAAAAGGATTTGCTGAGGGACGGTGTATTGCATTTATATTATATTATCTTGTGTTCGTGATCTCTGCGGGCTGATGGATTTGTAGTGAGGCCGGTTAATGTATACGTCACTGGGAATTCGAGTATGAAAATAATATATGCTGTGTGATAGCTTCAGTCGAAATGACGCTTTTCGATGCTGCAGAGACTTGTATTTTAATATAACCTTAGATTCCAGTGCACCAAACTGTCTGTCATTCATGGGAACATTACGCACATGTCTTGCCGCCATGGGTTGCTATGCAGGATGGCCCTAGCCTCTCGGAAACACGAGTTTGCTCCGAGCTCCCAACGGCGGTCAGCATAAGCGTGCGCAGGGTACCCCTTCAGGAGGGGGGGGGGGGGGAGCGGGGCGAAAGTAGAGTGCCTCAATGCGCTCGTTCGCCTTCGCTCCGTTCAGGGTGGAGACAAGCGCGTCGTCTGCTAAAGCGGTCGCCATGACTGATCCCAATCGTCAATGCGCGCACTGCCAGCGCGCGTATTCGCAGCCTTTTGCTCACTAGTAAAGACACTTTGGGCTGGACTTGCCTTCACAAACGCATAATCATTCACGGATGTTGCTAGTTATAGGTTTATAGGCAACGTATCACGGCAAGTAATCGAATGTTTCGCGCCTAAAGGTGTTGCAGGACGTAATGACCCTCACCGCCGGCGCGGCCGCTGGCTGCGGCTGAGTGGTGCACAGCTGCTTTGGATCACTGAGAGCTGGAGGCATCAATATTAACTTTTATACTTTGCGGGTGTAGGTATATGTTCGTTGATTTATTTATTTATTACAGCGAAAGCTGTATATGGCTAGGAGAAACGAAAAAAACGTTCGGCATCTGTGTCACGAGCGGTCTCCATTGGCTGTGCTATCAGTTACGTCGTTCCGAGCGTCGTGCCAAAGCTCGCGCGCCATTGGCGAGCGAGCTTGGGTACGACGCTTGCAAGGTCAAATGCTTGCAGCCACGGCGCACCCTCTGGTGCGCCAAAGAAACAGCGTTGCGGGCAGAACAGCGTCGACGTGATTGCGGGAGCGCGTGCGCAGGGGCGAACGCCCGCTTTGGGCGAGAGTTTCTCCAGCGGCACTTTGGCTTCGGCTGCGACGTCTGTGACCGCCTGTGGTTCGACCACCACCTGGCAACGATAATTCTGAAAGGCTTCAGTGCAGCGTCGGGTTGAACCCACTGCTAAACACCGGGGCCGCACATTTCAGCTTCGCTGGTTAACCATTTGTACGGAGTGCTTGGGCGGTGATTTTTTATTTTTACACCGCATACACACAGCATTTCCCAACTTGCATCAGCAGTGATAAATTTGCTGACGTGAGAACCCTAAGGTTTAAATTACTCGCTGTTTAGCTAAATCTTAAAGCGAATAGAATTCGCGCGCAGGTTCCGAGGCTGCTGCTTTATGTGACCGATTGCCGGATATATTCGTCCTCGTGTACTCCTATTGAATGCCTATTTAAAATACGGCTGTATTTAGCATTTCGAGAAAATACCAGCGAAAATGCGGTAAGCATCACAATGTCGTTTAGCGATCGCAGCGGAAACGACTCTACTCTGTGATGCTTCAGTTTTTAGGAGCGAAGCTTCTTAGGCTCTCACGATGTCCGTTGTCACCGTCGGACCGAAACACAGCTTTTACATATACCGTACAAAGAGCGTTCATAGCGCGCATATGATTTAAAAATAGACGGTACTCTGTCCATCCGTCCGTGCATATATTCGTCCATCCGTCCGGGCGTCCATCCGTGCATCTGTCCGTCCGTGCGTCCATCCGTCCATACGTCCGTGTATCTATCCGTGCGTCGATCCCTCCGTACGTCCGTGGATCCATCCGTCCGTCCATCTGTGCGTGCGTCTGTCCATATCTGTCCGTCCTTTATACTAGTCGGCGACTTCAACGTAGACAATATGGACCTTAGGACCTAGCTTTGCTCCGTCATCAGCATTCACTTCGTGGATCTGCAGCCATTTTTTTCAGCGCCGCAAATTCCGCATTGAAATTAAGGACCGTGTATGGTACACAAAAAGCGTTCCTTCAGGGAGGTAATTCTGGAAAATTATTCCACCGGATAACGAAAAAAAATTTTTTTTTCTATATGTCGTTCTTGTACCGCAAGAAAACATAACTCGGAGTGAATAGTTGCAGCTCATTACAGACGCGACAATATTCGTAATCACACGTTCATGCATAAAAAAAAAAAAGAAGAAGAAGAAGAAGAAGGAGATGCCCGCGACAGCGAAAGTACGATTTCCAAGCACACCCCCAAAACAACGCCAAATTTATGAGAACGGTTCTCACCGTTCGAGGCACCAACACGCAGTCAGAACCACACACATAACTTGTAATGGCGTTGCTAGTAATATACACGCCGTTTAAAAAATCATCCCAAAAGTACCCGACGTGCTTGCAATACTCACGCTGCATAGACGAGAGGCACTCGTCGGCTGCCACTTGTCACGCTTAATTATCATTGTCCATAAAAGCATTCTTTTAGGATCCCTTGGGAAAGAAAACATCTTCCATCCATTCCTAGAATGGTTCGTGCACTGTGGTATGCAACATCCAGTCATCTTGCGGGACTCGCGACGAATCAGACGGGCGTCAAGGCGGCAGGCGCCGCGTGCACGCTTAAGAAGAGCTCGGCGTGGGCTAAAACATGGCGGACGCGCGAGGCGAGGCGGCGTCGACCCTTTCAAAGAATGGCCACACTCTAAGCGGGGGAGCGCGCATCGAGGCACTCTAGGCGAAAGGTCATCGTAGCGCCCCCCCCTCCCTATGAAAGCAATGTATAGGGCATACTTTGCGCCCCCCCCTTCTGAGGTGACTAGCCCCCCCCCCCCCCCCCCCCTCCTGCCCCCCCTCGTGCGAACAACTATGGCGGTCATGACAGGAAGACGGTGCGGAGCGCTCGAAAGTAGCGTTGAGAAAAACGGACATAAGAAAGCGCATGGCGTCACAAACGCATGTGCGGCATCTGCGGCGGTTTTCAAAGGAACGCCGCGCATGCGAACGTGTCAGCGCCGCCACTCAGTCAACAGTTCAACAGTGCAGCGACGTCAGCGTGATTGTCGCGCTATCTTTTTGCGAACTAAACATCGCGCCTCCCACAGGCGTGTTCGTAGGCGTTTGTCCCCTTTCAAGCAAGTTCTTTCGTTCCACATGCAGCAAGGAAATTTACATTCTCCAATGCAACAAGGGCTCATATGCAGCACTCTCGTGCAGCTCGTTTGGCTTCTATCGAATATTACAGACAAATAAATGGGCAGGTTTCTGTTACTTTCAATACTTGTCTGAAGATTCTTTTGCAGTAACAAATCGGTAAAAACAATGTCTCCATAAACAAATAAATAGTAACATTTCTCGCCGCAATTTAGTTTTTCGTGCGTGTGTGCATAGTCTGTGCGGTTCAACTCATATATGAATCGTGCGGCTCGCTGGCGCTGGGACTTGAGCACTGTTGCTCGGCAAGAGCAGGCATGGTGGGCGGACCCGACCTTCGCCGTGCGTGTCTGTCAATTAAACTGATTGACACGCGAGCTCGGTTACAAACTCGTTGATTCCGTGAAGGCCCCAGTTCAACTCGTGACTGTAATTGTGCCGGTGTGACTGTCAAGCATTTCATGTGGTTGACGCTAAGCAGCAACTTCTTTGTATATAAAATAATTTGGTCAACTTGCAGTACTTGAACAACGCTGGAGCAGTTAGAGGAGCTTGTGATCTCGTAACTTTCAGCTTTTTACGCGGTTCAACGACTGCTCGGTCTGCTTGGTTTGCTTCAGAGGGAAGACCACGTAAGGTACTTATTAACTAGGTCTGAATTCGTGAGCTCTTAATTAACATGAATTGAATAGTCCTGTGCTAGTCGGCATTAATATGACTAATACATCATTAATTAAATCAGGCTTAATTAGCAAGATCTTAGTAAGTATAAAGCAAATTAGCGCCATTTTAATCAGTATAATATTAACTAGCCCGATGCTAATGAGTACGGACCTATTTATTCTGGCTATAATCAGCACGCTCCCAATTAGCATCGTCTTAGCACGGGCCTAATTAGCTTGGTCATAGCTTGACACGACTGCAGTAGCATGGTTTTAGTAAGTTGGTGCTTCATCAGCTTTATCTTAGCATGACTTAGCTTAATTCAATTGGCTAGAGCATGTCCTGACTTAATTAGTTAGGTCTACCGCCTAGCTAATTAGCTAATCAGCTGGGCTCACGTGCTCAGGGAGCGAGCAGACGATGAAGGGGACGAAGAGGGCGCACACCGGCCGAGCAAGGCGCTAGAAGGTGGAGGCCGACCATGATGATATACGTCGCCTCAGCGATTAGCTCCGGCCGCGCGCTGCTGAAAGGCTCTCGACCGGAGCTTTTCTCGGAGGCCACGGTACTAGGGTAAGGTGGGGCAAAATGAGACAAAAATGAGAAAATAGTGAATATTTATTTTAAATGCGAAGCATTTCTTAGCGAACTTCGGTGACTTTGAGCGTATCTATCTATCTATCTATCTATCTAGCCGCCTACGACTTTGTGCTCTCCTGGTCGTATCGTTAATGGGATTTATACCAAAATTGATATGGCATAACATGACTGTATGACAAACATGAATAACTGGTCATATCATGAAAATCATGTCTAACTTGTCATGAAAAGTATGATTTACACGCCATGGCCATAGTGCTCCTGAGGCCATTTTCTTAACTTGATATATCCAAAAATTGGTACGATAAGACATTTCTGCATGACCAACACAAATGACAGGTGGTAATATGAAAATCATGACCTGCATGTCATGTACAACATGATTTACATGCCACGCTCATGGCGCGCTAACGGCCGTTTCGCTAGCTTGATATACACCAAATTTGGTATAGCATGACGTGTCTGTATGACGAACATAAATGCCCAGTGGTCATATGAAAATCATGACATGTCATGTGCAACATGACTTGCATTCCACGCTCATGGCACGCTCGCGGCCGTTTCGATAGTTTGATATACACCAAGTTTGGTATTGAGTGACGTGACTGTATGACGAACATAAATGCCCAGTGGTCATATGGAAATCATGACCTGTCATGTGCAACATGTCTTGCATTCCACGCTCATGGCACGCTGGCGGCCGTTTCGCTAGTTTGATATGCACCAAATTTGGTATTGAGTGACGTGACTGTATGACGAACATAAATGCCCAGTGGTAATATGGAAATCATGACATGTCATGTGCAACATGACTTGCATGCCATGCTCATGACACACTCGTGGCTGTTTCGCTAGCTTGATTTACACCAAATTTTTAAGGCGAAAGCCTTTAATGTCTCATGCTCACATCGGTCCGTCCGTCCCTCTAGCCGTGCCCTGGCACGGTGTCAGGTGGGCGCCGAGGTGCACAAACCGACGCCGATCGCGTTGGACTCTACAGCGCTCGCGCTTTGCTTGCGTAGCGTCGCTGTGACCAGCGTCTCTTATCATGCAAGGAGGGAGACGCGCCATTCTGATCGACCCCGTCTCAGTGGGCACATGCGTTCGAGGAACACACTTTGGAATTGACAAAATGTCCGTCAATATAAACGCTGGAATGCGGATGGCGTCTGCCCGATGCGCAAAGCGCGAGAATACGAACGCATGCGAAACGGAGGCAGATTGGTCTCGCGTCTCGCTACGATTCGAGGTAAAAAATTAAGCGAACATAAATGGCAGGTGGTAACATGAGAATCTTGGCATGCATGTCATCTACAATGCCATTTACATGCCACGCTCATGGTGCGCTTGCGTCCAGTTCGCCAGCTTGATATACACCAAAATTTGTATTGCGCGACTGACTGAATGACGAGCACAAATGGCAGGTCCTAACATGTTAATAATCACATGCATAATATGTACTACAGCATGATTTGCTCTTTGGTGGCTGCTTCGCATTACATCGATTCCCACAGTGCGTGGGACCTGCCGGATTTTTTTAATTCACTTTTTACCCTTAAACGACAATGCAGAAACTTTCGTTTGGGTACAAGGTATGTGCTTACATAAATATGACCACGTTGCCACTGTTCAAAAGTTTATTTTAAAAAGAAATAAAAAATGCACCAGATGTCTCATTTTGCCCCAACCTGCGGGGCAAAACGAGACAGTGTGAAAAAAAATTTAACCCTTCAGTTTTTGCAGTAGAAGCACTTGAAATTAAACTCCGTGGGCCCTCACGCAGCCTTCATGACCCCAGTCCTTGCACTCCACGCATCGAATCCAGACAGAATCCGGTGCTGTTTTGGTCCAAAACTCCTTGCAGATCATACACCACCAGTCTTTCTTTGGGCTATTGTTGTATTTTGTTGAAAGCTTGCACTTCATTGGATTATTCAACGATTGGACGCTAGATATAATCTGACGCATCTTCTTCGCCTCCTTTTGCCGTTTTGGTGCAGAACTGCACGGGCGTTTCGTGCCTTTCAGCTTCGTCAGCCGGGCTTCGTGAGGCAATGAATTTAAAACTGTGCTAGATTCGAATTTTCTAGCACAAATTTGGTATTGAAGGAAAACTCGATGGCGAGACGTGTTTGTGAACGGCTTGACTTGGAGATTCTTCCAAGTTTGCGTTCGCCTCTTAAGACCATCCTTGGGAACGCGGAAAAATCTCGATGCAGCACGAATGGAGTGGGTGTCCTGAACAGCAGTCAGTGCTTTTTCACGTCGTTTTCCTCCCAGGAAGCTGTATATGATATTCTCTTGTGCGTCCGAACGTTCCTAAACAATAAAATATAATATATAATGAGTGTAAGTAAATGGTCCACTTAATGAGACAGTCTCTAAGGCAATTCAATACCTTTTTGTCGCGTTTTTCCCCCCCCTCACATGCCCAAATTCAAAAAAATTTCCGCTTTGGCCCCGCGCACCAAGTGAACTGAAATTTTGGTGGTATGTAGCTAGTAGTATATAGTAACAATATAAATACTTACGCTGTTGTACTGACGCCAGAGTAGCTTCATGCACGGATCCGAAAATTTGGCCGAGAAGAATTTCGCCCCTTTTTGACGGGTCACGAACATACTGACACCAGCCGCGTAATTTTTCCCACACGAACGCTGTGAGCAATCATCAACTTTTACACATAAAAACGTGGACAACTACCAGCACCTCTCGCTGAAATATAGAAACAAAGAAAAGTGCTTTCTGTATTAGTATAGAGGTCGGCAAAGCCAAAATGTCGCGTTTTGCCCGTGTCTCATTTTACCCCGCCTTACCCTAATTATTCCAAAGAAAACGTACTGTAGGCATTAAACGCTTAAAGTGAATCTAAACATCGAGTACCTCTAAAAAATATGGTTAGGAAATATTTCTGACACTTCTTGCATGGGTGGACTTCTGCACTCAGTGAAACGACAAAGAAATGATAGAAGATGCTTTTGGTTTAAAGACAGCACCCAACTTCGTCGACCGCCCTTAACTTGACGCCGCGTTCCATCGTAACCAATGGCACGCAGCGCGCGCTTTGGGCTGGATTTGACCTTTTTGTACTGTTAGTATGTTCAGGAAGGGCTGTCGCCAGAGGTAGGAAAAGGTTCCGAGTTTCGCCAAACTCGGGCCATCCTGCATAGAACCTGTTGATTGAACTTTTTTCAAATCTCTCTTTTTTAAATGCTGTTGAAGGGTCCCACACACAGCACGTGTATTCCAGCACTGGTCTTACGTGTGATTTATATAATAACTGCCGGCTTTGCTGCGGAAATGCGCGTGTAAAAATCACAAACTCGTAATCACAAATTTCTTCGTAAAAATCGCGAACTCCGACAAACATTACCTATACGGTGTAATCCACATGCCGATTCCGTGATGAAAAAGAGGGGCAAAAGTAAACGCCTAGGTATTTGTATTCGCATATCATTTTTACGAAAGGGCAGTTTATTGTGCTCTAAAATTCACTTGGACTATTTTTTCGGGAGAACCTCACGCACACCATTTTCTTAAGATTCAGTTTCATTTCCCGTCGTTCACACCACGCGTGTATCGCACATACACTGTAAACGCAAACTAGCCGAATTGGGCGTTTTAAGGGCTTAATACTACCTTTACTTGGGACCGTACTCCCTTAGGGAGTATTAAGATCGGTGTAATAAAGTTCTGCGTCCTCAATTTTACTTCCTTGAGAAATTATGGGGATAAAAGGTGGAAGAAAGGAGGTAAATTCACGATCTGACGCCATTTTGTAAAATGGAGTTCAAGGACAGAAAACTCCTATTTCACTTTCTCGGGCATATCTTCCATTTATTTTATCCGAAGCTATAGTGCCTTCAGTGCTGGCGTGCATGTATGCAACTGCGCGGGCGAAAGAAGTGTTGAGAAACACTTCTTTGTGCTTAATAAATTCATGAACGTGCTAATCAACGATTTCTTCGTCTCGTCGACTGATGCACATTGTTGTACGGAATGCACACTACCGCTGGGCTCGGGTTCACGATGCATTTCAACCACAGAATGACTTCGCTTATGTTGTTTTACCATCAAATCGAAGTTAAACTAAAAGTAGGAGCGTGTACACCCTCAATGTGGCCTATCGGCACCGCATGCACAGTCAGTATACCCTTTTGGATGACGAATTGGGCACAGGCGGTGTGCCTCAACGCACGGAATAAGATCCGGTGTTGAAAGAACCCGGCGAAAAAAAAAAAAGAAAAAAGAGAAACGAAAGAAAAAACGCGACTCTCCTCAAGCGGCTGCTCTGAAAGGAACGAAGCGCCTTTGACCTTCGAACGGCGGCGATAAGAGCGGAACAACCATCGCACGCATGCGCGCGCGAGGGGAAAAAAGAAAGCAAAAAGAAAGAAACGCAAGAGAGTCGCGAGAAACGCGAGAAGTTCCGAAATGACAGCGGGTGCTACCGCAGGCTGGCCCCAGCGGCGTGCGTGAGGAGGAGGAGGAGAAAAACTTTATTATTAACTGAGGAGTTTGGAGCACGCCGGCTCCTGGGCCCCCCGCACGACCCCGCTGCGCTCAAGCGTTCATTTGGTGGTGGTCCATGACGCTGGCAGCCCGGTCGGCAGCCATTGTCTGCTCAACCGGGTCCTCTGAACGCAGTAGGGCCTCCCAGTCCTCCCAGGTCTTTAGGCGCTCCAGGGCCCGCGGGGGAGGATCCGCCGGGCATTGAGAAAGGATGTGAATAGCAGAAGCATGAGGTTCAGGGCAGAGAGTACAGGCTGAGGTGAGGAAAAGGGGGGTGATAGTGTGATAGAATAGCGAAGCGAAGCCGTCATGGGATAACGTCGGTTTTGTGAAGGAAGCCTTTCAACTACCCTGCTATGCGTCGATCATGTGTGCACATTTCATGCTGGCAGCCTTACTGTGTTCTCGTCGCTGGACGTGAAATGTGTGGTTTGACGACAGTGCAACATGCACTGCGTGTGCAATGGTGTGGCAATGGCCAGGTGACTCAAGCGAGCAGCAGCTGAAGGGCGCGCCGCGTTCGCGGCACATTCAGGAACACAAATGGTACGTAATACTTATGTTTCCTCTGTTTGCGCGACCTTGTCGCTTGGGCAGCAGTAGGTGCTCTTCTGCACATTCCGTCGCGTCAAAAGTGCAATGAAAAGCGAAAAAAAGAAAGGTCATTAAGCTCACATAACATTACATAGGTCGGCATTTTAAGGGAGTACTCACTCAAACTCACTCACCACAATTTTTTCAGCCTTTGCACTCACTCGCGTTCACACTCACGTCCACTCACACTTATGAGTACTCACTCACGTTCACACTCACCTCCACTCACACTCATGAGTACTCACTCACGTTCACACTCACGTCCACTCACACTCATGAGTACTCACTCACGTTCACACTCACGACCACTCACACTCGTGAGTTCTCACTCACGTTCACACTCACGTCCACTCACACGCATGAGTACTCACTCATACTCAACTCACCACGTTCAAATGAGTGTGAGTGAGTGTGAGTTGAGTGCACTCATGAGTGAGTGTGCCGAGCTATGCATAACAACGATGTGTGATACGTGTTTCGAATTGGCTGACCGCATGGCGTGGCCAGCCAACTCAAGCGAGTGCGCCTTAAAACTGAATGTTTGTACGACATAATTTCCTTGCTTGCGATAAAGCATGAATGAAGCAGTGCTTCCAGGGAGTATACACTTAAGCAACAAAAAAAAAAAAAAAAGACAGCTGTTATCACGCGGTCATGTGGTAACACATGCATTAAGGCCAGATTTGTTTTCTATTTATTCTGTTCTCATGCGCAGATTATGAGCAAGTAAGAATACTTTTTGACGAAAATTTTGCATTGTGCACTTTGTCCGTCTCCAACACAAAAAGTTAAATTGCATATCAAGGCGCATTGACATCATGAGCTTGTATACATTTAGCTAGAAAGAATAAGTCATGTTAATGACAGATTATGATGGCCATATGATGTGTAAGACATGTGCTTAATTACAGTGTGTTTGCTGAAGCACATGCATTTTATGGTATGGTCACTTCATTTGTCACATATCAGCACTAGAGCTTGCCAAGGTTACATGTTCATATTTATGGAATTTAGGAGATGTGTCACTTGTGCAAGGCTAATTTAATCACATTGATATAAGTCAGTTGAATCTGTTGAACCTCGTTGTTGAATCACCTTGTTCCTTCCCTCTGGTTATTTTGTTTTACTTTTTGTTGCCATAGTGTTTATGATCAGCACACAGTATTCTGACTGTTGACACAATTTCTGACAAGGTAAACAGGCTGGTACTTTGTCCACGTCTTCTATTGTCGTCATTACAAGTGAACTGTTTAATTTTGCCATGAATCAACACCAAGTCACCCAATCTTCAGTCCTAAACAGAACAACAGAACAGCTGTGGTTGATGAAGAAGCTAGTGTGCCATGTGTTCCAAGTGGTAATAACTGTTGGTGCGTAACGTCCCAAAACCACCATACGATTATGAGAGACACCGTAGTGGAGGGCTTCGGAAAGTTAGACCACCTGGGGCTCTTTAACACGCACCTAAAGCTAAATACGTGGGCCTCAAGCAGTTACGCCTCCATTGAAATGCGTTTAACTCCAAGGTTAATCATACAAAAATTTGCACCCCTTTACACTACAATGCTAACTTCACTGACAGCTAAAACTACTCGAATGATGGTACACAGGACAAAAGTACACTTCTGGTGCTGTTTCGCATTTCATTACAGTTGTGTACTTTTTGCCCTCTGTACTTTAAGTGAAAAATTCACAAGAAACTACTTAGCAGCATCTCACTATTGCATTTGTTTCGTGTTCTGTTTAAAGGTCTGCAATAGTATAGTCAAGTGCGAGTCTTTGCCAAGACATTCATATTTCTGGATATGGAAAGCTTGATGGACTTCTTTTCTATGATTTTCAGGAAGACATTTCTGGCAAAGCTGCAAGAGTTGCTCACCCACTTGTTTGTGTACAAGACACTGTATTGTGGGAGCACTCCCCTGTGCCTCACTCTACACTAACGAGGACCTGAAGTGTAATGCAAACCACAGAAAGATATACACACTTAGTGCGAAAAAATTACAAAGATAAAGAACCATGCACTCACAGAATGAGTATGAACGTGACTAAAAACGCCATACACGTGTTAAATTTCAGTTGCTAGTACTGCGTTGTCCTGTTCCCTTCATTTCTATTTCTATGTGTGTTGCTGTTTTGTTTTCACTGTTTAACTATGAACTCAATTCCTGACTGCTTTACAGGCTCTATAGATTCGTGGTCAAATTCTATTCAACCACATGGCATAGCAAGCCCTAGGATCCAATATGCCAAGCCACCAGCCACTACTTGTAGGAAATTTTTAATTTTAGGCATGTGATTGCCTAATTTCAAGTTGACTTTGCAGCCATGGTAGTGGTATTAACTTTCAATGCGGTAATTATGCGCAAGCCATGAAGTGAGGAATTAAAGATGAAGAACTTTTTAGGTTGCTGATGACAGTGGCTGGCATGGGAATATTGTAAACATAGCTGTAGTAATTATGTATAATAGAAGTATTGGTATATTGCAGTTGTGTGATAATGGCGACAAATTCCCAAGTATATTTCTGGAAAACTGCATTCATTTTCAGATATTTGTGAGTAAGTATGTGCAGCCAGCCATATATGAATGCAATGTTATCATTTTGCTGGCATGGCTGAACGCCTTTACAAATTGTGGTAAGTGGATCTACAATCAACACCACAGGTCTATTTTGGACTTTTCTGCAGAACACAGAACTGTATGATGATGTGTGACATGTTTTGATGCCATAGGGCAAACTAATTCAATTAAAATCTACATGCTTCCCTGCTTGGTTGCATATTTCTTAAAAGTAATGCTAGCCTTAATGTACTAGCTTAGTTGCCTTCATGTGCAGGCTGACACCAAGTTCCTTGTAGATCCCATTCTCTGGATTGTGTTTACATACTAGCACTGTGAAGTGCACATGTCAGTGGGCATTATGATGAGATTTGCCACACTACTTTCATGTTGCTTTACTGTTGTGAATTATATATAGTGCTTGGGCTGTACTGTATACGTTCTTAGTGTTTTGTATTGGGTGTAGGTTCTGTGCAAGAAGATGGAAATATACATATGCTTACACTGACATGAGAACTGCTACTGTTTTGATTCCAATAAAACATTGCGAACACTGTTTTTCTTATCATTCTTATCACAGCTGTTTCGTTGAAGAAGACGGCAATACTACATTTTTTCATTCTTGCTACATCATCTGTGCAAGAGGAGTGCCGCATACACTTGGACTTTCACAAGGGCGAAGTGCATGTGCATTAACTTTTTTATTTAACGGGAGACCTGTCACCGCTAATTTGTGGTGGTTGTACTTAACATTGGGGCATGCTTACGCATTCGCTTTAATGCATTTGTGTGATGTTTAACAATGAAGGTTAATTAGTAAGATTGTAGGTAGTCTACGAGTGTGAAAGCGACTAAATACTGAATTTGAGTTAGTGTGCCCCGCGAAAGTGCGAGTTGCGAATAAGTGCTAATTGTGGATGTAGATTATCGTTCAGCTAATCTGAAGGCGCTGCTGCACCTCCGTTTGGCTCGTGAGAGTATGCGCGCAATAAATGCACTTAGTGTAGGCGCGTTACAATGTCCTTGTAACTCAGGCATCTGCATAGGCGTGCACACGGGGAGGGGGGGGGGGAGAGTCTGCCCCGTGCATTGACTTAATAGGGAGGGTGGGCGCAGCGACGAGCCTTTGTCCCCTCCCCCCCTTCCACCTGAAGAGGCACCCTGAGCACGCTTGTGGGCATCTGCGTGAGTAACTTTTATATGCTATGGGAGTCGTAGCGGTGAGCGCGCCGGTGGATGACGAGAACGATGGACACAGGCACGCTCGCGGCTCGCGCTTAGGGGCCGCTGACAGTGTTTTGAAATGATAAAGATGTGTTGCTCAGTGTTTTGTCCTCGTCTCTGAGGGCTTCCGTGCGGCGGGAGGCACACACCCCATCAATGAAAACACAGGCGGTCATACAGCTCAGAACACGCCGCTGCCATGGGACGCGTGCAGCTCGCGGCAGAAACAACGAAAATAGCTCCACATCATACGCCCATGGAATGCACATATGTTCGGCCATCTGAGGACACGCTGGTATCCACGAATTTCGGGAGAGTGAAACAGTGTCGAAGTACTCAAGAGGGCACACGTTTACAATTTTTCTAGCGGCACGACACGACGAACCGAATAGTTCGAAGCTGAAGGTGTTTACCTTGGATTTCGTGACGCGCCTGAATTTATGTACTGGCCTTGCGAAAGCGCTAACACATGCCGATGCTACGAGAACAAAAGTTTGAGGTGTCGCCGACGGGTTGGTAGCCGCTTCGTAGATATATACCCCCCGTAAAAACTGCGCAAGCTAGTGGTGGCGCTGTGGTGTAATGGATATGATGTTTGCTTTCAGTGCGTGTGGTCGCGAGTTCGATTCCTGTGTCGTGCGTGCTTGAATACATATGTCATATTTGTGCATGAATACATTAATGTCCATTTTCTAATATGTCCTAGCGATGAATAGTTGCAAGAAATGTCTCTGAAACGCTAGTATTGTGCCTGAAATACCTTTTTTTTCTCGCCCTCTCTCGGGCCGCGTATAAAGGGGCGTTTTAAAAGCTCTCGAAAGAATCAGAAAAACTTCCAATGATCTCCGTTCAAGCCCCCGAAATGAGTTAAAAAAAACACCAAAGTTACCTCCTAAATTCCCTCTTTTGACTCCGTTTACTTTGTAAACAAACCTTGTTAAGCCTTGTGCACCGCAAATCGACTGTGTATCTCGAAAACGGAGCTGTTTTATCGGCAGTATACGCTTAGCGAAGCCTCATTACTCAAATCTAAATCAAATAACAGCATTATTTGGGGATGAATGAGTTTAATAATGCAGGCCGACGGCTAGAAAGATTCGAAGTGGACGGCTCTCGCTTCAACAGGCACCGCCATCTTGCCTTGCGTACCCCCCCTAAAACCTCCTTTGGTAGGGGGGTTTTGCGTAGTACCTTTAGGATGCAAGTTAAGAGCCGGGCCCAAAACTCCCAAAAAGGCTCAAACCCGTTTGCTGTGTAGGCCGTTTTGGATACGGAGCAGTCAGTTAGGTAATACGTATATGGTATATAGGTTGAACGATAGATTCCAGCAAAATAGCTGGAGGTCACATGCTTTTCGCAATGTACTGGAACGCCACTGTATGCTTGTCGCTTGAGATTTCAATAAAAAAAAGAAAAAAAAAAAGCCAAGACGCGACAGAATGTTTGAATATGTTCAGGCGCGGCCTGCCCTCGTGATAGAGAGCAGGCGGTGTGTTCAGATAAGGGCAGGCATAGGCGTGCGCACGGGGTGGGGGGTGGGGGGCAAGGGGGGCGAGAAGGGGGGGGGCGCAAAGTCAGCCCTATACATTGACATAATAGGGAGGGGGGGCGCTGCGACGAACTTTCGCCCCCCCCCCCCCCCTGAAGGGGAACCCTGCGCACGCTTATGAGGGCAGGCCTATGGGGTCCCCGACTATTTTTTGTTTTGCACTAAATTTTTATACCAGCTGGGAAAATGCCACTATACAAAGGAATCAACCTTCGTTTTGCGAAAATTATCAGGATTTCTAGGGAAAAATTCATGTTTACCTCAGGTGGATCAAAGCGCTTTTACAACTTTCAGACTTTGGGATTTTGGAGGCCTATCACTAAAAACTTAACGCACTGTGGTCACTAAAATTTATTTTTCGTAAGTTTACGCCACTTTTACAATCGGCCTGCGGAAATTTAGTTTATGTCATTCACAGTACATTTTTGAAAAAATGACAAGCTTTGATTTTTGAGCAACTGCCTCTGCCTGAGCTCAAATTCAGGGGTCTATTTAGCGACTTTGGCTCAAACTACTTCTCACAAGTCTATGAAAGGTATCACGCTAATTAAACCAAAAAAGAAGTATGCAACCACACTGCATATTTATTTCATTATATAATACCAAGTATGTCGATTGCGAATTCAGCTAAAAATTGCAAGAATTAAGGGACGTTTAATAAAAACATATTCATCGTCGAATTTTATTAAATGATGAAGAATACCTAATCAAGGCTGCGAAATATGTGCTGTAAAACATGTAGCCTTATTTTATTTTAAGTGACAATATTAAGTCTTATATCTTAACGACTATGCGTGGGGCTCTCATCATAAAAAAATTTCATCGACGTATGTATTTTTAGCTAACTTTTTTCGTCTTTATAAAGACGAGATACCTGGATTGTGTCTTTCTCGCCCATTTTGAGTCGCAGACAGAGCTGAGCTTGAATTTTCAGGGCTACTGTGTCTGTATCCCTACTACGGTACGTTGAGGAAGCAGGCACTGCAAGACCGCAGTGTTATAAAACGCCACAAGCAAGACGGAGAAACAAAAGTACGTATAACCATCAAGCTCTGCGAGAACCTGTGATGGAGAGCACATGACCATGGTAAAATAGAAGACGCGCACCGCGGAGTACCTGCAGTGGTGGAAACCAAACAGAAGAGAGCGTTCCCGTCTCCTCTGGAAGGAAGCTTGTTGGGTGTGGACCGTGTGGCGCTCAGGATAGTGAACTCGACAAAAAGAAGTCGTGTTGTTTTCTACGAGTGCCAATGATTGTTTTTTCAGTTGCTCTCGTGTGGACTTCTATATTAAGAATAAGTTGATTTGAAAAATAGATAACCGAGACTTTGCGGAGTGTGCATGTAGCCCACTGGAATCAGCTCGCTTCACGTAAATTCTGGTGACAAGACACCGGCTGCGATTCGTCTACTGAGTTTCTGCCATTCCGCTAAGTTCTTCCCCAGACGCTGCCTTCACCCCTAAGTGAGTGCGCCTTACTCACTGTAACCCACTATACGACAGAGAGGCCACGAACTATTCATTGTGGCACAGTTGTGATGGCGAAATTCAATGATCGAAATTGCTTCTCCGACTACTTAAAGAGGCACAAGCGGAATATCAGGATTTGAGAGAATTTTCGCAGTGTCGAAGACTAAGGAATTTACAATGTAAAAAATCACAGCGTATCTGCGGAGTGAATGATGATGAGTGGGCTAAGCTCCGGAGGTACATCATCAAAGACGTGATGGTGGTTGGTTGCATGTGGTCAAACGATGTGCATGTGAGACCATATCACGATGCCATGTGTTGTATGGCATCGCGATCGTCATCGTCATCAGCGTCATCGTTATGACGCTTAGTGGGTACATTCCATGTGGTGTGCCGTGATGGCAGCGTCATCGTCATCACACAGGGAGATACTGCTGGTTACGCAGGTGGCTGCTACGTACTACAAACTACAAGGGACGCACGACCCACGGCAAAGACGTGATGGTAGTTGGTTGCATGCGGTCAAACGATGTGCATGTGAGACCATATCGCGATGCCATGTGTTGTATGGCATCGCGATCGTCATCGTCATCAACGTCATCGTTATGACGCTTAGTGGGTACATTCCATGTGGTGTGCCGTGATGGCAGCGTCATCGTCATCACACAGGGAGATACTGCTGGTTACGCAGGTGGCTGCTACGTACTACAAACTACAAGGGACGCACGACCCACGGCAAAGACGTGATGGTGGTTGGTTGCATGTGGTCAAACGATGTGCATGTGAGACCATATCGCGATGCCATGTGTTGTATGGCATCGCGATCGTCATCGTCATCAGCGTCATCGTTATGACGCTTAGTGGGTACATTCCATGTGGTGTGCCGTGATGGCAGCGTCATCGTCATCACACAGGGAGATACTGCTGGTTACGCAGGTGGCTGCTACGTACTACAAACTACAAGGGACGCACGACCCACGGCAAAGACGTGATGGTGGTTGGTTGCATGTGGTCAAACGATGTGCATGTGAGACCATATAGCGATGCCATGTGTTGTATGGCATCGCGATCGTCATCGTCATCACGGCACATTCCATGTGGTGTGCCGTGATGGCAGCGTCATCGTCATCACGCAGGTGGCTACTACGTACTACAAACTACAAGGGACGCACGACCCACGGCAAAGACGTGATGGTGGTTGGTTGCATGTGGTCAAACGATGTGCATGTGAGACCATATAGCGATGCCATGTGTTGTATGGCATCGCGATCGTCATCGTCATCACGGCACATTCCATGTGGTGTGCCGTGATGGCAGCGTCATCGTCATCACGCAGGTGGCTACTACGTACTACAAACTACAAGGGACGCACGACCCACGGCAAAGACGTGATGGTGGTTGGTTGCATGTGGTCAAACGATGTGCATGTGAGACCATATAGCGATGCCATGTGTTGTATGGCATCGCGATCGTCATCGTCATCACGGCACATTCCATGTGGTGTGCCGTGATGGCAGCGTCATCGTTATCACGCAGGTGGCTACTACGTACTACAAACTACAAGGGACGCACGACCCACGGCAAAGACGTGATGGTGGTTGGTTGCATGTGGTCAAACGATGTGCATGTGAGACCATATAGCGATGCCATGTGTTGTATGGCATCGCGATCGTCATCGTCATCACGGCACATTCCATGTGGTGTGCCGTGATGGCAGCGTCATCGTCATCACGCAGGTGGCTACTACGTACTACAAACTACAAGGGACGCACGACCCACGGCAAAGACGTGATGGTGGTTGGTTGCATGTGGTCAAACGATGTGCATGTGAGACCATATAGCGATGCCATGTGTTGTATGGCATCGCGATCGTCATCGTCATCACGGCACATTCCATGTGGTGTGCCGTGATGGCAGCGTCATCGTCATCACGCAGGTGGCTACTACGTACTACAAACTACAAGGGACGCACGACCCACGGCAAAGACGTGATGGTGGTTGGTTGCATGTGGTCAAACGATGTGCATGTGAGACCATATAGCGATGCCATGTGTTGTATGGCATCGCGATCGTCATCGTCATCACGGCACATTCCATGTGGTGTGCCGTGATGGCAGCGTCATCGTCATCACGCAGGTGGCTACTACGTACTACAAACTACAAGGGACGCACGACCCACGGCAAAGACGTGATGGTGGTTGGTTGCATGTGGTCAAACGATGTGCATGTGAGACCATATAGCGATGCCATGTGTTGTATGGCATCGCGATCGTCATCGTCATCACGGCACATTCCATGTGGTGTGCCGTGATGGCAGCGTCATCGTCATCACGCAGGTGGCTACTACGTACTACAAACTACAAGGGACGCACGACCCACGGCAAAGACGTGATGGTGGTTGGTTGCATGTGGTCAAACGATGTGCATGTGAGACCATATAGCGATGCCATGTGTTGTATGGCATCGCGATCGTCATCGTCATCACGGCACATTCCATGTGGTGTGCCGTGATGGCAGCGTCATCGTCATCACGCAGGTGGCTACTACGTACTACAAACTACAAGGGACGCACGACCCACGGCATAACGAGCTTCGCCCCTAAATAAAAATTCTTAAAGCTGACACAGCGCTCACAGTCCATGAGGGGCACATTTTGTGCCAGAATATCTTTGGGAATTTGAAAGAAGGCAATGAAGAATCCATTCAGTCCAATGAGGGTTTTTGGGTTTTTTGACTACAGAGGAAGTCAGGGAAATGATTAACGTGGATGTTTGTGCCCCATTGGCAGTGTCGCCCCTAAAGCCTCCTTGGAGGGTAGAGAAAGTGAAGAGACTCTCCTACTCAAAGCGCAAGGCTGACGGAATGACTAGAGCTGCTGTAAGAAATATTGGCCCCGGAATTCGCACAGCATGCGGTATTACAGACATATTATGATGTCTGAAGGAGTTTCACAATGTGCCCATGAGATGGATTGCTCAGAACTACCTAAGGCGCACGCAAGAAGATGTCTTAAATAAGTAATAATAGTGTTGTAAAAAGGCTTCCATTGTTTTTCACTTTCACTTTGCAGAAAAGTGGTACATTCTACTCCCAGATGATGTACAATGATACCATTGGAAAATACGCAAATGAGCATCTTTACTTCCGTTGTGTGGACAGGAAAGTCGACATGGAATTATGCAATAACTATATTAATGAGAACAGACAATGATCCCAAGGAAAGTATAGAGGATGCTATTAGAAGTAGTTGTAATGTAAATGTGAAAAAAAAAAAGAAAGAAAGTGGACGAAAAGATAACTTGCCCCCGGCAGGGACCAAACCTGCGACCTTCGAATAACGCGTCCGATGCTCTACCACTGAGCTACGGCGGCGGCCATCCATCCGTCCACTTTATAGGGTATATATGTGCATTTAAACGTGGGAGCGTCAGTCAGCGCCGCCAGTAGCCATTACGGTGAGTGTGGAACACTCTTTTTTGCCTGTCGGCGTCACGTAGCACGTGATCTTATTACGAGCTGGCAGCTGACCAATAATCCCTCGCATACCACCTGAAGGCATTCTTCGGCTACCGGGAACGGCAAGAATGGCGGTGACGGTGTCGGTGGGGTTGTCAAACACCAAGCCAGGCTACTTAACCTGCAATTACCCGCCACCGAGGTCATTCAGAGCGGAAGTGGTTTTGATAGTATAGTAGCCAGTAAAATTAGAAATGTTTCCTCACTACTAATGAAGAGTCAAGTAGAAGTCTTCAGAAAACGGTATAAGGAAGAATGAAAATTTGCCAGAGAGGTGCAAGGAATTCAGACGAACCACATGTGGAAGCACATACAATCTCACCAAGGAAAATTTTTGTACGTAGCGTGGTAGGCTAACACAGAGTGGAAGAAGCCTTGAATCTGCAGTGCGCTAAATTTGCGTGCCCGACAGAATATGACTTACTCTAAGTGACGCGAACAAGCTGTTTAATGCACAACATGAACATGCGATTCTTGCAGTTTCGAGACGTCTTCACACCAACGCTCGGAACATATTTGGACAAATATAATTTAGTCAATATCTAGTAGCCCCACAACGGTAATGCTCAAGCTACCTGCACATTATTGTAATCAACTCTAGTTACTGTAAAAATCATTGCTTTATGGAAGAAAATGAGCATAAGTACGCGGTTGAGCACAGGGACAACCGACGCAATTATGGAGTGAAAATTCTTCGCCAAAAACGAATGCGCGTTTGCTATGATTAAAGTATTGGAAGATATTCTTGCAGGATTTTGATCGGAAGATGACCCTCAAGAAGTCTTATAGCAAGCAGAAATCGTTTTTCATTAGGTAGAAAAACGCGAGCCTTACTTTACGTGCCCTCTTATTTCTACCACCGAGCTGCAAGATATTGGGTCTAGGCGCATTAACACGACCATAACATCTTGCCGCACTGTCAGACAAAAAAATACTGAGTAAATCTCTTTGGCGTTAGATACATGGTATGATGTGAACTAAAATCGTTGACGTGTAGAAAGCTTTGTACGCTACAACACGCACTTTCATTTGTACGCGCTCTCGCGTGGCTACTGACTCAACGTACCGTAGTAGCAGTACAGACGCAGGAGCCCTGAAAATTCAAGCTGAGCTCTTTCTGCGACTCAAAATGGGCAGGAAAGACACTATGGGTATCTCGTCTTTACAAAGACGAAAAGAGGGTACTAAGAAAACGTGCCCCTCCAGCAATTTCTTTCTGCCATAGGATACAGAGCGCAGACCGACACGCGACCCTACTTCAGATCAATGAAGTGCACCCACCGAAACAAATTTCTGCCTACGCCACTGGGGTGAGCGCAGATGCGGTCACTGACACAGTGTCCCCCCTCATCCGACACACAAACGCGCTTAGAAATGAAACTTTCTTCCAGACGTTTCAGTTGCGAGGTTCAAGCAGTGAAATACTGAAGTTACGCTATGAGATGCACAATGTGGTCGTAAGTTGGATCCATAGCGTGGTGCCCGCTTATAATGCAACATGTTAAACGGGGGTAGTTAATATCATTTAAAACTAGTAGTTCCGGAATTGAATGTCTCTTTACCGTGTGAAGAAAGAGCGCTGTTATTACTGTATTTGAATGCCTTCGCTCTTTCTTTCTCGTTGTTTTTAGGCAAACATTCATTATACTCTGCCAAAAGCGAGGAGGGAGCCACACCCTTCTTAGAAGTCCGCCAAAATGGTTCGAACTCTGGACGTTGCCCTGTTCGGGTTCCTGGTGCTGTCCAATCTCTCTCTCGGTCTCTACTTCTCCTTCCGGAAGAGGAACACCACTTCCGACAGTTCCGCGGCAAGAAGCGAGGTGTTCCTTGCGAGTCGAATGCTGAAGACGCTGCCACTGGCCGCGTCTTCTGTGGCGTCGCTCTTCTCCTCGACGGGACTCGTGGGCTTCCCCTGCCCACTACTACGCCTACGGCTGGCACCTCTCTTGGGGATACCTGTTGCCTTTGTTGCTGATTCCTCTGGCCACGCACGTCTTCGTGCCGGTGTTGTACAGGCTGCGCATCACGTCGATATTCGAGGCAAGTACTGAAAAAAAAAAAATCTCGTTTTCAACTATACAAGGTCTCAAGTGCAATGGGGATTTCCAGCAAAAAGTAGACTGTATCGCCATTGTCGGTTTCCTGGCAGTTTTTGTTACTCAACACACAGCTGATAAGTAGTAACGTTTCAGGTACGTCGCTATCAAAAAAAAAAAAAAAAAAAAGAAAAAAAAATCACAAGGTTTGTTGTGCATTCATCAAAGACGACTAAAAGCCGAGACCCATCTTCTTATTCCTCTCAGTCGATGTACTGATCTTGCCCCAGCACCCTCCGAAAGCTTTCTACATCTAACGTCGTTTTGCACTGCCTCAGGGATCGGTGGCACCTTGCATGTTTTTGCATTGCCTCCGTGATCACTCTGCCTTCAACCAAGCTAAGACGTTGATGTCCTAATAATGTGACGTTACGTCACGTGGTGTCACAGTGACGCCATGATCACGTCATAACGGTGTCACAAATTCTGGCGATCTCTGTATTCATGATGACATCATAAGGTGAAGTCATCACATGATCATGTATTTTTGCATAACTCGTTTTGTGTTTTCGTGTTTTATGAGGCATCTAATGGCATCTTGGGCTGGCGGCACTGGTGGCGTTTTCTGTGCACTCGTGCGGTGCACAGAAAGTGCCAAGCGTGCAGGAAAGGCGTCTGTCTGCTCAGTTCCGTAAGACCCATAAGCGTGCGCAGGGTTCCCCTTCAGGGGGGGGGGGGGGGCGAAGGTTCGTCGCAGCGCCCCCCCTCAATATTATGTCAATGTATGGGGCTGACTTTGCACCCCCCCCCCCCCCCCCCCCTGTCGCCCTTCCTACAATGTATAGGGCTGGCTTTGCGCCCCCCCCCTTCTCGCCCCCCCCTGCACCCCCCCCCCCCCCCCCCCCGTGCCCACGCCTATGGTAAGACCCGAAGCACCCGTGACGAAGCGACGAAAATTCGACGAAGGCGAGCTTGCAAGATTGCGACGCCCCCCATCTTCACCTTATAAACTGCCCTGAAGTTGATTTATTAAGAAACTAACTCAGGAGTTCTAGTTAATTTGTCGTTTCTGCGTAACTTTAGCTGCGGGAAAATATTTCCTCCTCGACGTAGAGTTCGTATAAGAAGGCTGCGATGCCTGGCTGTCATAGCGTTCTATAGATACCCTACGTACTTTCTAAAAGAACCCAGCGCACCTTCGTGTCGAAAGAACAAGTCAAGCGCAGACGATGTTGCAAATCTTGCGTGAAGTCATGACTCTTTTATGACAAGTAAAGGAAGCTGGGTGAATTTCGCTTGTTAAATCTCCATACATAAAAGTGAGGCTACATGAGTAGTGAAGCGAATGACAAATTGAGCAGGCTTGAAAAAGTCACGGTGAAAAAGTGAATGAGGCAGTATTCGCATTGGTTTTTTTCGAAGAAAAGATTGTTCAAGTCTGTCAATACTGCTAGACGAGCTATTAGCTTAGTACAAACGTGGGGCACGTTATTTTAGCTCTTTGAATTTGGCTAGTTGCATCATTCGCAATTATCCGTTCAAATCTTTCGTGCCCTCTGTTTGTGTATGTGGGGGGGAGGGGGGGGGGGGTTAAGCTGCGTGCTATGCGAGCAGATACCATGCCATTTTTAAGTTTTGTTAAAGTATCATAATTCATACACATGGGTGGGATGCACGCTACGGCTGTCAAACGCTGGAAATACAGACATGCGGGATGCGATGACATGTAAACGTAATATAATACTTTCATCGTAGTCGACTATTGTGAGTTTGTACAACGAGTATTCGTAGCATCAAATGCTTGCTCTCTGAGTGAAGCTTTTTTTGGTGTATTCGGCTGGTGTCACGTTGCTTCCGTAGCTGCAAACTCCATTGATCTTGCCCCTCTTTGAGCGAAAGCCGTTTTTTCCAGGCTCATAAGCGTTCCATCGTGCGCCTGCAGTCAGGTTGCTTGAGAAACTACTAATGAAACTACTGCGGGGTTGAAAAAGGAAACTAATGACAAGAAAGTGAGAATTCAACGCTGCTTATAAGTAATGGACCAATATATAGCCATTGAATACCTTATTGTGCGTTTCATGTGGCAGTAATACTAATACAGTAAAAAAAAAGTGTTACTGCGTGCTCGCAATACCACGATGATTATTTCATGTGGTTTTTACTGCCATGAAAAAAGTTACTACGGAAGTGTTACACTTAGGTTGTGGAATGAACTGAACGTTATCAAGGGAATTGTCTGACATGGCTCCGCATTTTTTTTTCTGTGCAGGTGCGGATAATTTATTCAATAAAACAGAAGAAATAACATTCTGTTTAGGGGGCTGGTCACTATGGATCACCTATTTTGTGGTGCCCATACCTTGCTGTGATGTCCCCGCGACTGAAATCTTGATGGCGCTGAATTGTTTACAGAGCCGTGTAACGTTGCAATAAAAGGTGGATCTTTAATGTACTTCTGGTAGACCAGTAAATCGCGGTCATCGGCGAATATATTGCCCTGAGAGTGAAATACACCCTGGCATGTGCGTGCACAAAAGAAAAGTAAACAATAGCCGACATCAATTTTATGTCCAGCTTTGTTGGTTCGACAGCCTGCCCTTAGGCATAGTACAAAAATTGTCTCAAATATATACGAAGCAATTTCATTCACGCCGAAAGTTTCGGTCTGAGAGCTGAAATGTTAATCTGCCCTCTGCTGCTAGATACAGTGAAACCTCGGTGATACGAATCTCACGGGACCACCAGAAATATTCGTATCATCCGAAATTCGTATCACCGAGAAAGCATGCAAAATTAGCCAGCGACAAAAGAAAGCTGGCGTACATCTTCATTTATTGTTTTTCTGGGAAGCAGCAACGTCTGGAAGGACTCTGAATGATTGTCAGTTAGCTTTTAGATGTCGGCAATCACACTAGCACTCGTAAATATACGACCTGTACGTGCGTGTTTTAATTAATGAACCAGGTGCGTCCCTTCCAAATTTTAGTATGTTTTTTTGCATGACACCGGAGTACTTGCTGCAAAAGTAACGGAAGAAGCGCTTTGACGCGATAGATCAAGGCCACAAAATTTCATAACGACGGCCCTATGTTATGATTTTGTTATCGCGGAGGTGTTAGGGATGTTTTTTGGGAGATTTACGACCGTGCCCGCACAAGTGCGACCTCAACAGTCGCTCATGTTCACGTTGTGAGGCCTGACTCCTCCGCCAGGACCATCCACGCCTTCTTTCGGTCCTCGTTCACGTCATAGGATACCTGATGCACGAGGCAGGCACGTGTAAACACAGTACAACGACAGCAGCCCACGTTGACGAGCTAGAAAAAAAAATCAGGGTGCCAATGCCCTCTGTAATCTAAACGCGAAGGCACACGGAGGCACATTAGAGCCTCAAAGATTCGCGCATGTAATCTCGGAGGCCGTGACGCGTCTCTGAAGGTTTATTCTGACCGTAACAAAATTATTTTTCTTACACCGTGATTCTGACGATTTGGCGGTGCGGCGCGCATGCCCGCGCTTGCGTTCCCGCACTCGCACGTGCTTGGCGCGTCTTTCGAGATAGCGCGGACAGCACCTCTTCGTACCTGGGCCTTAGCGTACGTTCGTATCAAACGTCACAGCGTCAAAATCGGTTCGCAACAACCGTACTCCATTACATTGCAGGCCAATGGGCCTTGGCCGGGACCAAAGAAAAATTCGTATCACCCCGAAATTCGTATGAGCTGTCATCGTGTCACCGAAGTTTCACTGTAGTAGAAAGCCGGTCACGTTTATCGTTTTTAACAGCGAAGCTTTAGCATATCGTTCCTTGTATATCGTATCACGAAATTATCATAATCATAAACGAGTATACGTGACATAATTGGGTCAATCCCGCTACTCACCACTGGTCCGCTAAAAATGAAGAAGGCAATAGTTAGTCGCCCCCCAAAATGGCTGCGAAGCCATGATCAGAGAGCATCGCTGTCCTTGTGAAAGACAAGTAGCGCGGGTGTAGAACCGAGGACGATAAGGCAAAGATGGCGACCAAACTTGCTACAACCTCGCTACAGCCGAGTTCTGCCTAGATACAGCAGTAAATAAGCATAAGACCGATCAGCGTCGCTGTGTATCGACCTTTGCGCGGTTTTGTGCAAGCTTAAATTTGAGCCATTTTCAGGCCTCTACCTCGAACCGAAGTCTGCCGAAAGACAAAGGCTGATGTGTTTCTATTATAACAAGAGTTGCTTGCGTTTGTAGTAACGATACATGTCTAGCTTTTGTCAACGCACGACATTTAATGACTATGTAGTATAGTAGTCTGATGTAGTATAGTCTATTGTAGTACAGTAGTAGGAAGTGGTGGTTCATTGGAGAAAAAAATTCCCCATCTCCCGCTAAAGGGAACAATGTGTGGATGCGAAGCAGCGGTGAGATGGTTAGCTTAAGCGGGAGAAACGTCGCCGCTCTCGTTTCGCGGCCCGGGCGCTCATCGCGGCGCTGCGCAGGAGAGAGAATGAGGCGCGCGCGTTCCGTCATTTTCATACCGCGGAACTACCAGCGGAAGTGCGCAGCTGTCGCACCACTTGTCGTTTGCGCCGCTCCGTAGAGGATTCCTAGAGGAAAGGACGGGGGGGGGACCATAGGAGAGGAGAGAGAGGGGGGAGGAGGCGTGCATGCGCTGTGGGGGGTGTGGGACGCGTGAGCCGCTCCGTAGATGATTCCAAGAGGAGAGAGGGGGGAGAGGACGCGCATGCGCTGTGGGGATGTGGGACCCCGGAGCCGCTCCGTAGAGTTGAGTATTCTTAGAGGAGAGAGGGGGGAGAGGACGCGCATGCGCCGCTCTGTAGAGTAGATGATTCCTAGAGTAGAGGAAGGGGGGTGAGCGTAGGAGAGCACAGGGGAGAGGACGCGCATGCGCTGTGGGGATGTGGGACCCCGGAGCCGCTCCGTAGAGTTGAGTATTCCTAGAGGAGAGAGGGGGGAGAGGACGCGCATGCGCCGCTCTGTAGAGTAGATGATTCCTAGAGTAGAGGAAGGGGGGTGAGCGTAGGAGAGCACAGGGGGAGGGGACGCGCATGCGCTGTGGGGGGGTGTGGGACGCGGGGATCGCTCCGTAGAGTAGACGATTCCTAGAGGAGAGAAAGGGTGTGAGCTTAGGAGAGAGAGAGGGAGGGGACGCGCATGCGCTGTGGTGGTGTCGGACGCGGGAAGGAGGGACGGACTAAGCCCCCTCCAAACACATGCAAGCAAGATTAAGGAATGGGGTCAACCTGGGCGACAGACACCACCTACCTAGCCATTGCTAAGCAGCCTCTCTGTGCTCTCGGCCATGACTCAAGGAATGGGGTCAACCAGGGCGACAGACACCACTTGCCTAGCCATTGCTAAGCAGCCTCTCTGTGCTCTCGTCCATGACTCTGATGACTGTGTTATGGTTGACGGCCTTCATATTACTACAGGGTTCTGGTTCGCATAATGGGTGCTTCCCTTCTTCATGACAGTGGCCGGACGCGGGACGCGGGACGGGGGACGCGGGACGCGGGACGCGGGAGGGACGGACAGAGCCCCGAGCATAAGATGCTTCGCATATAAAACAAAAACAAAACCGAAGGCGACCCCAACCCTTTTCGTAGTGTCTGGTAGCGACACTCGCACCACGGTGGGCGTATTCCCTGGCGTATTTCTTGACTTAGCTTCGTGCTTTGTCGCATTGCCGAAGGGGGGTCTCTAAGGCCACATAGAAGCAAGCGTGTGGTGTCACCACCATAGGCGTGCGCAGGGTTACCGTTCAGAAGGGGGCGAAGGTTCGTCGCAGCGCCCCCCTTCCCTATTAAGTCAATGTATGGGGCAGACGTCACTGTATGGGCAGGTTTTTTTTACTTCGCGGGCTTTCTTTGCAGCATGGAAAAAATGGTACGCGTAAGACTTTCTTTATCGCAAATAATGCAATGGGGGTTTCTGAAAACGCTCTCGAACCTTACAAATCTCATTTCTGGCCTAAATTCAATATATAGCTATTTATTTGATTAGTCATAATTAACAAATTCGTTAACTACGAAACAAAATTGCCTGTAGTGCGCAAGATGGCTGTAAGCAATATTCAACTGATTTCACTCGCCTTCCTCAAATATTGCATTTTTTAACCCTTGGCTAAATATAGCTGGGACACCCTGTATATAGAAACGCTCAAAGTGCCTGCAGTTTACTAAAAAATGCTTCGTATTTAAAATAAATGACAGGTGGTAACATGAGAATCATGACATGCTTGACATATACGAGGTGATCTACATGAAATGGTCATTGTGGGCTCGCGGGCGTTGTGAAAAAGTAAAATTCACGTGGAATAACGTGAGTCTATGACGAACTTATATGACGGGTCATACCATGAAACTCGTCTTATGCATGTCATGTACATGATTTACATGATACGGTCTCTGTGCTGTCGCGGGTGCTTCATTAACTTAAGATGCACCAAAATTACCATGACATAACATTAGCGTATGAAGAACATAAATGGCGGATCATACTATGCAAATCATGCTATGCAGATCATGCATGACGTGATTTATATGATACGGTCTCCGTGCTCTCGTGGTCGTTTCATTAACTTGGCATATACCAAAATTGGCATGATAAGACGTTAGTGCATGACCAACGTGAATTGTAGGTCATGACATGAGTGGGAAGATGTGCGTCTCGTATGTGACAATTACATGGCGCCATCGTGATTTCATGGTCGTTTCATAACTGTGCCATATAATAAATATACTAATATATTATACTATAATATAATATATATAATTTACTATATACTAATATACTAAACTGCGCCATATACATCTAACGCCCGTGTATGACGAAAGGAACGAAAGGGACCGACATGAAAGTTCGTGACATGCATGCCTTGTCACAAATCACATGATGGAAGCGTCGTGGAGCCGTCACGGTCGCATGGTATGTACCAGATTGTACGCGCATGAATTACGAACGTGTGATAGCGAGTGACACGTCATGACATGAATGCCTCGATTTGGCTCAGAGCCAAACGATGTGGTGTTTGGAGCTCCTCATTAACTACTTCGCATTTCAATGATTCGTACAGTGCGTGGAATCTGACAGTTTTCTTTGTATGACTTTTAAATTTGTTGCTATTACATTCATTGCTTCACCCTTGCTGCGAAACTGTCACTTTTTTTTTGTTAATAACGAAACAAGCGACATTATGTTTATACCTTCAGAGAGAGCAAAAAACAAATGACATCAGTAGCTTTGTCCAAGTGGCAAGCTGCTCCGAGTACTTGACACTTATACCTTTGCTCGATTCTGTGATGTAATTTACAGATTTCTTTCGATTCCGCAGTACATTCGCATGCGCTTCAACGGCCACATTTCCCTCACAGCGTGTCTCATCTACATTTTTCTCACGGTAAGATGTTTCGAATACAAACCATGATTGAAGTAATCTCGGTGTAGCCTTGTACAACTATATTACGAAATTATACGACACCTGATTGTGGTTACGTGAATAGAGAGAGAGAAGAAATGGTAGAGAAGGAAAGGCAGGGAGGTTAACCAGTCCAGGATAACCGGTTTGCTACCCTGCACGTGGGAAGGGAATGGGGGAGATTGAAAGAGGGAGGGGAAAGAGTGGAAAGAGAGAGAAAGATAGCACATAACTGTGCTGTGTTACGTGAATAGATAATTGCTTAACCAATATATCCACTGGAGAATAGTTGTATTTTCTTCTGTTGCGCGTAGAAACGTACAATAACGACTGTGCTCTGGAACGCTGCTCATCAAATCCCGGAGCAGCGCGCATTGGCTTCATTGTTTACTGCAAAGGCTGATGGAGATTCTGTCGCTAAGATGGCGTTGCTGCTAAGATTAGGGACGTGTTGTTACGAAGAACATTGTAGGAAATTAAAAACTTCGTAAACAGGGGTTGTGTGCTGGACCGACGTTTCGACAAGTGGACTTGTCTTCTGCAAGGCTAGAACTGAAGAGTCCTAGTCTTGAAAAAGACAAGTCCACTTGTCGAAACGTCGGCTCGAGTACACAATCCCTGTTTACAAAATTTTTCATCGCAAGCCTCCCATCTTCCCCTTCCTGCCGTTTTTTGGACTGTACAAGATTGTTGCTCCGGGTAGATGAGCAACAATGTCGAGAGTTGAGTTGGTCAAGATGGTGCACGATTGAAGATGAAAACCATTTACAGGCACAGTGGCCGCAGGAAAAGAAGGCGACAGGGCTGAGCTGGACTGGCGACCGAATGTTAGTGCTCACAAGAGGTTATTAGCCTACAACAGGTGGCCGACAGGTTATTAGCGGCAGGATTTCCAGGCCATTTGACGAATGTTATACCGGAAACACTGGCGAAAAATGAGAGAGAGCTTCAAATGGGAAAAATTATCACTCTAGATATCGAAAACGAGAAGCCGGAAATATTACCACATGTTCACTGGCTTTCACAAAACTTGAACATGGCGAGCAGGTATGACGTTCGCGTGACTTTTTTTTAGCATAGTACAAAGATTTTTCAGCTCCTCGTAAACTGCCAGCTTGGGCAGATGTATTGGTAAAAAACAAAGAAACTAACACAAAACAAAGGAGGAGCGCATGTGATACTAACCACACCGTGAAATTTGCATCCTGAGTTACACAGGTAGCTTATTGTAATCGTTTTTTTCGCGTGTGGTCATTAGGACACCGGCCAAGCCGATGTATTACTGATCGCTTGAGGGAACACAAGCCCTGTCATTCGATTTTTGACGGAGCGCACTTGCCGTGTCGTGTTAGACGGTGCGGGATGTTTGATAGCAACGGTATTTTAGGCCGAAAAAAAAAAGCAAGTCCAGGATGGGATAATTAATAAGCTTTTCAAATTGCAACGCAAGAAAACACGCGCTTAAGTGTCAGCTTTGTTAGTCTCAGCGGCAAGGAAGATATTCTTCCTAAAATGTTCCATTTTAAGTGGTTAGTTATTTGATGACGTTTCTAGCGTCGTGCTTTGTTTCTGCTTTTATTTAGGACTCGCACATGCACCAAGTGATTGCCGTATGTCTTTAAAAAAGTCTTTTTCCTGCAATAACATTCAGCTTAAAAACTTCCGTAAACTTCGTCCTATGGTTGGTCCATGGTTGTCTAAAAACTTCGTCCATGGTTGTTCCGTCGCCTTCTTTTTCTGTGAACGTTGAGCTCGTAGTTGTCTTTCATTTCGAATAGAAAGAGGGATAGTGAGAGAGGGAGGGCCGGAGGTATAGAATGCATGCTTAGGGAACACAGAAAGGCCTGCTATGCACGACTTCTATTTGTTAATCAGGCAAAGAGGCTATCAAGTAAAACGTAGAGCAGAAATAGATCGTTCACCAGGCGCCCGAGATGTGATGTGATGACAGTGTTCGACCGAGCGAAATTGTAGCTCCGAAGCGCTTCCTTTCCAGCATGGTCTAAACTCAGCGCGGAAGAATATATATGCAGCACAGGTAACTTAACTGTATTCACAGAAAGGCAAACTGACGTGTTAGCTTTTAGGCATGCTTGAATGGACTTCAAAAAAACTACGCAGGAGCGGACGACGGACAAAGAAGGGAACACGGACAAGCGCTGACTCCCAATTGAGGAACGCGTCTAACTGAGGGCTCAGTTGGAAGTCAGCGCTTGTCTAATTACCGTCATTACATAATTGTCGCTGCATGTCGTTGTCAATGCATTACGTAATTGATTAGCATATGTTGTTTTTTTTTTCAAATAGCTTGGCTAACGTTACTGAGCCCTGGCATGCTCTCTTATATATACAGTCGAACCCACTTATAACAATACTCAAGTGCCTCAAAAATTTCATTGTTATAACCAATAATTGGTATAAACGGGTTGCACGAAAAAAAAAATCACGCCATATCCACGAAGTGAACGATGATGAGTGGGCGAAGCTCCGGAGGTAATCTGGTAAACCGTCAATCATCCGTAAATTTTGCCCACTCGATCATCATACAAAGACCTGACACACAAACGCGGGGGGTGTGGTGTGATTATACATACAGTATATACACAATCTTTCATTATTTACGTATTGATAAAGCATATACACAATGTTTTATTATTTACATATGGGGTAGATGATGATTTTGTTCAAGAGCTCTACGGAACCACAAGGAGGGGGGTTCCCCTGATTTTGTTTTCCTCATCAGCGTCATCGTCATCGTTATCACGTGTAGTGGGTACATTCCCACTATACTGGAACGCGCTTATTCTTCATGGTCATCAGGCGTCATCGTCATCTTTATCACGTGGAGTGGGTACATTCCACTATACGTGGCTACCTACTACTACTGCTACTACTACTACTACATACTACAAAGGAGGGACAGACCCACACCCTAAGAAGCTTCGCGCCTAAAAAAGCAATATAGGGTGAAGGCATGCTCCTGTGCGAGAACTATAATATCAGATGGAATATGCCGACAGACGTAAGTGATAAGGTTGACAAAGCTGCCGATTTTCGGACATGCTTGAAAATTTGGACGCTTTCACGGGACCGCCACAAGCCCCATAGAGCCAACGTGATACGTCTGCAGTTTCGGACGCTGAAACTCTTCCAAGTCTCAACTTTTTACTAAAGTTGCATGTCCGAAAGCGCATTTACAGAAGCCACCGCCTCACCACACCTTAGCGGATTTCAAAAGTCAGCTTTACCGCATTGCCACAAAGCTGTGCGGTGAAGCATACCGCTAATCCGAAGTGGCGCTGGGAACGTTGGAGTTGTGGGGTGGGATTTAGGGGCTTCAATTTATCGTTTTCTTTTAGATGTGAAGCATCTTATGGCGAAGCTTAATTCGGTGGTGGTGGTGGTGGTGGTGTGCGGCGTGACCACCCTTACTGCGCATGCGCAAACCCTTAAAAAAATAAAAATAAAAACCCTCCTCTCCCCCTCTCTCTCATCTAGGCATCCCTCCCCGCGGCAACCACACCCTCACTGCGCCTTCCCTCCTCTCCTCTCCCACGCTCCCCCCTCTCTCCTCTAGGCATCCCTGCCCGCGGCGTCCACACTCCCACTGCGCATGCGCGTCCCCCCTCTCTCTCCTCTCCTACGCTCCCCCCCTCTCTCGCCTCGCGATGCCGACGCAGGCAGCGTCTGCTAGCGAGTTTCTTGGTTGAAAAAACCGAATGCTCGCGCTGCACAACCGTTCACTGGCCACCCCGTATATATGGCACTGGATCTTGACCTGCAAGGTGGTGCCGGTGGGAGATTTCTCCTGTGCGTTGTTGCACAATAAAAATTCGCAGCGTGCGCGTTAACTAAAAGCGGACTGCGGGTCTCTGTGTCCAGTCGGAGTCTTCTGTCTCTCATTGCCCATTAGCAGCGATTGGCTTGTTCCAGTAGGAAACACCGCTCCATCACTGCGTGCTTTGCGCCTCCCCAGTTTTAGGGGCGAAGCTCCTTATCCCGTGGGTCGTGCGTCCCTTGTATGTAGTAGCCACCTGCGTGATGACGATGACGCTGCCATCACGGCACACCACATGGAATGTGGTGTGCCGTGATGACGATGAGGATCGTGATGCCATACAACACATGGCATCGCGATATGGTCTCACATGCACATCGTAACTGCGTAACCAGCACACAGGGAGATACTGCGTAACCAGCAGTATCTCTCTGTGTGATGACGATGACGCTGCCATCACGGCACACCACATGGAATGTACCCACTATGCGTCATAACGATGACGCTGATGACGATGACGATCGCGATGCCATACAACACATGGCATCGCGATATGGTCTCACATGCATATCGTTTGACCACATGCAACCAACCACCATCACGTCTTTGATGATGTACCTCCGGAGCTTCGCCCACTCATCATCATTCACTCCGCGGATATGCTGTGATTTTTCTCTCTTGCGCAACGCTGCGATGAGCGCCTGCGTCAACGCCGCCGCCAGTGTAAGCGTTAGCGCCCGCTGCTTGGCATCTACACATGGTTCCCTTTAGCGGGAGATGGTGTTTTTTTTTTCTTTCCAAGGAGTTCGCGTTCTATTTACCTTTCAGCACGGACACCCAACCGACAGAATTAATTGTTATAACCGATAATGCAGGATTCGGGCATTGCTGTAGGAGGGTTATTTCACTATAGAAAACATATAAAAGTTGATGGTTCAGCATGTTGTCACTGTTATAACCAATATATTGTTAAAACCGGTATCGTTATAAGTGGGTTCTACTGTATGTAAGATCACTTTGGTACTTCACAGTTAGTGTCTGCTTTCTTTTCCTTTCTTTTTTGCAGCAAACTGTGGGCGCGGTCTCAATTTTTGCGGCATCGCTCACTCTTGTGACAGGTAAATTTATACCGACGTATTATTTCATTCTAAAACATGACATTGTTTTGGTTTTAGGACGCATGCTACTCATTGTGCTGGCATTTTCTAGAAACTGCATAAAAGAAGCTTATTAAGGCAAGGTTTTTATCGTTGCGATTAGCCACTTTCTCCTTATTGAGTACCCGATGTGCAAATTACGACGAAGTGTTACACAACTTTGAAGAACCCATAGTATCGTTTATGTCAATCAGATTAACAGGGCTTCGTTGTACAGAGAAAGAGAGAGAAGTATTTTAATGAAAAGACCCAACTGTTCGTTCTCTGCCGCCAGCAAGTGCCTAGCATTGACGAGTTCATGCGTGTTCCTTATACCATGACACGTACAACGCAAAGCTGACCGAAAAGCTACTGAATTTAAAGAGAATGGAAGAAAAATGCCTAGACAATACGTATAAGGCCGGGTTATGTTGAAATTTGAGAAAATCTATATGGGCACCGATCACCTGGCGTTCTAGGAATTAGAATGTGTTCATTTAGGCAACTAACAAGGTGAGAATTACAAAATATATGTATGCAGTAGGAGGTTTTGCAGCTAGAAACCGAACTGTGATCTTCTTCTATAATTTTACAGTGAGCTGTGGCGCCTTACCTGTAAACGAAACAGAATAGGCAGTAATTTATACCCCTTCCAGCCCATTAGAATTTCGAAGGAAATGCTAATCATAATCAAAATGACAGAAGAAACAATTGGTGACGCAAAAGAGGCTTTTTATAAACACATTTGATCCGCGCTTATAGAAAAAGCAGAAGCATGTTGTTGTAGAAAGAGAGTATAACTTTGATCGAACGAACAGCTTGAATGAATTTAATGGCTTAATTTTCCCGTCAAATTTGTCGAGTAGAATTCCACCTCAGTTTGTTAAGCCAGTTGTAACGTTGAGGAAGATATTATGCATCGCAGTGATAGTCAATCCCTAGTTTAGTGCTCAAATCTCAGTAAAGATGGATAGCCGGATTAATTTACAGAATTTACAGCTAATTTTCTTCCATTGAATGCAGTGTTTTTCCCACCTTTACTCAGAATAGTGTGCGAGAAGTCTTTTAAGACGAGGAGGCTTTCGAATGGAATAAAGATGACTTGAGCTATGCTAGTACATAAAAGAGGAACGCGGTAACTACTCACCAATGAATGGATGATACCTTTAGGAAGTTTTGGGGATAGTACTGCAGTGCGTCTCGCATACCGGAGTCATGACTCATACAAGTAACCATACCGTACCTTCCCAATATAAGATAGTCTGCTGGCAGACAAGGAATGTTGCCATAACGCAATCAGAACAGTTGGTTCATATATTGCGCGTGTTACATTGTACAAGGGTTCCTTTGTTAATTGAGTGTTCGTCAATAAGGAAAGGAAAGCGTTCGACGTAGTAGGTCACAAATATGCCTATGTACATTGTCAATATCACTGAACAGTAATTATATGAATGTACTCGGCAATCGATTTCTTTGCTCTACCGATACGTTGTCCTAAATCTGCCACGATTTACACCACTAGCAAGACGTACGGTTTCCCCAGAATGTCGACTTTAAGTCCGTCGTTTTTCCTAAATATTTGTAAATTACTATAAGAACAATATAACTTATCTCACGGGATTCGTCGTTGAATATTTAAGAATTATTAGACAATTAAATTAGCAGTAAAACCGATACGATTGTGCAGCAGAATGATTTAGCTGAAGCAGAACATCCATAGATGAAGTCGCATATCATTGCAACCGCTCAAGATCATTAGACACAAGTTTCATGAAGAAGCATGCGTTAGAAGGAAAATACATGTTATCCATTGCAACCTGTTTCCAAACATAAGTACCTTGGGTGTTTGTTTATGTTCCACGTGAAATGGCAAAAACACGTCCAATTCGTTACACGAAGAACATTCAAAGCATTTCATTCAAAGCATTTCAAAGCATTTCAAAACGGTGGACAGCTTAACAGGCATTATCCCCGCCACTCTTCTCAGGCTTGGCAATGCACCTCTGAATCCAGTAAAACTTATTCTACAGGAACGCAGCGCGGATCTGATCACTTCGTCGGCATGCGACAGTTATGCAGCTGGGCTGCGCTCAGAGTTTGCGGAGGTGCTACACAAAGCGCGACAGAACATGAGAACTGGTCGTGCTAAGCTGCAAGCACACTATGATCGCTTGCATCGGTATCTTCTGTACAAAGTAAGCTACCTGATGTTGAGGCGGTATTGCAACTTACGATCTTGGTAGAATTAACTCTGTGTGGTGAGCAGTGGCAAAATTCCTTGTATATGATATCGGGCGGGACGCCCTCCTAATGTCTTGCGGGTAGCCTTCCAGAGCGAGCATGCGCTTTCTCTTTTGCGAAATATGAGGTAACTAATTGTGCTGTCGCAGCCGCATGCCGTTCGCCGTCCGCCGTTCAACAGCAGCTAAGCAGGATTCGCCGCTTTTGCCGGATTACCAATAGACAGGCCGTTTCAAGCTCGCAACGCATTCCACAGCTGAGGCGGCAGAAGCAAAGACAGCAGCCAGAAACCAGCAAGGGAAGGAAACAAAAAGGGAGAAGGCAGGGAGGTTAACCAGAAAGACTTCCGGTTGGCTACTCTACACTGGGGGGATTTGGGAAGGGGAATAGAAAGATGAGAAAGAGAGAGGAGGGAAGAGAAGGAAAAAAAGGGAGAACTTTACACTAGCCGTGTAAAGCTTAAGAAACAGCGAAGCTGGTTTATCTTGAAGGCTTAACGTGGCCCTCTTGGCTGATGCTAGGTCTTTCGTTGGCGTAGGCAAAGTACAGTCGAACCACAGCCTGTCACAGACCATGCAAGAGTGTCCAAGCTCCGTCCAAATAAGGAAAACACAGCCGTTCTCTCATACATCAGCCACTAGTGCATTCTCGTCTCCCACTTGCGTTAAACAAGTCTCTAACATCGTACACTGTATCTAGTGAGCAGCAGTTGAAAATTAGAGTAGATACACAATCTACTCCTCTCTTTGAGTGACTGTCTCGAGGACTGATGTCTCACGTACGTGAACTTTTAATGGTATGTATAGTTATGCTTGGTAAAGGTGTACATGCGTACCAATTGGACGTGCATGGGGGGTCCTATTATTTATTCGCAGAGAGATGGCCTTCTAAAACATGCACTGATGGGCAAGATGGTGAGCCATGATATTGATGAAGCAGCGCGCAAAGGGCTCGATCACGCACGCATAAAATGACGCTAGCACAAGCACTGGCGTCTGCGTCTTGTGTTTACATAATATTACAGCGGGGCTGCTAAGCTTTTACAGCGAAAGCTATTATGAGATCACAACAAGGGTGCCGTAGTTGTCCGCCGCCGCCGCCGGGTCCTCTCCGTGCCAGCCCAGTATTCTACCACTGAGCCATGCCGGTTTTTTTTCTTTATTGCAGTACTTCAGTTTTCAATAATAATAAGCACGTACACACTTTTTACAATTGTTTCACGTGCAAAAGAGCTTCCATGCGATGTACCCAATCCGGTACATTCTTTTTGCTCGAAAAATCCTGCACACAAAAACCCTATACAAACGTTATGTCGGGAAGGAACCGCTTTCACATACGCAATATAACATGATAGAAGAGTAAAATAACAAGCAGTGGTCACAGAGTGCGAATTGTGCAACCAGGCGTCACACAACATGAATAGCATTACGACTTGGTCTTTGAATGCTTCCAATCCATTACAAAGGGCTCAGCCATAATTCTTCATCGTCATCAGACACCGAATCAATTAATGGAGTAGTGGGTACCTTGCAAGCGTACTTGTATTAGTAGCCCCAAGAGAGTTTTAACGGGTTCTAGAAATAGTGCTCTTCCAGCTTTCGCTGTGACTGTGCTGCGCTTTCCGCGCAGGCCTGGCTAACTTTTTGTTAGTTCGTTTCGTGAGAACATAAAACACAGCCTAGTTATGCCGGTGTCGAGTGAGACTAAGTGAAAGTTAGTTAAGCCAAGTTAAACATGGTCCATCTTATTTAAGCTAAGTTAGGCATGATCAAGTGTAATGAAGCGATGTCTCATTAAGGTAGGTGTAATTAAGTCAACTCTAATTAAGCAAAGTTGAGCATGGCCAAGCTAAGATTAGCTTAGCCTAGTTGAGACAAGTTAAGCGAGGCCTTACTAATTAAGTCAGGTTATTTAAGTTAAATCTCATTAAGATTGAGTAATCTTAGCCTTTGTAAATAGGCTTTATTTACAAAGCTAATTCGCATTAAGCTAATCTAGATTAAGTCGAGTATACCCGGTCAAGTGGCAGGTTAAGCCAGGCGGGATTAAGGTAATCCGAATTAACCTGCATAAACGTAATTTTACGTAATTCAAAAATCGATACTGCCCGTTCCGATCCCCCATGATCAAGACAGTCGTATGTGTGGAGATATAATAGTCCTGATTAGCTTAAGCAAGATTGAAACAAATACAGATCGAGTCGGGGTTGATTAAGCTCTGCTCGGCAAGCCCGAGTCGAAGCAAACTAATTCCAGTCGCGCCCCGACTGAGTCTGTCCTAGGTTCGCCACCAGCTCCACCGGTTGTCCAGCCTTACACCACTAGTGCAAGCTGCCTAAATTTTTTGTGTGCGTGATTGTGTCTTTTGTACACTGCTTCATCAATTTCTAACATAAGCGGATCTTCATGATGCCATAGCATTGTGTACCGGAATTGTCGCGTTCGTTTTTCAGCGCCTAAGAGACCTTGTTATTTTGCAGCGCTGAACGCACCACTGTTTTGGTGTAACGTCTTTATTGGATTGACAGGGACGCTATACACGGCACTGGTAAGCAAAAATCAGCAATTCAAGCGGCTATTACTCCTGTCTTTTATCGTTCCAGTCCATGCCAATCAAATGCATGATGACGGAACGGAATCAGAGCAACCCAATTACGTTCCAGGAGAGCAATAGTTGAGATATAGTGATCAAGAACTATCATAACAGGAGATAAATATTTCTCACAATACTGAATGACTGTTTATCACAGCTGGTCTCTTTTCTTAGATCTAGGAGGGGGAGAATGATATTATTAGGGGCAGCCGGATCTAGCCTTGCAAGTTCCACTTGAGTTCATTCGCTAGCATTTTGTGTGGTTTAAGTTAACGTTGTAGTTGTGTTTATAGCGGTGAACGACAGACACAGCGCACAATGTAATAATTCCAGAGGCTTACGCTAGAACGCACAGTTCGCGAACGACAAGCATTGTGTAAGCCGGTGGTCTCAAACTCACCTCTGCTAGAGGGCCGCCGTCAAGAAATTTAGTCCCGCAAAGGCCGTGGCAGGAAAAAACAATGTTGAAGCGGGGGGGGGGGGGGGGGGGGAGGGGGGGTTGAACGAGATGGCAGCTCTGCCATTTAGAAAGGCCTTTTCCATATCACATATACGGATCATTTCTGAAGGGGATTTGACGTCATAATTTGAGAAACATCGATGCCGATCTCCAGAATGACTGAAATCTGGAGACGCCGATCCTGTAATCTTGTTTTTCTTCGATGCTTATCTTTCAGCACAGGGTGACCGCATGGGGTTCCTCACGAAAAAAATTGCTTCAGACCAGTCACGTTTATGTATATCACCCGAATAAATTAAGCGTTATTATTTGTAATGCGCCAGAAAATAACGTGGGTACCATTCAGCAAGGTCATAAAACTTAATTCCCTGTGAAGCACAATATAACGGCTAAAGCTCTAAACACGCTGACTTCATGCCTGGCAACATGTCGTTGCGAATAGAGTAGAAATGCCCGCATTGACTTCCTGTGTGGAAGCAATGCTCATGGTCGATCGAAGCTGTTTATCCTCAACCGGACTTGTCCACCTTCAGCTAGGAGACCAGTTGTTCGCACAAGTAGGTAATTCCGAACATGGCAATGAACTTACAGCCGCCTGTCGAAGTAGCGCCGGGCCATGGCGGGCCGCTAGCAAAAGGCCCGCGGGAGGCGTATTTGAGACGCCTGGTGTATGTGATTGACAATGAATGTTTTGCGAGCATAGCTACGAAGAAAAATGGAATGACAGCAGGTCGGTTGGGTAGAATGAAAGGGAATGAATGGGCCGTGATACCACGCACATTGCAGTTACGGTACAACGGTAGCAGAGTTGAGCAACAGGAAAGCAAAAGTCAATTTTACCTTTGAATAGAGTGCAGTACCGCTGAATACGTCGGCTTTGCGTGATCTAAATCTAATAAGAAAGAGAACAGTGGTGAGATTGGAGTGAGAATCGAACACCATGGCCACATTCTTTTAATACACGAGAACTACGCGTCGGTGTTTATATGCACGGGAAGACATTTTTGTGCCTCCCCTACCCCCAGTTTCGTGAACTGTGCTATGACTGCCCTAGCCTGCCGCATTTACTAGCGTACTACCAACACTGGATGTCACTTAGCTAACGTAGCCTAAAGACTGGCTAATGCTACCTAAGCATGGCTAGTTGCTAACGTAATCCAGTGTTAAGATATCTTGATTAAATGATAGCCAGTACAGGCTAAACGCTGGTAAGTGTTGCCAAATGTTAGGTAATGTACGCCATTCGCTATTTATTTCAATATTGCCTTTATACTATCCAAATTCTATTGATGCTGCCACATGTACTGAAGTTAACCACCCCAGTCGCTTCTGCCTGAATTCTCTGGCTCGCTAAATCATGGTTTCGCTTCCTGTCCAGCACAATTCCAAGAGTGTGGGGAGTAGCTCGCCTACGCAAACTGTGGACAGAAAATTACGCAGCGCCAATCGAAGCACAAGTCCTTATCTCCTGTGAATTCACGTTCGATTAGCGAATTAGATGCCCACCGACAGCTACTTTCATTTCGGATATTACCGTCAAAATAGAAGCCTACAGAGGAAAACTTTTGCTGTACGATTGGGTACGACGTACCCGTGTTCGTGGGATCTAGTTCCTTCTCTTGTTTCAAACTTTGACGAACAATATGTTTTTTCTTCCCAACAGGGAGGCCTGCGTGGCGTCGTTTGGACGGATTGCATGCAGTTCTTTTTCATTTTAGTCGCGCCGACTACAGTAGTGTTGAAGATAATTATTGATTCCTTCCGCCCTGAATCCACGGTCCAGCCGTTCACCAGTCGGGACTTGCAGAAATACTTCGGAAAGTAAGTTCATTGTGAATAGTGTCGTACCTCACAGTATGTTCTTCTGTCTGTGGTGGTATTTATGTTTTTGGGGTGTAGTAGTCGTAGTCTGAAAATGAAAACGAGAAATTGTCCAAAACGTATGAATCATGTAAGTAGAGAGAAAGAAAGAAAAAAGGAAGAAACAAAGAAAGAAAGAAAGAAAGAAAGAAAGAAAGAAAGAAAGAAAGAAAGAAAGAAAGAAAGAAAGAAAGAAAGAAAGAAAGAAAGAAACAAAGAAATAAAAAAAAAGCGGTACGGCAGGCACGCCACCGCCAGCTTCGCTTGCCTCCATTCACGCAACATGGGAAGGGATCCTCTTTTTTAACGCGATAGCGTTAAAGAGCTCGTTTCGCAGAAATTCCGGCGTCGGCGTCGGTGTCGGCGTCGGCGTCGTTGGTTGTGAGCGAAAAATCATCATCTTGTCCGTGACCGAAAAATCGAGAAAGATGCAAATAAAATAAATAATAAAAATTTTCGGGTCCGAGTGAGGATCGAACCCGGGTCGTCTGCGTGGCAAGCAGGTGTTCTACCACACAGCCATGCCTCCGCTTGGAAATACTGTGAAAATAACTTCCTCGGCTTGGAAATGCAGTGAAAATAACTTGCATGCTTCGCAAACGCAAGCGTCCTTTATATAGGCGTCGCAATATAAGATGTAATATCCCAGGAATATTGCGTGGTACAAGCGTACATTGCCATCGGGCGTAAGGATATGTGACTATCATAACGATTCCATAGTTTAAAGCCAGCCACCCATTACAAACGGCACACACCTTACTGCGCGTATTCCCTTAACACCACGTGGTGGGTGCATAGCAAGTTCGAAAACATTTCCCACATTTGCCGCGCATAATTTCTCCTGGTTTAAAGCATACTACCCATTACAGAGTATGCACTAAGTGATTGAAGTACGCAGTAGGGACGGGATATCGCTATCGCGTTCAACTCTTAAAGGCGAAGCTTAAGGGTCCCCCCAATTTTTTTTTCATCCTTTCACATTTAATGCTCGCACGGACGATCAACTCAAGAGCGACTTTTCAGCTAGTCACCCAGGAACAAGACCTGATTCATTTGCCGCTTCACGGGACTGCTGGACTGCCCAGAGTTGGTTGGCGAGCTTGCTCAGCGCGGCTTCGCACCTCGCCGGGACAGCATCGGGATTAATACGTTTGGTTCTAGCCTCACATTCCCAGAGCATATCCTTAAGCGTAGCTGTGTCCAGGGTTGCCGTTGGGTGCGCTTGAAAAGTAGCCAGAACTCATGCTAAAAGTAGCCAAAGTAGCCACGTCATTTGATTTTGTCTCCAAATTTGTGGCCAGGTAGAACAGAAGCAGTATTATGAGTAGAGCTTTTATTATTCAACAATAAATAATACTATTTTAATAAAGGAAGGCCATAGAAATAAAAGCAGTTTTTTTCCCCTTTTGCTTCGGCTTCAAGCAACAAATAAGTTGCAAATAAAAGAATAAATTATAATAACTTGCAAGAATGTGAGAGTGGGCTTGTTAGTGGTGATACATGAAGAAACTTGTGGCGCACAAAAACACGGACGAAGCACGTGACGACGGGACCATGCGCTGAAACAGAACTTCTGTTCTGTTTTAACTGGTTTGCTGTGGAGAAGTTGAGGTTTATGTTACCTTGGCTACTCCATTTCTATAATTTCTACCACGGAAAAAATTTATAAAAGAAAGTTCAGTGCGCCATGCACGTAGTTTGTAGAATAAATAGAGTCTCGCCCGAAGGAGCCGGACTTGAACTAAAGTTTATTCATTCATTCATTCTTGACAGATACTAATTTTGGAACATCCCAGCCAACAACTCATTGCGAACCTTAGACGTTGAAGCAGTTTTTGCTTGAAGCCGCACATCGAATTTCATTAGTAGCGCATAAATAATACCAGTCCAGCTGCAGATGGCCAAATCTAGTTAAGATGAAAAGTCTAGTTTCATTTTGTTGCGTATTTCTATTTTTGTCAAGTGCATACGAGAACACGCCCTGCGCATCAGATTTAGAAACTTGCGCGTAGTATCAGCATAGATGGCCGGCAGCTTGAGCAGCGAGCTAGTCACACGTTTGCCAACAGGCATGTAACTACGCCACTTCATATTTGCAGGCGCGCCGTGCGTTGCGTTGGGGTGCCTCGATGCGCACCAGCCTGCTGGCGGGGTGGACGCGTGCGCGCATTGCTGATACGTCAGGGCAGCCTAGAAATAGTCTGTCTTATCTGAAAAAAATGTGAACAATGGCTACTCAATGTGACAAAGGAGAAGTTAAAAGTAGCCAGGAAGTAGCCATGGCACCAACATGAAATTTTTGTCGCCACGCGGGGTCGTAATGTAGCTAGGTTGGCGCAAAGGAGCCACCAACGGCAAACCTGGCTGTGTCTGTCTGGCAGACCTTACAGATGCTGGTGTCATAGATCTCAGGAACGAGTAAAAACATTCTGGCAAAATAATTCATGTCGCTGCTTTCCTCCTTTCTGTAAAGGAGCAGGTTGGACAATGCTACAATTCGCACTAAACACGTGCGCACGAATATCTCTGGCATAAAAAAAAAAACGCTTTTCGAACATGCGAACGTGGTTCGAGTCAAACGAGGGCTGTCGCGGGTTGGCTCGCTAAGGGTAGGTACTCACTAGCGGCAAAAACGCGCGCGACACGCCGCGTGCGGCAAGCGCGCTCGCGGCAGGCGCGTGCGTTCCCGTTCCCATTCGCGTTTTACGCTACAGGGCAGAATTATTGAAGTCTTGTACGTACAACTCGAGACTCCACGTATCACTGCCTTGTAGCGTAAAACGCGAATGGAAACACGAACGCACGCGGCTGCCGCGAGCACGCTTGCCGCACGCGGCGTGTCGCTCGCGTTTTTGCCGCTAGTGAGTACCTACCCTAACACCTGTCGCGTAGTTCCGAGTCAGCTGGCAAACAAATTCAAGAAGCTTTTTGGTCAACGGCCTTGTAACCGGTGCGACAGCCTGGTGCACAGCAAGCGTTAGGGTCCGCCGCGGTGGTATAGCGGTTAGGGTGCTCGGCTGCTGACCCGAAGGTCGCGGGTTCGATCCCGGCCGCGGCGGTCGCATTTCGATGGAGGCGAAATGGTAGAGGCCCGTGTACTGTGCGATGTCAGTGCACGTTAAAGAACACCAGATGGTCGAAATTTCCGGAGCCCTCCACTACGGCGTCTCTCATAATCATATCGTGGTTTTGGGACGTTAAACCCCAGATATTATTATTAGCAAGCGTTAGGCATCACTTTTCACCACATAGAAGCGCACGTAGAGGGGAAACAGAACAGGCACGTGTATCTTAACACCTGTAGCACACAGAAGGGATAGGAACACAGAGGTACGACGCGGGCACAGCGCTAACTTCCAACAAATCACTTACTTACGAAGCAGTACAAGTGGAAATATAGGAAACAGGAAGCAACGCACGCGGGCGCATATGTGCGACATTAGAACTTTTAAAACATGGATGATACATGTGAAAGATGTGCAGTCAAAGATAAAATGAAAGTACAGCAAAAATAAATATTGTGCTATACGTGTCAAGATACTATATACCAACATGCCCAAGCTCACGTACTTTCAAGCACGTGTACGCAGTTGAGACTGCGGTTTATGGACGTTCACCGAAAAGCTGGCGGGTGGAGTGATCACGAGTAAAAACATTCTGGAAAAAGCCGGCAGATCCCACGTGGCATGCAAGTCATGTCGCACATGACAAGTCATGATTTCCATATACGACTTGTCATGTATGTTCTTCATAAAGTCATGTCACTCAGTACCAAATTTGGTGTATATCAATCTAACGAAACGGCCGCGAGCGCGCCATGAGCGTGGAATGCAAGTCATGTCGCTCATGACATGTCATGATTTCCATATTACGGCTTGTCATTTATGTTCGTCATACAGTCACGTCGCGATATACCAAATTTGGTGTATATCAAGCTAACGAAACGGCCGCGAGCGCGCAATGAGCGTGGCATGTAAGTCATGTCGCACATGACAAGTCATTATTTGCATATTGCCACCTGTCATTTATGTTCGTCATACAGTCACATCACTCAATCCCAAATTTGGTGTATATCAAGCTAACGAAACGGCCGCGAGCGCACCATGAGCGTGGCATGTAAATCATACTTTTCATGACAAGTCAATCATGATTTTCATGATATGACCAGCCATTTACGTTCGTCATAGAGCCATGTCATACCAAATTTGGTATAAATCCCATTAACGATAAGGCCGGGAGAGCACAAAGTCGTAGGCGGCTAGATAGATAGATAGCTAGATAGTTAGATAGCTAGATAGATATGCTCAAAGTCGCCGAAGTTCGCTAAGAAATGCTTCGCATTTAAAATAATTGATGTCACTGCTTTCTTTCGTCCTGTCGCAGGACAGGTTGGATAACGCTACCATTCGCACCAAACATGTGCGCACAAATAATATTTCTGGCATAAAAGAAAAAAATTACACCATCTCCCACTAAAGGGAACCA